>OX246737.1:66711566-67246566 GCA_945910005.1 Isoperla grammatica | reverse complement strand
TTCTGAAATCGGATTTTCAAGAAATTCAAATGTCCATTGCCGATCTCAACACTCAAGTAGTTCTTCCTGCCAAGCCGATCGAAATAGACAAAGTTCAGGACAGTTTTGAAACGTTGTTTTACGCTGCCAAATCTCGGTTTCTCACGGCTGATAAATTAAATCAGCGTCCTGCTGTGACTCAACCTGGGTCTCTACCCGCTTCAGTCAAACCATCCATTGCATTGCCTGTCATAGATCTTCCCAAGTTCAAAGGTGACATTTGTAAATGGCCTGAGTTCTATGCTCTATTCAAGTCTCTTATTGATGATAACAAGTCATTAAGTAATGTTCAAAAATTACACTATTTAAAAACTTCGTTGTCTGAAATACCGTTGGCACTCATCTCAGAGTTTCAAATAATTGGGGAAAATTATCCCCTCGCTTTGCAAACGCTCGTCTCTCGTTATCAAAACAAGCGATTATTAGGGAGCTTGTATGTTCACAAGATTTTAGATTTTGTTCCTTTGAAAACGTCATCTTATGACGGTCTTCAAGCATTTCTCAAAGTACATCGCAATTCTGTCGACTCTTTGAAAGCCCTGAATATTCCTGACCTGGGCGATTTCCTTCTACTGTGTTTGGCATTAGCTAACCTCGATACGTCATCTCGCAAGGCTTTTGAAACCAAACAATCGTCTAATTCGACTCCCGAATATAAATCGCTTATTGATTTTGTCGAAGACCAATCTAAAGTAATGGAGTTATGTGCTGTCGGTAAAAACTCAGTCACTTCTGTCAAAAGTTCTCCCCCTGTGAAGAAAGTAAATACGTTGATGGTGTCATCTGATGTTTCGAACATGAGTTCAAAACCATCTCACAATGACTCATCTCGCAATCACGCTCATACTAACGTGTCCACTTGTCCGTTATGTAAGGCTTCGCATTCATTCTATCAATGTAATGCTTTCCGTGGTTTAACCGTAGACCAACGTTACGACACTCTGCGACAGTTAAAACGCTGTTTTAATTGTATGGGTGCACATCTACGAACCCAATGCAGTTCGACAAAGTCTTGTTCCGTGTGTCATAGTACCAGACATCACTCTATGTTGCATGTAGACTCCACTCAGTCTTCCGTGGACGATACTCCTGTCTCCGATCAAGGCCATCAGGTGCCACAGACTCTGTCGTGTCAAGTCCGGGGTTCGAACCCCACTCATCAAACTGTCATATTGGGCACCGTTCGCGCACTCATAAGTGATGCCCACGGGATATTGCACCCATTTCGCGCGGTTATTGACTCCGGGTCGCAAATCTCTGCCATCACTAATTCGTTAGTGCAACGTTTGGGCTTAAAGGTCAAACCAGCCACCGCCCAACTGTCAGGTGTTGGTCAAATTCATGCTCGTGTGCATGGTATCGTTCAATGCAGTATAGCTTCTCGACGTTCTAAGCAACCAGCTATGCATGTCAACGCGCACGTTCTCTCAACTATTGCCGGCAATTTGCCTACTTCCTCCGTGTCTACTGAGGTCATAAAGCGCTATCATGACCTCGACCTCGCTGACGATCACTTCAATGTTCCCGGACCCATTGATTTTCTCATTGGTGCCGATCTCTACTCTGACATTCTCTGTAAAACTGGAAACACAATCGTAGGCAGCAAACCTGCTGCACTCAACACGGTTTTCGGTTGGGTGATTTTGGGTCCAGTCAACTCTTCTGAACCTGCACCTGAGTCATCCTACTCATTTCTCGCCGTGGCCAATACTCCTTTGGAACACACTCTTCGTCTCTTCTGGGAAACAGAAGAAGTTAGTCGACCCCCCTCTCTAGACCCATTGGATTTGCTCGCTGAAGAGCATTTCATTAAAACCCACTCTCGCGACCCATGCGGTCGCTACTCGGTCGCTCTACCTTTCAAGCCTGACTGTATCATGCCAGGCTATAATCGTGACGTCGCGCTCAAGAACTTTGTCAGTTTGGAGCGTCGTCTAAAGCGTGATCCTCCACTTCATGACACCTATCACGAGTTCATGAGTGAATACGCTCGTTCACTGCATATGCAGCCTGCTTCTCAACCTTCAGAGTACATTATCCCGCACCATTGTGTGCACAAGGTCACAAGCTCTACCACTAAATTGCGAGTGGTATTCAACGCCTCCTCCCCTGATAAACGTGGAGTTGCTCTCAACCACGTCTTGCTCAGTGGTCCCAAACTTCAGAGTGACCTTCCGCGGGTTCTCACCACATTTCGTGTCTATCCCGTAGCCCTGTGCGTGGACGTGAGACAGATGTACCGTCAAATCCTTGTACACCAGGACGACCGTGTCTATCAGCACATATTTTGGCGCCCTGAACCTTCCTCCCCTGTTATTGAGTACGAGCTCAACACAGTGACTTACGGTCTCACGCCCTCTGCTTTCCAGGCCCAAAGAGTGTTGCAGCAACTTGTCAAGGACGAGGGCGCGCAGTTTCCTCTCGCTTCACGCGCCCTCACTTCAAACATCTACATCGATGACATAGTATCCGGTGCCAGTGACCTTGACGAAGCTCTCGCGCTTCGCGCTGAGTTGCAATCAATCACTCAGTGCGCCGGGGTCGAACTTCGCAAATGGGCTAGCAACTCTCCCGACGCTCTTAGCGCTCTTCCCCAGGACCACCTGGAGACTCCCCTGGTATTCTCTAACGATGAGCAGACTCTGAAAATTCTCGGATTGTTGTGGGACCCTCGCTCTGATTGCTTCAGTTTTCACACTCTACCTTTCGAAAGTTGTGTCACCAAACGTTCTATACTCTCCTACATCGCGCGCATATTCGACCCTCTTGGGTTTCTCACCCCTTTCCTCTCCTGGATGAAGGTGTTCATGCAGAATCTCTGGCTCTTGCGCGTGGAGTGGGACGAATCACTTCCGGAGTCGCTTTCTCAGACTTGGATCACTGCCATCGAAAGCGTGTCCAAGTTGAGTGATGTCAGTGTTCCGCGCCTCCTTGTTTTGAGTGACGCCACCTACCGGCTTGTGGGGTTTTGTGACGCCTCCGAGAAGGCCTATGCTGCTACTCTCTATTTGCTCGTTGAGACGTGCTCGCAATCTCATGTCAGACTGTTGAGAGGCAGGAGCAAGATCGCGCCCGTCAAGCTTCTCACTGTCCCTAAACTGGAGCTCAGTGGCGCATTGTTATTGTCTCGGGTGTTGAAAGATGCCCTGCCCGCTCTCGAGTCCTTGCACATAGAAACAGTGTTGCTCTATACCGATTCCACGATCGTACTTGCCTGGCTCTCTACCCCCCCGCACCAGCTTAAGACTTTCGTCGCCAATCGAGTGGTTGAAATTCTCGAGACCACTTCTCCTCTGAACTGGTCTCACGTTCGTTCCGAAGAGAACCCTGCCGACTGTGCCTCTCGGGGACTTCTCCCCTTGGACTTGTTGAACCATCCCATATGGTTCTCTGGTCCCCCGTTCATGCGTTCGCCCCCCTTTACGTGGCCTCGCTCGGTCCCCTCGCGTGAACCTAGCCACGAGGTGCCTGAGCTGAAAGTGTCTCCCACAGTTCTGATCAGTCTTGATCCCGTTGTTGACCCTCTACTAGTTAAGCTGCAAAGCTTCTCCTCGCTCGCCAAAGCCAAGCGCGTGTTTGGTCACGTGGTACGCTTTTCCCGCATTTTGCTTGCTCGCCGAAGTCAGCTTGCTTCCCCCACTGGTCCCCTGCTCCCGTTCGAGCTTGAGGACGCGATGCGTTTGTTAGTACGCATCACTCAACGACATTATTTCGCCAATGAGTTCAAGCAATTGGCGAAACACTCGCCCGTGTCTCACCGCTTCGCCCCCCTCAAACCCTTCATTGACTCACGTGGGTTTCTCAGGGTGGGCGGCAGACTTCACTACTCTTCACTTCCCGAGGACGCACGTCATCCGCTCTTGCTTCCCAAAGAAGCTCATCTGTCCGCACTCTTGTGTGATGCTTTTCATCTCACGTCATTGCACTCTGGCCCTCGCACTGTGCAAGCTCTCATTCAGCAGATGTATTGGATCGTTGCTCTACGCGGTTTATTGCGGCAACGCATTCGACGTTGCTTAACCTGTTTCAAATTCCGCGCCAAGCCTGTTCAGCCAATCATGGCTGAGCTGCCTGAACCTCGCGCTAAGCCTTCACGCGCTTTCCTCAACGTAGGCACTGACTACGCTGGCCCTTTCTCCGTGAAGACTAGTCCCCGCCGTAACGCCCCCATCGTCAAGGGTTATTTGTGCCTGTTCATCTGCATGGCCACTAAGGCTGTTCACCTAGAGTTGGTTTCGGACTTATCCACTGAAGCCTTCCTGGCCTGTCTTGATCGGTTTCTCGCTCGTCGTGGCCTCCCCGCTCATATTTATTCCGACTGTGGTCGTAATTACGTAGGTGCTGCCCGTACGCTCCGCGAGATACACGATTCTCTCACCTCAGCTGAAACTACTATCGCTGACAAGCTCGCTCTACGTAATGTTCAGTGGCATTTCAACCCCCCTTACGCCCCGAATTTCGGTGGCCTATGGGAAGCTGGAGTGAAGTCCGCCAAACTGCTTCTACATAGATTAATTAAGGATTCCTCCCTTAATTTCGAGGAGTATTCTACCCTGTTTGCACGTATTGAAGCCGTGTTGAACAGTCGACCTCTTTGTGCCACTTCGTTCGACCCACTGGAAGGCCCTGATTACCTTTCCCCCGCCCACTTGTTGATTGGCACCTCACTTCTCGCACCTCCTGAAACAGCTGTCGCCGAGTCTACTTCTCACCTTTCTCGTTGGCATCAAGTCCGTCAGCTGCATCAATCCTTCTGGACGCGTTGGTCCAGAGAGTACCTGCATACGCAAATGCAGCGTGGGAAGTGGGTGCGCGCGTGTCCTAATCTCAAGGTCGGTGACGTCGTCTTCGTGTTGGAACCCGCCACTACCCCTTTATCTTGGCCTATTGGCAGGGTGGTTCAGGTGTGCCCTGGTAACGACAACGTCGTCCGAGTCGCGTCCGTTCGCACGTCTAAAGGAGTGTTCACCCGACCGGTGAACAAGTTAGTTACCCTCCCCTCTCTTTAGTCGTTCGTTTCGGAGTGTTGTTAGATTTAGTTTTGTAGTTCTTAGGTTGTTATTTCTCATTGTCCTATCTAAAATTGGTCTATTTTAGGTGGGCGGTATGTTCGCGCCATTTATTCGTCGCTAGTAATATGTATTTTATCGGTGTTGGTATACCTGCCTATTATTTTCATATGTTTCGATTTCGGCCAATCACGTATTCTCTTACAGTCTTCCCGTTTAGAGCCCGTTTGCTTATCTCTTATCTCGTCAGTATTGCTCGAGCTTCGATCTCGTGAAGTTCAATTTTTCTAGTAGTGTTCCAGTCTCCGACCTCGTCGGTCACGTTCAGTTTCCCTTTCTCTCAGTTTTTCTCTCTCGTGCGTTCCCGGACTACAACGACAACTTCTACGCTGCATGTCCTGGGTTCGATCGCCTTCCAGGCATTTTTCATCTTTCCTTCTTTTCTCTTCTAAACTCGAGTTTCTTTCTTCTATCTCTTTCTCTCGACGGCCACTTTCCGCCAGTCGCTATTATCTACGCTACGTCACCTTCGAACATCATTGGGGTAAGTTTCAAACACAAATATATACAGTCCACTAAAAAACTCTTCGGAGTGAGCACCCCGGCTCAAACATCACGTAAAAAAGCTTCCCGAGACGTCCCGGTAAGTGTGTCGTCAACCACATGCACATGTTTAGAAAGGTATTTAAACGCACTTTTAGATGATACCAAAACGGGTTTTTCGAATTCAAAACGGGACATTTGGTGGACGTTCAAAACTGAACATTAGAAATCAAAATTACACATCTAGTCAATGACATAAAAAAAAGTCAGAGACGGTACGTGCCGGGTACGTCTGGGTTCGTTCAGTATGTCGTCAATAGCGTCGGATACCCATAAAATTGGGTTAAAAAAATTTAAAAAAATTCCAACATGCTTTTTTAAGACATTTAAAATTTCCCATAGACAAATTCCGGCAAAAATACGGGACGGGTGAAATCCGTTAAAAGCACCATAACTCGGACACCCGTAAAGCCTTATTTTTGAAAATAACGTTTTCGGATAGAACAATGTCCATTTATTAATATAAAACACAAATATCTGTTAGATGGCATATTTTAAACACTTTTAATATACAAAAAGAAACCTGTTGTAGGCGTGTTTTTATATCGCCGTAAAACATGCGTTGCGCGAACGTCTGTCATTCGGTGTAGGGGTGACTTTTTGAAAATGTTTTTTCATCCCCCTGTACGGGCAAGTGTTCAGTATCAGGACAATGAAAAAAAAACATTTTCAAAGTACCAACGTGACGCAAAAAAATCAAAACTAAAACCGTGTAGAGAAAATGGAAAAGTGCCAATAACTAAGCATCCGGGACGAAATTAAAAAATTTGGTCGGTGAGTCCGGACAAATCATTAGGTCCATTAGAATGAAAAAGTCGAGAAAATTTTTGAACAACAAGTGTGGGAGAAAATCCTTACTAAACTTTTTTACCGGCACGCGGTACCAAATGTACACGATCCGTGTGCCGAAAGTTCCGGGACGATTTGAAAAAATGTCCAAATCCTAGTTACCCAGATGGTGACCGACGGTAACGAAACAAAAACGAATGGTATATCTCGTTATGTTCGACGGGCAGAGCCGTTTGAATTTGACGCTTTAAAAACGTACCAAAATTTCCACAGCGCGCTTCTGGGTGGGCGCGCTTCTGACGTACTTGTGTCTTTTTTCCATGCAGATGCTACTTCAGCATTGGAAATATATTCGTAAAACATCGTGTAACACGGGCGCGTAAAAAACGTTTGGGTTGAGCTTTGTCGGTTATTTAAAGGTCTCGTTTATTTAATATTGAATCACGCTTTCTAAAAAAGTAGTTACGAAAACTGTAAGTCATACCAGTCACCCATAATAAGCCATTAAAGACAAAAGTGAGTGTTAAAATTGATTATCTTGAGATAACATCATTGTATGCGGCACCCCCCCCCCCCCCCCCGTCGTCGTGTTTTGAGCTTTTTCGATAAAATAAAAACTTAACATATTTGATAAAGAATACGAAAAAGTAATTCAGACGAAAAATTCCGAAAAAATTCATAACAAATTCGTACTTTGGGGGGTCAAAAACCAAAAAGTTGGATTTTATCACGTAAAAAAGCCTTCCAGGTATGTCCCGGAAGTGTGTCGTCTACCACATGCACATGTTCAGAAAGGTAATTAAACGCACTTTTAGATGATACCAAAACGGGTTGTCCGATTTCAAAACGGGACATTTGGTGGACGTTCAAAACTGAAAATTAGAAATCAAAATTACACATCTAGTCAATGACATACAAAAAAGTCAGAGACGGTACGTGCCGGGTACGTCCGGGTTCGTTCAGTATGTCGTTAATAGCGTTGGATACCCAGCAAATTGGTTTAAAAAAATTTATAAAAATTCCAACATGCTTTTTTAAGACATTTAAAACTTCCCATAGACAAATTCCGGCAAAAATGCGGGACGGGTGAAATCCGTTAAAAGCACCATAACTCGGACACCCGTAAAGTCTTATTTTTGAAAATAACATTTTCGGATAGACAAATGTCCATTTATTAATACTAAACACAAATGTCTGTTAGATGGCATATTTTAAACACTTTAAATATACAAAAAGAAACCTTTTGTAGGCGTGTTTTTATATCGCCGTGAAACATGCGTTGCGCGAACGTCTGTCATTCGGTGTAGGGGTGACTTTTTGAAAATGTTTTTTCATCTCCTTGTACGGGCAAGTGTTTAGTATCAGGACAATGAAAAAAAAACATTTTCAAAGTACCATCGTGACGCAAAAAAATCAAAACTGAAACCGTGTAGAGAAAATGGAAAAAACGAAATTAAAAAATTTGGTCGGTGAGTCCAGATAAATCATTAGGTCCATTAGAATGAAAAAGTTGAGAAAGTTTTTGAACAACAAGTTTGGGAGAAAATCGTTACTAAACTTTTTTACCGGTACGCGGTACCAAATGTACACGATCCGTGTGCCGAAAGTTCCGGGACGATTCGAAAAAAATTCCAAATCCTAGTTACCCAGATGTTGACCGACGGTAACAAAACAAATCCGAACGGTTTATCTCGTTTGGTTCGACGGGCAGAGCCGTTTGAATGTGACTCATTTAAAACGTAAAAACATTTTTTTAGCGCCCAGAAGCGTTCTGGGCGGAACCCTTCTGCTTGAGAAGCGTTGTGGGCGGAATCCTTCTGCCTTGCGTGCTTCTGCCGTAGCCTTTATTTGTTTATTTATTTATTTATTAATTTATTTATTTATTTATCTATTCATTTATTTATTTATCTATTCATTTATTTATTTATTTATTTATTTATTTATTTATTTATTTATTTATTTATTTATTTATTTATTTATTTATTTATTTATTTATTTATTTATTTATTTATTTATTTATTTATTTATTTATTTATTTATTTATTTATTTATTTATTTATTTATTTATTTATTTATTTATTTATTTATTTATTTATTTATTTATTTATTTATTTATTTATTTATTTATTTATTTATTTATTTATTTATTTATTTATTTATTTATTTATTTATTTATTTATTTATTTATTTATTTATTTATTTATTTATTTATTTATTTATTTATTTATTTATTTATTTATTTATTTATTTATTTATTTATTTATTTATTTATTTATTTATTTATTTATTTATTTATTTATTTATTTATTTATTTATTTATTTATTTATTTATTTATTTATTTATTTATTTATTTATTTATTTATTTATTTATTTATTTATTTATTTATTTATTTATTTATTTATTTATTTATTTATTTATTTATTTATTTATTTATTTATTTATTTATTTATTTATTTATTTATTTATTTATTTATTTATTTATTTATTTATTTATTTATTTATTTATTTATTTATTTATTTATTTATTTATTTATTTATTTATTTATTTATTTATTTATTTATTTATTTATTTATTTATTTATTTATTTATTTATTTATTTATTTATTTATTTATTTATTTATTTATTTATTTATTTATTTATTTATTTATTTATTTATTTATTTATTTATTTATTTATTTATTTATTTATTTATTTATTTATTTATTTATTTATTTATTTTTTATTTATTTATTTATTTATTTATTTATTTATTTATTTATGTATTTATTTATTTAATTATTTGATGATGATGATTTATGGGGCTTAACGTCTCATATTTATGCAACGATGGCTAATCGAGACGATGAGCGGGTGATAATGCAGATGAGAAAGATGATAATGAAGAATAAAGCCACATCCGAATCAGATCCATTGTACGTCGCGTGAGTCGTCATACGGGAGTCCAGCAAGGGAGGGCAGGGCCAAAAGGGAGGAGAAATATTCAATGGGACAGTGGGGGAAAGGGGATTGGGGTGTTGACTGCACTTCGTCTGACTTCTCCTCCTCGACCAGTCCGGCTTGGGTGGCCCTACCAGAAGCATACGCTTCCGCCGGCATAGCTCTCGGGATCAACAAAGCACGCAAACCTGCCCACCACGATAAGGTAGCAGTCCATGGGCAGGATTTAATTATTTATTTCATTATTTATTTACTTATTTATTTGTTAAATTATTTATTTATTTATTTATTCATTTACTCAGGTTGTTCATTTGAACATTATGACATCATGGCGGTTCAAAGGGTGTGTAGCTGAGTGGCTACATCACGTATCTACCTTAGAAGCGTTGAGGGCGGGAACGCTTCTACCTTAGCGCGCTCATAATAATATATATATTATATATATATTTCTGCCTTAGCGCGCTTATAATAATATTATTATATTATATTATATAATACATAATAAATATAATAATATTAATAATTATTATTATTTAGTTATGCACAGTACCAGTCGGTTACCAGGACATTTGAAATGTGGTCGCATAAGTTTCAATTATTTTTTTTGTGTAGCCAAGAGGTTACGTATTATCTCGTGTACTTATCTATCCACACATAGACGTGTAGCCGAATGGCTACTTATATCAGTTAATATGATAAAACTGTGTAACATATTGGTTACCGTAGGACGTACGGGTTCCCATCAATTTAGAGTTTGTGCGCTGGAATTGTAACAATTACGTTACACGGACTTTGAAACACATAGACGTGTAGCCGAATGGCTACTTATATCAGTTAATATGATAAAACTGTGTAACATATTGGTTACCGTAGGACGTACGGGTTCCCATCAATTTAGAGTTTGTGCGCTGGAATTGTAACAATTACGTTACACGGACTTTGAAAATAGGCACATTTTTAAAACATAAACCTAGGACCTTTGAACATTTTTAGGTTTATTCAAACCTTTATTACTCCGATTGCTTTGAATAAGAGTGCGTTTTATCGCTGGTGTCCACTAGAGATAAATGCAGGGCACCACTACCGCAACGAGTTGTTTTTAAATTGTATTTGTTGCTTGGGATAAATCAAAATGTATTTTGTTACCCACCTGTTACACGAGGCTAAAAGTCCAAACATTTGTAAACGCTTGGTTACACGTAGTAACAAAGTACTATCCAAATGGAAAACATTAACCACACTCGCGTTGACAGTAGGCTCCGCTTGGACGAACGCACACTTGTGTTCAAAAAAAGGTTACCTGGAGGTTACATTTATTTTACTTTTCTTAGGAAGACCCTCGGTAACATACACTTTGGTCACGTAGCCCACCGCCTACATGAGGTTCGTAGCTATTACCCAAAAAGAAAACGTTGACCCTCGATAAAAATAAATTTGAGTGAGTGTACACGTCATACTTGAGTATGGATGAGTGAACAGTCATGAATAGTATTCAAAAAATATTATTCGGTCAATCGATAAGCGGCGTCTACCACCTACGAGTCGATATTCCCGAGAGCGCTATCTGTTACCAGAGGGTTTCCTAGTGCCTGGCATCTCCACCAGAAGGGCAAAATGCATGTACTACAAACTTTGTTTATATATTTAAGGTGCAGAAATACAGATTATTCCACACAAAGTTTTACCCAGTGACGATCCACTTTTATTAAGTGTAGTATCTGTTCTCATTGGCTTAATATCTGATACGTTCTACATCGTACAATCAGAATATGAACCTGATTTCCGGCAATTGGCGGTGTGCTAGGAGCTTGCTCCACCACTGCCGCGGGTTGGCCATGCCAAACATAATAAAACACAAACGCTGATAAGAACGCCATTTGGCTTCGCCACCCGTGTGTACTCCCATCAAGGATTGTGATCGGGAAATGTAGGTTATGTTATTGAATAACAAGAAGTAATATAAAATTATGAAAATTTAATAAGCAAATAATAAAAACAAAACATAAAAAGTGACAGTAAAGAGATGTAAAATATAAAGATGTTAAAATAAAAATAGTTTGATAACAAGGAATAAGTAAAAACAAAATGTAAAAATAAAAATGACTAGGAAATATCAGTAAATAAACATAAAAAAAGTAAGTGAAGAGATGTAAAATATAAACATGTTAAAGTAAAAATAATTTGATAAAAAGGAATCAATAAAAACAAAATGTAAAAATACAAATGACTAGGAAATATCTGTAAATAAACATTAAAAGTGAAAGTAAAGAGATGTAAAATATAAAGATATTAAAGTAAAAATTATTTGATAAAAAGGTATCAATAAAAACAAAATGTAAAAATGCAAATGACTAGGAAATATCTGTAAATAAACATTAAAAAGTGAAAGTAAAGACATGTAAAATATAAAGATGTTAAAGTAAAAATAATTTGATAAAAAGGAATCAATAAAAACAAAATGTAAAAATACAAATGACTAGGAAATATCTGTAAATAAACATTAAAAGTGAAAGTAAAGAGATGTAAAATATAAAGATATTAAAGTAAAAATTATTTGATAAAAAGGTATCAATAAAAACAAAATGTAAAAATACAAATGACTAGGAAATATCTGTAAATAAACATTAAAAGTGAAAGTAAAGACATGTAAAATATTAAGGGCCGGTTTCACCATCATTGACTTTTGTCGAGTTCAGCTTGAACCTGAATGTTACCAATTCGACAAAAATAATTACTTTACCTGTTTAATTTCTCACATATCTCGCATTATTGTTGTTTTGGTTACTGACGTATTGTCACTGCATGCTTATTGTTTACAGAGAGATGAAAATAATTTCTCACAATGCCACTTATTGCCTTTTGTAATACCATGAAGTTTAAAATAGTCCATGTAAAGATTGGTATACATGTTTAATTGCTCATAATACAGATGTATTTTTATGGAAAAATGATAAACACACTGCAAATGCATTGTTGGGATGAACCCTCGACGCCCACCGTTCAGATTTGTGATGATAAACTCCAAAGCAGTTGTTTCATATCTCTGCCATTGCCTTCTGTACGTATTATGCAAAAGCAGAGTACAAGTTATCCAGTAGGCAATGGCTAAACAATTGACTGTAGACATCTTTGACATTTATTCCCAATCTGAGAAAATCTTCTTTCAATATCCTTCATATTTGCCATTAACAGGATACAATTGCATGCAAATGGGATTAAAATGTGTATCTTGTTTCACATCATTACTGAAACTATCTGTAAATCGACGTATAAAGCAACACGTTATCAATAAAACATTTCACTCTTCATGCAGTGGATTTTGCAGTTTAAAGTTGGTGTAAGTGTCGTTCAACTGAACTTGGCCAAAGTTGATCTTGGTGAAACCGGCCCTAAGATGTTAAAGTAAAAATAATTTGATAAAAAGAAATCAATAAAAACAAAATGTAAAAATACAAATGACTAGTAAATATCTGTAAATAAAAGATGGATATATGAAAAGTAGAAAACCATGACAAACTGAATTAAATAGGAACTAGGTTAATGATTGTACTTAAGGAGCGTTTAAAATCTTATCAGTCTTTTAATAATATCGTAAGTATCGTTGGAACAGTACAAGACGACTTATATGGCCGATTAAAAACTAATTATAATCTCGCTTTAAAAACTAAGTAAATGAAATTTTGAAATTTTGAATTATTATGATGTTATTATTGTACTGTACTTATAAGGCCAAATGAAAAGATTTATAATATTGATTTAAAAAAATATACTACATGTATTTTTAAATTTGTAATTAATAAGATGTTGTCTTGTACTGTACCAACGATATTTACTCGGCAATGTGTTATATATAATTAAAATAATTAAAAATAGAAATGGACATAACTGTAATGACTGTGAATTAAAAAAACAATGATAAACGTAATAAATAGGAACTAAATATATGACATTAATAAGGAAGCGGTTTCACTTTTGTCAGTCTTATCGTTAATATCGTAAATATCGTTGGAACAGTACAAGACAACTTATAATGCCGAATAAAAAGATTTATAATATTGCTTTAAAGAATAAGTAAGTAAAAGTTTAAAATTTGGAATTATTATTATGTTTTTATTGTACTGTACTTATAAGGCCAAATGAAAAGATTTAAAATATTGCTTTAAAAAATAACTATATGTATTTTTAAATTTTTTTTAATAAGATGTTGTCTTGTACTGTACCAACGATATTTACTCGGCAATGTGTTTAAAATAATTAAAATAGTTGTCGTATATTTAGACAACTCGTGGATGGGAATCTTGATGGTCAATAAATAAACAAGTCGCATGTGAAATACTATTATTACTTTAATTTTAACACAAGGAACAACACAACACTCTCAAACTCGCACAGATCACAACCAACTCCCCTCTCTGCGCATGCGCGCACATTCTATCCTCCGTTCTACACACATTGACCACATAGGTATATTCACCCCTCGACATAACTCCACATACCTCCCCCACTACTTTGAATTTAGAATTCTGACATTCTCAATTCAAACATCTATTTGCAAGATTTCAGTTTTAATACACTTAAATTAACCGTTGCTTGTATCTTTCTTTTCTTTCTTAATGTCTCCTCCTCGATACATGGAACATGACTTTAACTTAAAACGTGACATCTGGGAATCATTTTCCTATTTCTTAAAACCATTCTGTCATCAGAGTCACCTTCGATTAAATCTACCTCCATCGGCTCTTCTTCTTGCTGTTCCCTGCGACATACAATTCTATTTCTTAAATGTAAATTATCACTATTATCTGAAGGATCTACTCTACTAGATGGTGGTACATAGCATTCCCCTTCACCATCACCTACACTGATATCAGTTTCATCTCCTTCTGCAAACCTTGCATTATAATAGTCAACCAATTTATCAATGGAATGATCGTCACGCTCATAGTACATTTTTATCTTATTCGCATGCACAACTGCCCTTTCTTGCTCTCCAAACAGCTGTTCGATTTCAAAATTTACATTACTTAGTTTTCTAATGATACGATAAGGACCATACCATCTTACAGCAAACTTAGCCCTACCCTTTGACACTCCTTCTATTTTTCTAAGAACCAAATCACCTAATTTAAGGTTAGTGAGAGGTCGTGTCTGGTTACTCTGCCTTTTTCTTACCTCTTCCTCTATTTTCTGTGACATTTTAACATACGTTTCTTGCAAAGTACTCATTAACACATCTGATGAATCCGTGACATGATCACCAGTGACTTGACAGAGATCACTAGGCAAATGGGGATCCCTACCATGCATTACAAAATACGGGGTTTCCTGAGTAATTCTATGAGGAGTACAGTTATAAGCAAACAGTGCAAATTTTAGTTTCTCGTCCCAATCCTCTTCACCAATATTAAAATTGGTACCCAGTAGATCGCCCAGAGCGTGATGAAATCTTTCAACTTGTCCGTTTGATTCCGGGTGATAGACAGTAGTTCTGATCTTTTTAATACCAAGCAAATTATAGATTTTTGACATGAATTTTCCAATGAATTGAGTACCTTGATCCGTCACTAATTGTAATGGTACACCATGTCTACAAATAAATTCCTTCACAAACACATCGGCAACAGTCGAGGCCAGTGCATTAGGCAAAGCGTAACCTTCAACATATTTACTGAATGCATCCTGACAAGTCAATATATACTGGTTACCTTGGTTACTGGCTTGAACAGGTCCAACTAAATCCATATGTATTCGTTCAAGTGGTCTATTTACTCTATGCATACGCTGTAGAGGTTGTTTAGTTTTTCCTGATTTTCTTAGCTGACACTCTTGGCATGACTGTACAAATTTAACAACATCCTGATTCAGTCTGTTCCACCAAAACCTTTTACGTATCAAGGCTTGCGTACGATTGATTCCTTGGTGTCCAGCAGTGGGTAAGTCATGATACAGTTTTAAAATCCTATCAGTTAACATTCTAGGTACAACAATCGCATCATCATTCTTAGTCACCTTATATAATAAACCATCCTTAAGCTTAAAATTAACATTATGTGCATCAGAATTGACAACATTTATGAGCTTCTTACAATCCTCATCCAATTGTTGGAAGTAACCCATCTCTTCCTCATTCCACACGGGAACTAGTAACATTAGTCTAGACATAGCATCAGCATTCGAGGTCTTTTTACCCTTACGGTAGCATATTTTATAATTGTATTCCTGCAGATCCTGCAACCATCGTGCATACTTTTTCTTCTTATCTTGGTTGGCTTGCAACCACTGCAAAGGTTTATGATCACAATATATTTTGAATTCGACACCTCTCAGATATGGATCAAAATGGTTTACTGCCCAAGTGATTGCATATGTTTCTTTTTCTATGGTACTATACTTGACTTCTGTATCTGTAAGCTTCTTACTAGCAAAAGAGATAGGTTGTTCTACCCCATTAACCTCCTGACTTAACACTGCACCCAACGCTACATCGCTTGCATCTGTACTTAAAATGAACATCTTGCTAAAATCCGGTCTGATAAGTATGGGTTTGCTGCAAATTAATCCCTTTAATTTCTCAAAGGCCAACTGTTGTTTTTCCTTCCATTCGAATTTAGATTTCTTTCTCACTAGCTTTATTATAGGAAGGGCAATCTTACTATAATCGGGTATAAAACGACGGTAGAAGTTGGTTAATCCAAGGAATGCCTGAACCTGTTTCCTGTTGTCAGGAGCTTTCATGTTCATAACCTTTTCAATATTAAAATCATTCGGTTTTATGCCTTTGTCATTTACGGTAAATCCCAAAAAATCTACTTCATCCTGGATAAACTTACATTTCTTAAATTGTAGTTTTAGGTTAGCTTCCCTTATGATGTTCAGTATGATCTCTAGGTGTTTATAGTGCTCTTCAAGACTTTTACTATAAATCACCAGATCGTCAAGATATATCAGACAACATTTGCCCTTAACTTTGGAGAATATCTGGTCCATTATACGTTGGAATGTTTTTGGTGCGTTTCGAAGGCCAAAACACATTTTTACGAAGTGGAACTTACCCTTTCTGCATGAAAAAGACGTTTTTTTACAATCCCCTTCCTTCAGTTTTATTTGGAAATATCCCTTAGCCAAATCTATACAGGTGAAGACCTTTGCTCCTTCTAGTCCATCTAGTATCGCGTCTATGTTTGGCAATTGGTAAGCATCTGGTTTAGTTACCGCATTAACTGCTCTCAAGTCACAAAACCTATACTTTTCATCTCCCTTTTTCTTCGCCAATGTTATCGGAGAGTTCCATGGGCTAGTACTTGGTTTAATGACATCATTACGTAACATGTCATCGACACAATCATCTACCACAGTTTGAAGTGCATAAGGGATTCTATATTGTTTTGTATCAATAGGCGTGGAATTGCTCGTATCAATAGCGTGTTCCCCTACTTGGCACGTGCCGTACGGCATGCCCTCAAGCCAGATCGAGTCTGCATGCTTGTTTAATAGCTGCTCTAGGATTACATCGCCTCTGGTCTTTTGCTTAATAGCTAAAACAACATCATGATTAACCTCCTTCCCTACTACACATAGGCCCGCAATAGGCTTTCCTGCTTCATTCATACCTGTTATTTCATTAATATCATTGTTTACATAGCAAACTACTTCCGGTGACATTAAGTCCACCTTTTCGTTATCACTATCGTTACTAGTACTAGATACTACTTCTGGTGGTGTCAACCTTACCATTTTCGTAACATTCACATCAGTTAATAACTCCTCTGTAGTTCCCTTAATATCATCATTCCAACATGCTTCCACATCGTTAACATCAACTACTCCTGCTACTTCTGGTGCTCGCAAGCTTTCCATTTTCACAGCTTCGTCAATACTATTATTACCTGCAAATACTATCTCCTTACTCGATGGTGCTACCACTAACTGATTCTTTTGCAAGAAATCTACCCCTAATATACCGTCAAATTCCTTGAACGGCGGATGTATCAGCCATAGCTGCGTATCAGGATAATTCTGGTCTCTTAATTTGATATTCACATTCCGATTACCAATCAATTTTTCAGTTGAGTTCCCTGCAGTCATTAATTTTTTACTCTCCTTATTGTACTTTTTAATGAGTGACTTGTTAACCAAACTAAATGTACTGCCAGTATCTACCAGAAATGTCATTGTTTTACCGTTACACAATAGATCTACCATACATGGATTATCAATCTGACTTACGTAATTTAAGTCAGTAGCAAAAGTTTTGTGTTCCTCCCCATTAGTATTTGTCAGACAACGCACTCGGGGTTTACTGTGGTCGTCCCTGCCTAGTTTTCCGACCGCCAGTTCTTGGGTGTTGCACAGTTTCTGCTTACGTGGCCCCGTCCTCCACAGTTGTAGCACGTCAGCTGGTAGGAAGGTCGCGGCGTCCTTGCATCAGTGTCCTCCTTCGCCTGGTACTGCCGCTCCCTCTGCATTACATCCCCCTCCGGCGCACCAACAGCGTTCTGCGGGAGGCCGCTAACTTGAGTTTCTCTCAGGGCCGCTGCTCCGCGTGGATCTCGTTCTCCCCTATTGTCGTTAGTGAGGCGGCTAACTTCGGTTTCGCACTGCTTGCTGCGTAGTTTGAGGGCGCAGTCCTTCTGCCTGTGTCCAGTGTTGCCACCCCCATAACATGTTAACGGTGGCCTTGGCGGCTTTTGTGACTGAGATACATGTAAGCTTACGAGTTGTTTTTCAGCTTCTAACAAACTTTCTATTTCTGCAGCTTTTCGCACCCCCTCATCAAAGTCCCTGACAGATTGTTTCCTCAACTCACATCCGATTTCCGGTTTGACTTTCAATCGCAGCAAAGACAACAACTGTTTGTCTAACGCTCGCATTTTCACCGCTCTGTTTCTCGGTTCACCAGCACTGATTATTTTTGTGGCAGTCATTTTAAGCCGTGTCGAAAATTCTATGACAGATACGTTATGTTTTTGAAGCGCACTGTTAAGTTCGAAATACAGATAGTCCAGTGTTTTGGGACGCGAAAAATAGTCAATCAAACGATGTCGCACTACATAAAAAACTACATAAAAAAGGATACAACTACTTAACAACTAAATACTAAACCTGACGTTTTGTCGCCAGGTCGCGTCTTTATGAAAGGGCGGGCGTCGTTCAGTGTTCTGAAAATGGCAATAGAGAACAGAAATTAGCTATTTACATACAACAAGCACCAGTTGTAGAGATTTTACTATTTACAGTTCACATTTTCCCTACTTACGGGGGACCCTGCTGGCGGCCATCTTTCGTCTGATGGCCCACCGATGCATTCGATCGAACAGCTTCTGACCCTGGAGATTGCGGTGCCGGTTCCTAATATGCTGGTTCAGGTTGAGGCACTTTTCGCCACACTGCTCACACAAATACCGGCGCTTGGCGGGGCGCTGGAGGTCCTCCTCGCTGTCTTCCGACTAAAAAAGAGAAAACATACATATCAATAGCATTAAGAAATGACCACACCTGCACACACACACACACCTGCACACACACACACACACACACACACACACACACACACACACACACACACACACACACACACACACACACACACACACACACACACACACACACACACACACACACACACACACACACACACACACACACACACACACACACACACACACACACACACACACACACACACACACACACACACACACACACACACACACACACACACACACACACACACACACACACACACACACACACACACACACACACACACACACACACACACACACACACACACACACACACACACACACACACACACACACACACACACACACACACACACACACACACACACACACACACACACACACACACACACACACACACACACACACACACACACACACACACACACACACACACACACACACACACACACACACACACACACACACACACACACACACACACACACACACACACACACACACACACACACACACACACACACACACACACACACACACACACACACACACACACACACACACACACACACACACACACACACACACACACACACACACACACACACACACACACACACACACACACACACACACACACACACACACACACACACACACACACACACACACACACACACACACACACACACACACACACACACACACACACACACACACACACACACACACACACACACACACACACACACACACACACACACACACACACACACACACACACACACACACACACACACACACACACACACACACACACACACACACACACACACACACACACACACACACACACACACACACACACACACACACACACACACACACACACACACACACACACACACACACACACACACACACACACACACACACACACACACACACACACACACACACACACACACACACACACACACACACACACACACACACACACACACACACACACACACACACACACACACACACACACACACACACACACACACACACACACACACACACACACACACACACACACATTGTATGGGCCGGCCGGAGACACTGGACGCGTCTGCGCGACCTCTGTGCCCCCGTCCATCTTGGAGGACTCGGCCTGGTCCACCTGGCGTCGAAGGTGGCCATGTTCCGAGTCGTTTATGCACACCGATTTCTTTCCAACTTAGAAGATCACCCCTGTCACGTCATGACTCGGCATTTCCTTGGCAAGTTTTGCCGATTAGGTCTTGGCTGGCAGGTTTTGTTTCACCCCAAAATCGGTGGGCCTGCGGCTCGTAACACCTCCGAGTTTCTCCAAACCGTGCTCAAAGCTTGGTTCTCCCTGAAACCAAAGCCCGAGAATTTCCCGTCAACGAACTGCGGAATGCGAGACGTTCCCCTGACAGAAACGTCGCTTCTCCCAACGGCCACTTCTCCCTTCATTCCCTCATGGGCTTTGCTGGGTTGTAAAACGCTCGGGGACCTACTCAATGGTTCGGAGTGGACCGACGTCGACCGGTTGGAGGGCTTTGCCGAACAATCTGGTCGAGTTCGCCAAGCTCTTGGCGTCAACGGGAACAGGATCCGAGCCTTCTGCCATCTACGTTTTCGTGGCGTGAAAGATGTTCTGGGTCCTGAACCCTGGCCCCCAAATCTGTTGTATCGTCGCCCGTTGACCGGCGAGTGGGTCTCCCTGCTCCCTCAACAGCACAGGCGGTCGATCCTGCGTGACATCATGGTCAACTCCCTCCGCCTAGACGGTTCTCTAGAGGGACACTGGTCGCACGATCGAGTCAATTGGAGAGCTCTCGTTCGCTCACCCTCCCTTGGATTCGATTCCGAGGTCGTGTGGCGTTTCAACAAGAACCGTCTGGCAGATCCTATCTTCTTGTTCCACGCAGGGTTGGCCGCCTCTCGCCTGTGCCCCTGGTGCCAGGTCGAGGGTTCGGCTTGGCACATGATAGTGTCCTGTCGCCGGGCCGTGCAAATGTGGCGCCTGGCTGATTTGCTAATCAGAAACTTACTGGGTCGCCGTGGATTGTCTGCTCGAGAGCTCTATGTCGGGTTCAGTCCCGACAATACCTCCACCTCCAACCAAATCGATTTGGCCAATTTTGTTCTCGTGTTGGCCAAGAGCACAGTCTACAGGCTACTTGTAAGCTTCTTCAAAGAGGACCGCGAGCCTGCGCTCTACGATCATGTCCTGAAAGCTCGTCTAAAGTCTCGCATCATCAAGGAGTACGCTTGGTACCTTGGTCGCGGAGCGATCGATGGCTTCATGGCAAAGTGGTGCGATAGGGGGGCGCTCTGCTCCATTGAAAATGGCGAGATTCTTTTTAGTCAAGCGCTTACACAGTAAAGCCAAATGTCTTTAGTCTTCGACCGGTAGGGTTTGTTTTTCCAAACCCAAACTTTGTTTTCATTCTTTCCTCCAATATCGACGGGAAGGAAGCACGCCCTCAGCCTGCATCCTAAAGTGCAATTTTAAGTTGGATTTCTGTTCCATTCCTTGTAACTATCCCCTATTGATTCCGTCAGATTGAAGAGATTTGTTTCATGTTTTTGAGTTAACATATCCTTCTGGACATAGTTTTCTCTCCCCTATCGGTTTTATATAATAATAATAATAATAATAATAATAATAATAATAAAAACACACACACACACACACACACACACACACACACACACACACACACACACACACACACACACACACACACACACACAAGTGGTGCGATAGGGGGGCGCTCTGCTCCATTGAAAATGGCGAGATTCTTTTTAGTCAAGCGCTTACACAGTAAAGCCAAATGTCTTTAGTCTTCGACCGGTAGGGTTTGTTTTTCCAAACCCAAACTTTGTTTTCATTCTTTCCTCCAATATCGACGGGAAGGAAGCAGGCCCTCAGCCTGCATCCTAAAGTGCAATTTTAAGTTGGATTTCTGTTCCATTCCTTGTAACTATCCCCTATTGATTCCGTCAGATTGAAGAGACTTGTTTCATGTTTTTGAGTTAACATATCCTTCTGGACATAGTTTTCTCTCCCCTATCGGTTTTATATAATAATAATAATAATAATAATAATAATAATAATAACACACACACACACACACACACACACACACACACACACACACACACACACACACACACACACACACACACGCACACACACACACGCACACATGCACGCACGCACACACACGTACGCAACCACACACATGAATGTATACATTTTTACAACAATGCTACTCACAGTCATGTCTGGGGTCCCATTCCCTGGGTGCCCCAACAGCTCGACCTCCCGCCGGCGATGACGCTTCGCGCGCGCGCTCGCCCGCTCGCGGGTCAGATGGTGTTTTCGGGCGTGGTGCCGAGTAAGGTCCTGGACCAGCTCTTTGCAATAGGGGCAACAGAATGTCCGCTTTAATTTAAGCTTTTTCAGTTTCACCTGATGCACTATTTCGCATTCGTCAGACTGCAATTTAGAAAGAGAAGGCAATTATTAATGTCCATGGAAACAATTTGAAACAACATCCAAATAAATCATTTGTACTCACACTCATGCCTGAGTTTCTGGCACCATCCACTGTCCCTCCCCCAAGTGGGTTCGGATCCACCATATCCTGATCGAGTGGATCAACTTCCTCCGCCTCCATGTCGTTTTCCGGAAACCCTCCGACCGCAACAAACTTGACACGTGCCGGCTCGCCCGGCTCCGGCTCGCCCTGGGTGAGTGCTGGAGTCGCACCGGGCGGTGTTACCAAATCTCCAGCTGGTAGCTCCTACGGCTCGCCCCCCAGTTGGAAAGAAGGCGACAGGGCCTCGAGGTCAGCAAACAAGAGATCTAAATCTTGACTATTTTCCTCAAATCCTATGAAGAGACTTGGATCGATGTTATCGATGGACAGATCCCCAAACACGGGATCGATGTTTTCGACTTGAATGTTAGCTGTAAATAGAAAATAATAGTAAGTACAACGCAATAGTACTACAAACATGGCGCCTTCTCGTACATCTTGCGTGAAGACAGTTCTGATTGGTCAACCATTGCTGTACGATCGAAGAAAGTTCGAGTTGTGCTCACTCTCAGCGCTGCCTGTAGCTGTGCGCAGTCGTAGATGTTACCAAGGCTGCGTGTTCCCTGGCTACGTAAATAAACTGGTAAGTTTATCTAAAACCTGGACATTAAAACGTATATTTCTACACTTGTGCACCAAAAACACACAATTAGGGATCTTGTTACCCACAGGCAACTAAAGTCGCGTTTAGCATTGTCAGCGGCAATAAAGTAGACACTTCAAAACGTCCTACGTGTTCCCTAGCTAAGTAAGTACACTGTTAAGTTTATTCATAACCAGGACATTAAAACGTTGATTTCTACACTTGTACACCAAAAACACACAATTACGGATCTTGTTAACAACAGGCAACTTGAGTTCGCGTTTAGCATTGTCACCGGCAATAAAGTAGACACTTCAAAAGGTCCTAAGTGTTCCCTAGCTACGTAAGTACACTGTTAAGTTTATTCATAACCTGGACATTTAAACGTTGATTTCTACACTTGTACACCAAAAACACACAATTACGGATCTTGTTACCCACAGGAAACTTAAATTCGCGTTCAGCATTGTCACTGGCAGTAAAGTAGGCACTTCAAAAGGTCCTAAATGTTCCCTAACTAAATAACTTATCTGTTTAGTTTTATATAACGTGAACATTAAAACGTTGATTTCTAACCCAGACATTAAAACGTTGATTTCTACATGTGTACACCCAAAATATCAAATTTAGCATTCTTTCACCCACAGGAACATAAATAAGCGTTCAGCATTGTTACAGGCAATAAAGTAGACACTTCAATAGGTCGTAAGTGTTCCCTGGCTATGTAACTAAACTGTTAAGTTTATTCATAACCTGGACATTAAAACGTTGATTTCTACACTTGTACACCAAAAACACACAATTACGGATCTTGTTACCCACAGGAAACTTAAATTCGCGTTCAGCATTGTCACTGGCAGTAAAGTAGGCACTTCAAAAGGTCCTAAATGTTCCCTAACTAAATAACTTATCTGTTTAGTTTTATATAACGTGAACATTAAAACGTTGATTTCTAACCCAGACATTAAAACGTTGATTTCTACATGTGTACACCCAAAATATCAAATTTAGCATTCTTTCACCCACAGGAACATAAATAAGCGTTCAGCATTGTTACAGGCAATAAAGTAGACACTTCAAAAGGTCGTAAGTGTTCCCTGGCTATGTAACTAAACTGTTAAGTTTATTCATAACCTGGACATTAAAACGTTGATTTTTACACTTGTACACTAAAAACACACAATTACGGATCTCGTTACCCACAGGAAACTGAAATTCGCGTTCAGCATTGTCACTGGCAGTAAAGTAGGCACTTCAAAAGGTCCTAAATGTTCCCTAACTAAATAACTTATCTGTTTAGTTTTATATAACGTGAACATTAAAACGTTGATTTCCAACCCAGACATTAAAACGTTAATTTCTACATTTGTACACCCAAAATACCAAATTTAGCATTCTTTCACCCACAGGAACATAAATAAGCGTTCAGCATTGTCACTGGCAATAAAGTAGACACTTCAAAAGGTCCTAAGTGTTCCCTGGCTATGTAACTAAACTGTTAAGTTTATTCATAACCTGGACATTAAATCGTTGATTTCTAACCCAGACATTAAAACGTTGATTCTACATTTGTACACCCAAAATACCAAATTTAGCATTCTTTCGCCCACAGGAACATAAATAAGCGTTCAGCATTGTTACAGGCAATAAAGAAGACACTTCATAAGATCCTAAGTGTTCCCTGGCTACGTAACTTAACTGAGAAGTTTATCTACAACCTGGACAATAAATCGTTGATTTCTAACCTGGACATTAAAACGTTGATTTCTACATTTGTACAATCAAAAAAAAAAATTGAGCATCGTGTTACCCACGGGCACATAAATTAGCGTTCAGCACTAACACTTACGATAAAGTATAGAGTTGCAATTGTTCTTGTTGTTCCCTGGCTACGAGTCTACACCGATAAGTACTTATCACCTTGCAAAATGTGATAACAAGTTTAGTAGATATCCTCAAAATTCGACGTTTGTTATGAGTACTCACCAGGTGGGTTCTCCAAATTCCAGGAAATGCCACAATTCATCCGACAAGGGTGAATGTGATTGGGCGATGTAGTCAATCATAGCATCGTCTTCGAGGAATAGTAATCGTGTTGTACCTCTTGAGTGGTTGGAACTAGTAATCACTTTACACTTCACATAGGCAGACTTTAAAACACCATCATACACTCTTGGCTTTGAAGAGATAAACAGAGTATAAAAATGATCACAATTGGGTAGTGATATAGACATTTAAATGTGAAATTATTATATCGATAAACACAATCGATGCCACAACACTAGCACACGAATTAAACACTTGCCAGATTATGGCCAAAATATCTATTACCGATTTTTGAATCAAATACTACCATTAAACTTTTGTTCACAATAACACTGTCCTAGAATACAAACACTGAGAACACTTTTTTCCTACTGCGGAGTATTGAGGATGTTGTACGGACGGAGTCGCAGAGAATACTGATGCTCAAGCCTGGCCGCGCGCTTCTTATATAGGAGGCTATGCAGATCAACGTTTTAATGTTTAGCGTACCTACCTCCAAAAGAATATCAAGATGTGCATCGCGCTACCCACGAGAACATAAATTCGCGTTTAACATTGTCACTGTCAATAATGTGTAGAGTTACAATTGTCCTAAGTGTTCCCCGGCTACATAACTAACCTGGACATTAAAACGTTGATTTCTACACTTGTACACCAAAAACACACAATTACGGATCGAGTTACCCACAGAAAACCTAAATTCGCGTTCAGCATTGTCACCGGCAATAAAGTAGACACTTCAAAATGTCCTTAGTGTTCCCTGGCTATGTAACTAAACTGTTTAGTTTATCTATAACCTGGACATTAAAACGTTGATTTCTACACTTGTACACCAAAAACACACAATTACGGATCGCGTTACCCACAGGAAACTTAAATTCGCGTTCAGCATTGTCAACGGCAATAAAGTACACTTCAAACGGTCCTAAGTGTTCCCTGGCTATGTAACTAAACTGGGGAGTTTATCTATTACCTGGACATTAAAACGTTGATTTCTACACTTGTACACCAAAAACACACAATAACGGATCTTGTTACCCACAGAAACTAAAATTCGCGTTTTGCATTGTCACTGGCAATAAAGTAGACACTTTAAAAGGTCCTAAGTGTTCCCTAGCTATGTAACTAAACTGATAAGTTTATCTATAACCTGGACATTAAAACGTTGATTTCTACACTTGTACACCAAAAACACACAATAACGGATCTCGTTACCCACAGAAACTAAAATTTGCGTTCAGCATTGTCACCGGCAATAAAGTAGACACTTAAAAAGGTCCTAAGTGTTCCCTGGCTATGTAACTAAACTGATAAGTTTATCTATAACCTGGACATTAAAACGTTGATTTCTACATTTGTACACCAAAAACACACAATTACGCATCGTGTTCCCTACGGAAACTTTATTCACGTTCCGCATTGTCACCGGCAATTAAGTACACTTCAAAAGGTCCTTAGTGTTCCCTGGCTACGTAACTAAACTGGGGAGTTTATCTATAACCTGGACATTAAAACGTTGATTTCTACACTTGTACACCAAAAACACACAATTACGGATCGAGTTACCCACAGAAACTTTATTCACGTTCCGCATTGTCACCGGCAATTAAGTTGACACTTCAAAAGGTCCTAAGTGTTCCCTAGCTATGTAACAAAACTGGGGAGTTTATCTATAACCTGGACGTACAAACGTTGATTTCTACACTTGTACACCAAAAACACACAATAACGGATCTGTTACCCACAGGAACTAAAATTCGCGTTCAGCATTGTCACCGGCAATAAAGTACACTTCAAAAGGTCCTAAGTGTTCCCTGGCTATGTAACTAAACTGGGGAGTTTATCCATAACCTGGACATACAAACGTTGATTTCTACACTTGTACACCAAAAACACACAATTACGCATCGTGTTACCCACAGAAACTTTATTCACGTTCCGCATTGTCACCGGCAATTAAGTACACTTCAAAAGGTCCTTAGTGTTCCCTGGCTACGTAACTAAACTGGGGAGTTTATCTATAACCTGGACATACAAACGTTGATTTCTACACTTGTACACCAAAAACACACAATTACGCATCGTGTTACCCACAGAAACTTTATTCACGTTCCGCATTGTCACCGGCAATTAAATACACTTCAAAAGGTCCTTAGTACTCCCTGGCTACGTAACTAAACTGGAGAGTTTATCTATAACCTGGACATACAAACGTTGATTTCTACACTTGTACACCAAAAACACACAATTACGCATCGTGATACCCACAGGAACTTAAATTCACGTTCCGCATTGTCACCGGCAATAAAGTACACTTCAAAATGTCCTTAGTGTTCCCTGGCTATGTAACTAAACTGTTTAGTTTATCTATAACCTGGACATTAAAACGTTGATTTCTACACTTGTACACCAAAAACACACAATTACGGATCGCGTTACCCACAGGAAACTTAAATTCGCGTTCAGCATTGTCAACGGCAATAAAGTACACTTCAAACGGTCCTAAGTGTTCCCTGGCTATGTAACTAAACTGGGGAGTTTATCTATTACCTGGACATTAAAACGTTGATTTCTACACTTGTACACCAAAAACACACAATAACGGATCATGTTACCCACAGAAACTAAAATTCGCGTTTTGCATTGTCACTGGCAATAAAGTAGACACTTTAAAAGGTCCTAAGTGTTCCCTAGCTATGTAACTAAACTGATAAGTTTATCTATAACCTGGACATTAAAACGTTGATTTCTACACTTGTACACCAAAAACACACAATAACGGATCTCGTTACCCACAGAAACTAAAATTTGCGTTCAGCATTGTCACCGGCAATAAAGTAGACACTTAAAAAGGTCCTAAGTGTTCCCTGGCTATGTAACTAAACTGATAAGTTTATCTATAACCTGGACATTAAAACGTTGATTTCTACATTTGTACACCAAAAACACACAATTACGCATCGTGTTACCTACGGAAACTTTATTCACGTTCCGCATTGTCACCGGCAATTAAGTACACTTCAAAAGGTCCTTAGTGTTCCCTGGCTACGTAACTAAACTGGGGAGTTTATCTATAACCTGGACATTAAAACGTTCATGTCTACATTTGAACACCAAAAACACACAATTACGCATCGTGTTACCCACAGAAACTTTATTCACGTTCCGCATTGTCACCGGCAATTAAGTTGACACTTCAAAAGGTCCTAAGTGTTCCCTAGCTATGTAACTAAACTGGGGAGTTTATCTATAACCTGGACGTACAAACGTTGATTTCTACACTTGTACACCAAAAACACACAATAACGGATCTGTTACCCACAGGAACTAAAATTCGCGTTCAGCATTGTCACCGGCAATAAAGTACACTTCAAAAGGTCCTAAGTGTTCCCTGGCTATGTAACTAAACTGGGGAGTTTATCCATAACCTGGACATACAAACGTTGATTTCTACACTTGTACACCAAAAACACACAATTACGCATCGTGTTACCCACAGAAACTTTATTCACGTTCCGCATTGTCACCGGCAATTAAGTACACTTCAAAAGGTCCTTAGTACTCCCTGGCTACGTAACTAAACTGGAGAGTTTATCTATAACCTGGACATACAAACGTTGATTTCTACACTTGTACACCAAAAACACACAATTACGCATCGTGATACCCACAGGAACTTAAATTCACGTTCCGCATTGTCACCGGCAATAAAGTACACTTTAAAAGGTCCTTAGTGTTCCCTGGCTACGTAACTAAACTGGGGAGTTTATCTATAACCTGGACACTGAAACGTTGATTTCTACATTTGTACACCAAAAACACACAATTACGCATCGTGTTACCCACAGAAACTTTATTCACGTTCCGCATTGTCACCGGCAATCAAGTTGACACTTCAAAAGGTCCTAAGTGTTCCCTAGCTATGTAACTAAACTGGGGAGTTTATCCATAACCTGGACATACAAACGTTGATTTCTACACTTGTACACCAAAAACACAATTACGCATCGTGATACCCACAGGAACTAAAATTCGCGTTCAGCATTGTCACCGGCAATAAAGTAGACACTTAAAAAGGTCTTAAGTGTTCCCTGGCTATGTAACTCAACTGATAAGTTTATCTTTAACCTGGACCTTAAAACGTTGATTCCTAACTTGGAAGTTAAAACGTTGATTTCTACACTTGTACACCAAAAACACACAATTACGGATCTTATTACCAACAGGAAACTTACATTCGCCTTCAGCTTTGACACCGGCAATAAAGTAGACACTTCAAAAGGTCCTTAGTGTTCCCTGGCTATGTAACTAAACTGGGGAGTTTATCTTTAACCTGGACATTAAAAAGTTGATTTCTACACTTGAACACAAAAAAACACACAATTACGGATTTTGTTACTTACAGGAAACGTAAATTCGCGTTCAGTATTGTCACCGGCAATAAAGGAGACACTTCAAAAGGTCTTAAGTGTTCCCTGGCTATGTAACTAAACTGGGGAGTTTATCTTTAACCTGGACATTAAAACGTTGATTTCTACACTTGAACACTAAAAACACACAATTACGGATTTTGTTACTTACAGGAAACGTTAATTCGCGTTCAGTATTGTCACCGGCAATAAAGGAGACACTTCAAAAGGTCGTAAGTGTTCCCTGGCTATGTAACTAAACTAGGGAGTTTATCTTTAACCTGGACATTAAAACGTTGATTTATACACTTGAAAACTAAAAACACACAATTACGGATTTTGTTCCTTACAGGAAACGTTAATTCGCGTTCAGTATTGTCACTGGCAATAAAGGAGACACTTCAAAAGGTCCTAAGTGTTCCCTGGCTACGTTACTCAACTGATAAGTTTATCTTTAACCTGGACATCAAAACGTTGATTTCTACACTTGCGCACCAAAAACACACAATAACGGATCTTGTTACCCACAGGAAACTTAAATTCGCGTTCAGCATTGTCACTGGCAATAAAGTTGACACTTCAAAAGGTCTTAAGTGAACCCTGGCTATGTAACTAAACTGTTTAGTTTATCTATTACATGGACATTAAAACGTTGATTTCTACACTTGTTCACTAGCAACACACAATTACGGATCTCGTTACCCACTGGAAACTTAAATTCGCGGTCAACATTGTCACTGGCAATAAAGTTGACACTTCAAAAGGTCTTAAGTGTTCCCTGGCTGTGTAACTAAACTGTTTATGTTATCTATAACATGGACATTAAAACGTTGATTTCTACACTTGTGCACTAGCAACACAATAACGGATCCTGTTACCCACAGGAACTAAAATTCGCGTTCAGCATTGTCACTGGCAATAAAGTAGACACTTCAAAAGGTCCTAAGTGTGCACTGGCTAAATAACTAATCTGTTTAGTTTATTTATAACTTGGACATCAAAACGTTGATTTCTACACTTGCGCACCAAAAACACACAATAACGGATATTGTTACCCACAGGAAACTTAAATTCGCGTTCAGCATTGTCACTGGCAATAAAGGAGACACTTCAAAAGGTCCTAAGTGTTCCCTGGCTACGTTACTCAACTGATAAGTTTATCTTTAACCTGGACATTAAAACGTTGATTCCTAACTTGGAAGTTAAAACGTTGATTTCTACACTTGTACACCAAAAACACACAATTACGGATCTTATTACCAACAGGAAACTTACATTCGCCTTCAGCATTGACACCGGCAATAAAGTAGACACTTCAAAAGGTCCTAAGTGTTCCCTGGCTATGTAACTAAACTGTTTAGTTTATCTATAACCTGGACTTTAAAACGTTGATTTCTACACTTGCGCACCATAAACACACAATAACGGATTCGTTACCCACAGGAAACTTGAATTCGCGTTTAGCATTGTCACCGGCAATAAAGTACACCTCAAAAGGTCCTTAGTGTTCCCTGGCTATGTAACTAAACTGGGGAGATTATCTTTAACCTGGACATTAAAACGTTGATTTCTACACTTGAACACTTAAAACACACAATTACGGATTTTGTTACTTACAGGAAACGTTAATTCGCGTTCAGTATTGTCACCGGCAATAAAGGAGACACTTCAAAAGGTACAAAGTGTTCCCTGGCTATGTTACTTAACTGTTTAGTTTATCTATAACCTGGACATTAAAACGTTGATTTCTACACTTGAACACTAAAAACATACAATTACGGATTTTGTTACTTACAGGAAACGTTAATTCGCGTTCAGCATTGTCACCGGCAATAAAGTAGACACTTCAAAAGGTTCTTAGTGTTCCCTGGCTATGTAACTAAACTGTTTAGTTTATCTATAACCTGGACATTAAAACGTTGATTTCTACACTTGTGCACTAGCAACACAATAACGGATCTTGTTACCCACAGGAACTAAAATTCGCGATTAGCATTGTCACTGGCAATAAAGTTGACACTTCAAAAGGTCTTAAGTGTTCCCTGGCTATGTACCTAAACTGTTACGTTTATCTATAACATGGACATGAAAACGTTGATTTCTACACTTGTGCACTAGAAACACACAATTACGGAACTCGTTACCCACAGGAAACTTAAGTTTGCGTTCAGCATTGTCACTGGCAATAAAGTAGACACTTCAAAAGGTCCTAAGAGTGCACTGGCTAAATAACTAATCTGTTTATTTTAATTATAACTTGGCCATCTAAACGTTGATTTCTACACTTGCGCACCAAAAACACATTATAACGGATTTTGTTACCCACAGGAAACTTAAATTCGCGTTCAGCATTGTCACTGGCAATAAAGGAGACACTTCAAAAGGTCCTAAGTGTTCCCTTACTACGTTACTCAACTGATAAGTTTATCTTTAACCTGGACATTAAAACGTTGATTCCTAACTTGTAAGTTAAAGTGTTGATTTCTACACTTGTACACCAAAAACACACAATTACGGATCTTATTAATAAACAGGAAACTAACATTCGCCTTCAGCATTGTCACTGGCAATAAAGTAGACACTTCAAAAGGTCCTAAGTGTTCCCTGGCTATGTAACTAATCTGTTTAGTTTATCTATAACCTGGACTTTAAAACGTTGATTTCTACACTTGCGCACCAAAAACACACAATAACGGATTTTGTTACCCACAGGAAACTAAAATTCGCGTTCAGCATTGTCACCGGCAATAAAGGAGACACTTCAAAAGGTCCTAAGTGTTCCCTGGCTATGTAACTAAACTGTTTAGTTTATCTATAACCTGGACATTAAAACGTTGATTTCTACACTTGTGCACTAGCAACACACAATTACGGAACAAGTTACCCACAGGAAACTTTCATTCACGTTTAGCATTGTCACTGGCAATAAAGTTGACACTTCAAAAGGTCTTAAGTGTTCCCTGGCTATGTAACTAATCTGTTTATGTTATCTATAACATGGACATTAAAACGTTGATTTCTACACTTGTGCACTAGCAACACAATAACGGATCTTGTTACCCACAGGAACTAAAATTCGCGTTCAGCATTGTCACTGGCAATAAAGTAGACACTTCAAAAGGTCCTAAGTGTTCCCTGGCTACGTTACTCAACTGATAAGTTTATCTTTAACCTGGACATTAAAACGTTGATTCCTAACTTGGAAGTTAAAACGTTGATTTCTACACTTGTTCACCAAAAACACACAGTTACGGATCTTATTACCAACAGGAAACTTACATTCGCCTTCAGCATTGACACCGGCAATAAAGTAGACACTTCAAAAGGTCCTAAGTGTTCCCTGGCTATGTAACTAAACTGTTTAGTTTATCTATAACCTGGACTTTAAAACGTTGATTTCTACACTTGAACACTAAAAACACACAATTACGGATTTTGTTACTTACAGGAAACGTTAATTCGCGTACAGTATTGTCACCGGCAATAAAGGAGACACTTCAAAAGGTCCTAAGTGTTCCCTGGCTGTGTAACTAAACTGTTTAGTTTATCTATAACCTGGACATTAAAACGTTGATTTCTACACTTGTGCACTAGCAACACACAATTACGGATCTTGTTACCCACAGGAAGCTTAAATTCACGTTCAGCATTGTCACTGGCAATAAAGTTGACACTTCAAAAGGTCTTAAGTGTTCCCTGGCTATGTAACTAAACTGTTTAGTTTATCTATAACCTGAACAATTAAACGTTGATTTTGTACACTTGTGCACTAGAAACACACAATTATGGATCTTGTTACCCACAGGAAACTTAAATTCACGTTCAGCATTGTCACTGGCAATAAAGTTGACACTTCAAAAGGTCTTAAGTGTTCCCTGGCTATGTAACTTATATGTTTAGTTTATTTATAACTTGGAAATCAAAACGTTGATTTCTACACTTGTGCACTAGCAACACACAACAACGGATCTTCTTACCCTCAGGAAATTTAAATTCGCGTTCAGCATTGTCACTGGCAATAAAGTTGACACTTCAAAAGGTCTTAAGTGTTCCCTGGCTATGTAACTAAACTGTTTAGTTTATCTATAACCTGGACATTAAAACGTTGATTTCTACACTTGTGCACTAGAAACACACAATAACGGATCTTGTTACCCACAGGAAATTTAAGTTTGCGTTCAGCATTGTCACTGGCAATAAAGTAGACACTTCAAAAGGTCCTAAGTGTTCCCTGGCTACGTAACTAGCCTGATATGTTAATCTATAACCTGGACATTTAAACGTTGATTTCTTCACTTGTACACCAAAATCAACAATGTTGACCGTATACTTTATTGCCGGTGACAATGCTGAAACAAATTTATTGTTGTCGTTGCCTGCACTATTTTTTTTCAGTCAAATTAATGGTAAATATGTCCAAGAGACCCGTTAAGTATTTTATATTTTCTAGCAGTGTGCCAGGCCAATTTTTTGAGTCTTTTACGATCAGCTCTGCATGCGGTTACCTACTGGTTACACAGACATAAATCTTGACAAATATCGTATTGCTATAGGTTTATTTAACTTGTAACCCATCGGCTACATGAAGATGTGAATATTTAATTTGACATGTTATAAAAGTTAATTTTTCCATGAAAGAAACTTTTTAAGAGATAAAGCAGTCTGGGAATAGCCATCCCGAAGAGCTACAGTTATTAACCAAAGTGGTTCAAAAAGTTGGTAAGGGGTAACCCTCTTACTCACTTTTTGCAATCTCAAAAACACACATAACTAGAGACATTTCCCCAAGAAGTACAATTTGCTGATGATCAATATGTATTTTACAGCTTCAAATACTTTGGGATTTGGGAGTGTTTCACAGCACCTCATTTAAATGCATTCACCTTTTATGTGCGATGTGAGGTTTTATTCATATGGGCAAGTTATAATTAAAGTAGGCAACAATCATTAGAATAATACAGGGGCCTCAACTAGAATCAAAGGCGGTCCAGTCACCAAGTTTAGAAGTTCTTGTCCGGTCCGTGGCATCCCAATGAGAAACATAGCAGATTACCAACGACCTTGGGTTAACATATTCAATCAATTCACCACAACAATAAACGCCCTTCGATTTCTACAGAAATAAACAATGCCATATTATGTTCTCAACAAAGGGATATTCTACTCTTAGCATTTTCGAATATTTTTTAATTAAGTGTCCAAATTGTTAAACCACACTCCATTGTGGGTCCGCTTATTGACGGTGCCTGGTATACACCAAGGACCTCCTTGGTATACACCCCCCTCCCCCCATATGTATGCACTGTCCACCTTAGCACATATCCGTAGCATTACTTTCACCTTCACATTCAACAGCAAGTTCACACAAGTATTGTAATCTGATAAAAGAAAGACATGTTTTGTAAATAAATGCGATACATCGGAGAATGTCACATCATTGCTACAGTGTGACTTTTTAGACCATGCCAAAACCTACCATGTGATCAATTTCTGTCATTGACTAATGAATTAAAAAAGAAGAATATTTGGTTTAGGTTGACAGTGGCTATAGATGGAATCGTACTGATTTAGTTATTATTCACACAAATACTCCCCTAACAACTTACCTCCAAGATGATCGCGTTCGCTAGGAACTATTAGTAGATACAGTTCATACAATGCGCATAAATATCTTGGCCTACAGAAATAAGGCGTTGATACTATTACGGCCAAACATGGCCTTGTTCCCCGAGAAGGAAAAAGTAAGTGTTCATTCTTGAGTCTGTTGACAAAAAATTATGTGCGATTGTTTCGTTATAAGCAACTTTTTTGTACCATTTTTATTTTTAGGCTGTACCCCCCCCCCCCCATACCTACCGTGCGGAACCTCCGAGATATCTCTCTGTTACAATTGCTTTCAAATACTTCAAAATGGTCACAAAGTAAAACAAAATAGGCAGGGCCGTCTTAACATGTCTTTTGCACATAGGCCCGAATACAAATGCCGCCCCCCCCCCCCCCTCAAAACTCAACGGCAACAATAACAACAACACTGTTACAAACTTTGTATACGATGATGGGCAATAAGAACACATTTTTATTTATTTAGGCTAAATATATTTGTCACTCACCAGTCTCCATCGCCGAGACTGCAATCTCACAAAGGTTTCATCCTGGATTTGTTTCTGACAAATCGTTCAATGACTGTGTCAAAGCATATTGTTTTTGTTAGCTCACATTCAACGGACAACATTGATAAGGCGACTAGTCTCTCGTTTCCCTTTAGCGCGTTTCTTATACTGGGCTCCACTTAATCGAACTTTACAATAACGAACGTGACAAAATTGTTAATATAGTTTATTGTACTTCACTTCACTCACTGTCATACTATTAAGTCACATTAACACACAGGGCCGTCTTAACATGTCTTTTGCACATAGGCCCGAATACAAATGCCGCCCCCCCCCCCCCCCCTCAAAACTCAACGGCAACAATAACAACAACACTGTTACAAACTTTGTATACGATGATGGGCAATAAGAACACATTTTTATTTATTTAGGCTAAATATATTTGTCACTCACCAGTCTCCATCGCCGAGACTGCAATCTCACAAAGGTTTCATCCTGGATTTGTTTCTGACAAATCGTTCAATGACTGTGTCAAAGCATATTGTTTTTGTTAGCTCACATTCAACGGACAACATTGATAAGGCGACTAGTCTCTCGTTTCCCTTTAGCGCGTTTCTTATACTGGGCTCCACTTAATCGAACTTTACAATAACGAACGTGACAAAATTGTTAATATAGTTTATTGTACTTCACTTCACTCACTGTCATACTATTAAGTCACATTAACACACGTGATGAAGATTACAGAAAAACTTACATTTTATAGCACACGCCTACCTAGTAGCATACGTCAGTTTAGCACACGAATAATCACTACAAAAGTGCAGAAAATTGAACCTTCCCATCCGAAGTTGAAAACTTGACTGATTTCAAAACGCCAGAAGAAGCATTTTGTTTACAGATTTACTTGCGGGATGGTGCATTGTGGTTTGATGCGGCACAGACTCAGAAATAATTTGTTGGACTGAACGCTTTTGTAATTTGTAACATCTCAAGATGAAAGTATGTTTTGGCTAATAAGTCTCCACATGCTGCTACAAAGAACACTACAATACTTTTCAAAATGAAAAGCCAGATTCTTGGAAAGGTCAGGCAAAAACTCAATTCGGCTTATTATTCCACCTGCCATTTCTAAACACTACACCCAACTCTCTTATCCGAATTAGACATCGTCAACCATAAACAGGGCATAGAAATATACAAGTCATTTTTTGTGAACGCTCAGGTGAGAAATTGAGATATTGCATTGGCTATGACATTTTGTGTTCGAAACAAGTAAATTATTAACGATTTTGACTTCTTGAATATCAATCCATTGGTTGATTAAGATACAAATTTCCAATAAATTTGCCGCCCCTGGAAAGTGCCGCCCTAGGCCCGGGCCTCGTGTGCCTATGGGGTAAGGTGGGCCTGAAAATAGGCCTATGGCATATCTTCCAAAGAATTTAATACTCTTTCTTATGAATGTTCCAATAAGTATTTCGGTTTTTCTCAAATGTCTTTATTGTATGTTGTTGCAACACACCTTTCCAAATAAATACACAACCAACATTTGGAAATCGGTACTGATTTTATTTTGTTTTAATTTGTTCTACTCAGAGAGCTTTACTTTAGTTTTATTTATAGTTTATTTATTAGGAGTTATTATTTTTAGCTCACATATTACATTCCTTAATGGGTAGCCCGCCGACACACTAGTGAACATGCAACATATCCACTTGGTGTGGGCGAGGTCTCGTTACGTTTATAAGTGTTACGATATTAGTGTTCCTGTATTGTGATTTTATTGCATAAAACAAATATAATTTAGAAAGACGGGTGAGACATCGGTCTTTATAAGGTTATATAAATGAGAAGCGCCAGCCTAAGGGAACGCATCCATTTTGTTGCAGATCGCGCTACTACAAAAGTACACTCTTGAGGAAGATATGCTTATTATAAATTACCTTCTTCGGAATGAAAATTTTAAGAAGGTTTGGACGAGAACCCTATGGAAGAAGATGTTTGCCCAAAAAGTGGTGAAAGATCAGTGAACAATCACGCAGTGGACAGCTTTCGTTTTTTAAGTCCGTGCCGCCTAAATTGCACATGATAAATTTTACAAATTCCCCCACTGTAAATCAGTTCTTGTAACTATAAGTTGTAAGTTTCCCTATATTACCATAAGTGGGCGGACATTTGATTCATATCGTTATCGGTCAAATGTTACTCCCGGGTCCTGGGGCAAGGGTTAATTTTTCCAAGTGGGTTTGCAATTTTCATGATCTTATAACACTTTCAACCAGGGAGAGGGGGGTGCGGGGGGGATATGTATATAACTTGCAGAAATTATTCAAGGGAAATGTTAACTTGTAACTTATGTATGTATTGTATTGAATATTAATATTTTGTATGCATGTAATGTGTATGTGTATATGTCTGTTCATCTCAGGATTGATTGCAATCACAAAGCTACCATGACAGTAAATTTGTATTTATTTATATATATTTTTTTTTATTTATTTATGACTTGTGGGATATTTAATGGGATTGGCATGTTTGACTTAACTAGCAATGGGTAGTATGTTACACTATTGAATGCCATAGCGTGGTTCTATTGTAGGTTGCACATATGCTAAGCTTAGAATCATATATGGTACTGTACTAATATGCTTCCTTTCCTTACATTATTTCCAGGGCGCAGTAACAACAGCATGCGGTCCCGTTTTCGGGAATACATAGCCCACAGTTTAAAAAAATATCGATTTACAAAAGAAGAGATAGAAAAATTTCAACCATACATTGAAAAACCGAGGTCCAGAAGGGGAAAAAAATTAACAGTAAGTGATTCTACAGTTACTAGAAAAGCATATCACTAAATATTAATTAAAAAAACAAATCACATTTTACTGTGATTCTTACAGGATAAGAGGGACGTTATCAACAATGAAATAGCTGTAGCCCAGGAAGTTAACAACAGAGCGTTGCAAGACATAGAATCCCTGAGAACAAACAAGTCTCGGCTCACTTTCCAATTGGTTAACTACGAACAACAGCTTAATATCACTACAGAATTCATGAAGGTAATGCATACCTCATTTACCAGTACTTGATTAGGCCAGGTACTGTACACTCACCAGTAAAGGTAAAAACATTGAACTCTGTGAAGAAAAATTCTTCGTTTTTGGAGTATGTTATGTGGTGTGATAATAGCTGTTCAACTACTTGCCAATCAATACATTTAAAGTCAATAATAAAATAATAGTCAAATAAATAAATAAATGAATAATCGAAGGATCGAAAACATCAATCATACCTCGAGACCTTCAACGCAGTCACCTACGGCACTGCATCTGGAGTATTTCGGTGTTTAACACACACAACACACACTTTTACAAGACCGTCTTGCGCAGTATCAGAAAATACTTTACAAGCTTAACAAAAAACAAACAAACACCGAAAAGGTTTCCTTCCGCGGACCTAACTGACCACTTGTTCGTACATACAGATCGTACATACAGATTCGTTCGTAAGTCAGCGGAGAGGACGGACGTGTTCTGAGCTAGCTCCGACAGCGAGTGATATAACTCACTGTACGCAGTGTTCGGATAGTTTGCCGAGGGACGGTGATTTTGTGGAGTGCTCTGGTTGTAATGGTAATTATCATTATCAATGTGCAGGAATAAAAAAATCTACTTATGAGGCTCCAACCGTCTCCCTGAAGAAGGATCGCGCTGCTGGTGGTCCCCGGAGTCATGGATGAAGGGGTTGAGACACCAGGGGGTTGGACTTTGCTAACTGTGATGTTGATAACCTACACGGCCATTGAATGTGGCACAGTTGCATCCATGTTAGGTCAAGGAGACAACCAGCTGATACTTCTGAGGCTTCCAACATCGGATCAACTCTTAAGGTGAGGACTGAGTGAAAGAGAATATATCGACGACCTCAAAAGGAAACTAGAAGTAACTGCCACTAGATGCGGAATGGTTGCCAAGCCGAAAGAGTCCTGGGACTCCTTTTTACTTGTGGAATTTTCCCGCAATTACTACTTCAGAGGCGCACAAGTCAGCAGTGCTCTGAAGCGAGCCTCAAGCGTTGCGAGTGAGGCAAACCACGTAATTCCATCGATTAATTCAACGATTTCCGGTATTTATTCCACAGCCACATCCATAGCCGCTACCGACCATACTCCAGGTCCGGCTTTTTTTCCAGCCAGTTTTGAAGCGGCTTCTGTAATCAGGAGACATGCTCCCTGGATGAAAAAGCTTCCAACTCACGTAACAGCAGGCTACCTCTTAATAGGAAGGATCTTAGGAGGGTTCCCGACAACATTATATTCTCAATTTGCCATGAGGGCAACGCAGGATGTACTAGCAAGCACTCTACACTTGCTGAAAACCATGTCCACGATGCATGAATACGGTTCTCAATTGACTCGGTTTTACACGCTGACCCCCCAAAGAAATCCAGACTTCCCATCCTTGATTAAGGATCCACAGAGCTTGCCCCTACAATTGCCGATTCAACCAGAAAGCTTAATTCGAAATATGGTGAAAGACAATCTTGGAACCATCATTCGTAATAAGGCGGTTCGACCGAATTTTGAGACCAACACGGATGAAGTGCAGAAGCTACTGATACGCGACCTGTCATCGTTGACACCCTTAAATCCCCGATTGGCAAACAAAATTTACAGCTGCTCTAATTGTGGAGTACGAGAAAAATACATTGGGAAGTTCAGCAATACAAGGTCCTTTCAACAGATCTCGGTAGGGCAAGGAACACAAGAAGCCGACCTGGTAGAGAGGACTCGAGCCGTGGAGTTGGCATATATCAACTCCTTAGCCCGCAGATCTATAGTACCCACTCACTGGGAAGACCTTACGGATAAGAAGTGCACTACTCTCTACACTCATGAGTTAAGAGAGTCCTTGTGGAAGAAGTCAATAGAAGGAGACACAATGCCTGCACCCCAGGAACAGTTAAAGTTGATGAGATGGGAGAACATTCCAACTGACTACAAGTCCAGAAGCATTCTATTTGTAGTAGACTTCCCAGATGAAATCAATCCCCACCATGTTAGAGGAGCTCACACCCCCTGTTTTGGCAGCACTACTCAAATGCGAGCTAGAAGGGCTCCTCTCCAAGGGCTAGAAGTAGGATCCTTTATCTCCAGTATTAGAACTCTCTTAGAGTTATATGGCTGGGTAAAGGGAGATGTGAATATCAGGAAATTGCTAGAAACCTGCATTCAGGAGAAAACATCCATTCCCTTGACAGACCTTGTCGCTCTTTCCAGGCAAGTGTACTCAGGGGCTATTTCCCATCGTCTCCAAGTGCCGGCGTTGCAGCGAGGAGGAATGGCAAACACGATCCTGAATTACAATAGTCACAGTTTGATTGTGTCTGATACCGCAACAGAGTTTGCCAAGAAGGGGGTGAATCACAATATCTGTTTCCAAACGGTATTCCTGTATGCTCTGACCTGCCTCTCTGAGATGCAGCTGGGGGGCTGTGACACCAGAGGGGCTTGGGGAGTAGTGTTCTCCTGTTCTGACTGCTTATAGGAGATTCCTGCAGAGACCTATACTATGGAAGAGTCCATGTATCCCGGTATCCAGCTGTGTTTGCAGATAGAAAAACTGCATCCCATAACAACCAGCCTTAGGATTGGCAACTTATCTAGAGAAGTGACCGGAAGTCTGGCATATAGTGTGCACATGGCACGCGCGTCCGTGCTCTGGATCACAGAGACCAATTTGGCAAGCTCTGTGACTACTCTAGAAATGCGACCGGCGACGGAGATGTTGAAGGCCGGTTTTATTAACCTAGCCGAGTTCAAACACTTGAACGTGAAGGTCTTCTTGAGTCACATTTGGATGTAAAATCTTTTGTACAATGAAGAGTCCTTTTACCACCCTCATCTAGTCACCGACGCAATCCTGGGGGCTGGGAAAGGGAAGACCACCTACGACCTCATCACGGACGGTTTGGCCCAATGCCACCTGCTAGGGGATCTGGGCTATATAGGAAATATGGCCCATGCTGAGGATAGTTCACTACACCACCGAACCCTTCTATACTCCGCTCTTCACACTGTACTGGGATCAGATTTGTAAAACGTGATTAAGAGTTGCTTAATCCTCACTCCGGAGGACACTGAAGCTGCTAAATCGCAAAGCCTTAAAGTGCTGTGGCGTTGTGTGAAGTGTAGGGAAGTGAAAGACGTGGAACCGGATGATGACGGAAGTAACAGCGGTGATAAAGCTGCAGTGTTAAAAAGAATGGACGAGAAGCTGAACGAAATCTTGGGAAAGCTAAACAAGAGTGAAAAACGATTGAAGAACTTGAGCGTAAGTCAGAAGAGTGCAATGGTAACATCATTGTATAACAGAATTTGTAAGCTAGAACAATACGGTCGCAATAAAAACATAGAGTTGTCAAACGTAGAGGTTAAGGTTGGCGAGCGAGTGGAGTTTATTGTTATTAAGGTGGCAAAAAAACTTAAAATCGACCTAACCAAGAGTGATATCGACGCCGCTCATCAGCTGCCAAATAACCGTAACTCAAATTATCCACCGAAAATTATTGTTCAGTTTGTTTCTTGCAAAAACAGTGAAGAGATCATTGGGGCAAAGCGTGCAGCAACAATCAAGAGCTCGGATACTTTTGGCGAAAATAACTCAACAAATTTACCGATTTACGTGAGTGAAAATCTATCCCCTTAGTACCGCAGTCTACTGTGGGAAGCGAAGCGGCGAACCCGGGAGTTCGGGTACAAGTTCGTGTGGTGGAAACGCGATAAAATTTTGGTGCGTAAAGACGAAAATACCCGGGGCCGGATTCACAAGAGGTCTTAACTTAGGACCGGTCCTAAGTCCTGCTGTACCATGTGCTATTATAAATCCATGGTAGGCCTACTACACGGCCCAATTGATAGCTACTTTCGTAGAAATCACAGTGAACTTAAAATATTGCAATGCGGTGTTTTAAAGTTTAGTGTTTTGTTTTCTAATACCTCCACAATCTAAAAACCGAGAAATGTGTATGTCAAGGTAAGTAAACGATATTTATTTATGTTCACACTTTGAAGTCATAGACGTATTGCTACCATCTTTGAAGAAAGATAAGACCAACTCAGACCGGGCCTAAATTTATGTTAAGTGTTTGTTATTTACTAGGGTTTCTTAGCAACGTCGAGTCGAGGCTATGTGTAGGTCCGTATCAGGCAATGGCGTAGTGGTCCTAAAGTTAGGCCAGGCCTAAGTTAAGACCTCTTGTGAATCCGGCCCCCGGGATATAATACAAGTGATTGACGAGAGTGGCCCTGAATTAATTAAATAAGTTAACTGAATGCGGGGCAATACGGACTTTTCGACTATAGCGGACACGGAACAAAAGGAAGATATACTTGAAATAAATTACCTTGAACTTTGGTTTGCTGAAAAAAGGGAATTAGTTTCTTACATTTAAATTTAAGGTTTATTAATAAAAACTGGGATGAGCTTCAGCTTGTTATAAGAAAACAAGTTGGTAAGTTTGATCTGTTTGTTCTTAGCGAAATATCCGTTGTTGACGGTGAGTTGTATTTTGAATTAGAAGGTTATTCGAGCATTTACAATGTTCGTGATAAGAGGAGAGGTGGGGGCTTGTTATTGTTTGTGAAATCAAATGTTTGTGTTGACCAGTGTGAGTTTTTTTATGAGAGGAAACACAATTTATTAAATTATAAGCAACAGGGTACATGTATTCTTCATAAAATTTCCTAAGTAACTAGCTTTTAACAGACTTGCGGTATATAGACCGCCAAGTAATAGCAAAGAACGTTTTCTAGAAGAGCTGGACACATTTGTAGAAAGTAATACTCATAACCACAAGCTCTCCCGGCAAGACAAGGAGCTTCGTAGCGCAAATGCCGTTGCCGTGGAAGTGAATATCTTGCTGCGAGGGATGTGCACGGCTGACGGGGTGAGTTTTGTGGACCTGTGGTCTCAGTTCTACGGTTGTAGAGCTTTCGTGAAGTGGGGTGGCCTCCACTTGAGCCCGCTAGGCAGCCGTTCGTTGGCTGCTGGTGTGTTTTAAGCTCTGGAGAGTCCTGTCACGAAGCACACGGAGTCTAGCTGCAAGGAGAAGCCCAATGACGATTTCCCACCCTCGAAGGTGCCTGTGCATGGACGAAAGGCGCGAATTGCCGTGCCTATGACGTGCCATCCAATGCCGAACCAAGAGCTGAAGGATGATTTCCCACCCTTGAGGCCTGCAGGTGGAAGACGGGCGCGAGTTGCTCTGCCAGCGCCGCCCCATCCAACGAGCACCCACGAGCAGAACGATGGAGGGCAGTCGCGAGTTGCAATACCACACCCAACACTGCAGCACACAGCCACAACACAAACATGTTCACCTTGAGTGTTTAACCCAACGTGGTGGATCACCCGAGGTAAGAACATAACACCACAACCACTAACACAACCCCCTCCATGGTTATTTTCCCATACTTAACAGTCCGGCCACCACCTGGCTTCCATTTCCATCCACTTCTGGCATGTCCACCTGGGGTCGATCCCCAGGTACCGACTCTCCCCACACCTCTCGCCAAACATTCCACGACACCTCCCACCACGCCTGTCGTCAAACCTACAACTCTCCCAGCACAACATACATGGCAGGTTGTTGCTCGCAGGAAGAAGGTTTAAGGATCTGGGTTCGATCCCCAGGTACGCCCCTGTAAGGTACGTCCCCCCAAGGCAAGTCCACTTATGTTCGCAACCCAGGTACGCCCCTGTGAGGTACATCCCCCCAAGGCAAGTCGACCTGGGTTCGATACCCAGGTACGCCCCTGCAAAGTATGTCCCCCCCAAGCCAAGAGCTCCTGGGGTCGATCTGCAGGCGAGTGTCTGATTGAAGAAGGAAAGACGATCTTTCACCTCAACCAGATCAGGGACCAAGAAACTTATGTTGCAGATGACCTTGGTCTAATCTGTACTCAGATAGGAGGCGGTACGCCAGAAAAGATGGTTGTTGGATGTTTTAATTCTTTATTTTTTTATTTATTATTTGGGCTTAACGTCTCATATTTTTGCAACGAGGCTAATCGAGACAATGAGTGGGTGATATATCATATTCAGAATTTCTTGAGGCATTTAATGATTGGGCAAAGAGTTTTATCATCCCATGTAAGTCTTTCCTTATGATAATGTTGTATTTGCATGCAAACATCGTGGTGCACCTAAGATGACTGGTAAGGACATCAGCCCGAACCAAAAATACTATGCACGAGGGTGTGAAGTGTTTGTAGATGTAAGGTTTTACAAACGACGGAATGGCTATGTAGGGAAAAGCATAACTGATGTCCACAACCATCTAACTGGGCCTGATGTAATGGAACTTTACCCTAGTAATTTACATATTAATGACCAAGAGAGTCAAGTTGTTTCAGAATTATTATCATAAATTATGGGTACCAAAGAAGTCAAAGAATTTGTTGAGACGAATTACGGTAAAAAAACTTCGAAATATGTACAGAGATGATGATTGATTAATGGGGCTTAATGTCTCATTTTTGCAACAATGGCTTATCGAGACGATGGGCGGGTGATAATGAAAATGAGAAAGATGATGATGAATAATAAAGCCACATCCGAATCAGATCCATTGTACGTCGCGTGGGTCGTCATACGGGAGTCCAGCAAGGGTGGGCAGCATCATGGGTGGGCAGGGCCAAGATTGATTGATATTTGGGCTTAACGTCTTATGGTGGGAGGAGAAATATTCAGTGGGACAGTGGGAGGGAAGGGACAGGGTCTCTTTTTGTCGCCTCTTACGACTAGCAGAGTCACTCTGGGCCTATTCTTCCCCGGCCCAGACGGGCTTGGTGTGTTCGAGAAATCACGATCTAGGATAGGCCTAGGCCTAGCGTACCTGGGTTTTCACCGGGTTATTTTCTTCCCCTTGATTTTGAGCAACACTCACTCACAATCGTTTATATAAGTCGTGTGTTTTATGGAATAAGGCGTAAAAATGTCAAAATAAAAAAAAAGTGTTTAAATATTAAAGTGTTAAAAGTGTTAAAATGTTGAAGGGTATCCTTCATGTAGTAATGTAGTAATGTGTAGTAATGTAATGTGTAGTAAAGTGTAGTATGTAGTAATTTGTGAAGATGGAAACCAGAGAGGGCGTCTAATCGCTTATTTGTTTGTCAAGGCTGAAACAGAACTTATGATAGGAAGGGCTTTTGACAAGTTTTTGGAATTAAATCCATCAGTAAATGAATGTGAAGAGTTGTTAATGGACAAATGTCAGGTTGAGTTTAAAGTTGTTGGTCGTTGTCTCCCTAAATGTCAAATTCTCTACTGCATATTCCATGTATTGAAAGTATTCAAAGAGCGTGTAAGGTCATTACATGGTAGTTGGGCAACTAACAAATTACTATTTAAGAATATGCAACAGCTGTTGAACATGATAGTCAAGAACTTATAGAACATCTTGATGAATTCAAAAACATTGCTTCGCCTTCATCACATGAGTTTTTTCTGGAAAACTGGGATTACTGCCGGGACCGATGGGCAACTTATGCGAAAAACAAATTGGGAAAAGCTTATCTTGGAAAGAACACTAACAATAAACTAGAAAGTCACAATCAAAAGTAAGAAAAATATGTCTTGCCTACAGACCATCTCCCTGCAGCAGTGACAGGATTACTTTAATACATTCATTCAGTAGAGAACTCGCTAGGAAATGCTGCCTTGAATGAGCTAAAACCATCCCTTGATACGCTGCGTCGTGACGAGGTTTATCTAAATATATCTAGAATATGCACAGCTGATATTTCTAAGAATCTGTTTTCTCAACTTGAAAAGGCAAAAGACAACGGTTACAATTTCGACAGTATTAGTATGCGGGTTTCTACTTGAAAGAAATGGTATACCATCAATAACGAGTATACCAAGTGTAGCCTACATGTTCATTCAGCATTCAAAAGAAACTTCCTTGCTTACATGTATTTAAAGCTAGAATTGATATGAGACTGCAGGTTTTCAAAGAACACCTTGTTGACACTAGATGGAAAGAAGAGACTTCCGAAGAACACCTGCTAGTCTCGACTGGTGCCTAAGTTTGTCTGTAACCAATGTTCCAGATTGTTCACGGCTGCATATTGAGCAGCCAACGACAGAGGGTAGGAAATATACACTGTATTAATACATACATGTATTATTTTTACAAGTTTTGAGCCCAGAGAGAAAGAAATGGGGTTGGCCTGGCCCTATTTGTAGGCCTAGCGCGTAGGCCCAATCTGGCCGTCAATATGAATGAACCAGAGCCGCCCCTTGATCCAGAGGTTCCTCTAATAGACGAACATCACGACGATGTAGGCCTACCCATCAATGTTCCCGACCAGGGAAGTAACGCTGCTGTTCAAAGAGCCATCATTGAATACTTCCGCCGCCTTCATTAGGCATTCTAATTGATCACTTTGTGGCGATTCCATCCGCTTTTTAGTTTTTATGTTTTCTATGTGGTCAGAATCTAAGATGTAGACCTACTTTAAAAATGATAATCTACTACATCAATCGTTCTAGTATTAATCTTTTGGTTTAATGGTATTATTTTTAGCTTTGTACTGGCAAACGGAAAAAAACTTAGAACAAAGGATTCAGTAGATTATGATTTATATATGATGTATCTGATTGCGGATATTCCCACCTTAGCTGCCCGGGGATTGGTGGAGGTTTTATGTAGGTACGTGCGCCGATACTAGATGGTATCGTGCGCACTGATCGGCTATCCGTACACGGCTGCAGAGAAGAACCAATAACAACGTGGAATCGTTCCATAGGAACCTGCTACGGAGGATGAAAATCAGTCCGAATGAATGGATTTTTAATGGTAAGTTTAATGAGGGTACCATCACCTCTCAAAATATCTGTTCGCAGCTCGCCAGCTCGCCATCGCCGATTAGTGACCTTGGTGTTACTCTAAGTGCGAAGGTGTCTTTTAACCAGCATGTGGATAAGATCATTCCGAAAGCAATGCGCTTGGTTGGTTTTATTCGGAGAAATTGTTCACGTGATTTTAAAGTAAGCACTCTCCGTATGTTGTATACGTCTTTAGTCTGTAGCACGCTGAATTATGCAAGCCCTATATGGAACCCAAACATGAGTCATGCTACAAATGTTAGAAATTTAGAGTGTTCAACGTAATTTTACTAAAATTGTTTGTTTAAAAACCCGTATAGTGTACCATAGGGGTGACTTTAGGGATTTGTGCAAATCTGTTGGTCTCGTTTCACTAGAGAATCAACGCAATGTTTCTGATGTAATTTTTTTTTTTTAAATTGTACATAACGTTTGATGTTTTATCTCTTTTAAATTATATACAGTTCCGTGTTCCATGAAGGCGCACGCGTAAGCAAGATTTGCTTATTTTACCCAAGTGCCGTGTTAATATCTTTTAATTTAATTGTTTTAACAGAATCCAAGAGTGTTTCAACACTTATGGGCCTTTTTCCTATGACATTTTTATTGGTTCTCTACTTCGTTTTAAAAAGTGTGTTAAGTCACGTTCGTAATATTGTTTTGACATGGCACTTATTTAGTGTCTAGTGTTTTTATCTTTTTTTATCTTGTATCTAGTGTTGTTTGTAATTACATATATTGTGATTTTATTTTGTATTATTGTATCGCACTTGTGGGGCAATGCCCTGTTGCTGATAAATAAACATGAATTTAATTGAATTGAATTCGCGAGGATTCAAAATCAAATTCTGCTGGGTCCCAGGCCACGCAGGTATCGAAGGCAATGAGCAGGCCGAGGCGAAAAGCCGCAGCAGAACTTGCTGAAATGGATTTGGACCTCGTCCCTGTCCCTGATGTCAACAGTGGGTTTAAAAACCACATGATACAGTTAGGTCAGGCTTGTTGGATCGCGTTACAAAACAACAAACTGCGTCGGAAGATGCCAATTCTCTCAGCCAAGGTGCGACCCCCATCGACCATCAAGATGGTTATGAAAGTAGATACTCGCTCATTTTAGATGAGTCGACAGACATTTCGGTCTCAAAATACCTGTCTATTTGTATCCAGTACTTTAGCGCCACGCAACGGAAGACTGTGACTGATTATTTGGGAATAATTGAAGTAGTTAAGCCACCGCAAATGATCTGTTTGCTGGCCTTCGCACTTTTTTAGAAAAAGTAGGCCTGGGTCTGGATTCACAGAGCGGGGCTAAGTTTCGGGGCTAGATCTGTTTAACACCTGTTTTTAGCCCCACGTTAGCCCCGAAAATTAGCCTCGCTTTTTAACCTCGTTTTTCCGTATCCACAAAAAGGAGTTATTCTTGGGGCTATGTAGAGGTTTAATTTAGAGTGCGCATTGATGACGCCATTGATGACGTCATAGTTTTTAACCAATAAAAACATTATTCTCAAAGCAACCAATAAAAAGGGAGCTTGATTTGGAACTATTTTGAAATATGTTCGAATTGATATTCCTAAAGTGTCAACTGTGTCAGTTCATTAATTTTTACTTTGGACTTAACAGAAATAAGACGCAGGCTTACCATAATGGAAAATACCAATACTCGTAAAGCTCGTTTTACACGGGAAGAGCTCGAGGTATAAATTACTACTTTCGAGAAGTACTCAGCAATTTTGTCGGCTAAATTTGGTCCAATAATAACGAAAAGCAAAAAAGATCATTGCTGGGTCGAAATCTGCAAAGCAGTCAATGCTGTGGGGTCGGGGGTGATTCGCTCGATTGACGAAATCAAGTTGAAGTGGAAGGACTTTAAAAAGAAGTCTAAGGCAAAGAGTAAGTAGCCTATACCCACAAAATGAATTTTATTTAATACCGTATGCCTAACAGTCTATGCATCACTTTTTGTTTTAAGCCTAGGCCTAGGCTACTGCTAGATATTATACTGTTTTACGTGGTTTTACCAACCTTGGCCTATGGCTATCTAAAGCCGCGTACACACTTGCGCGTTTCCGCGCGCCGCGAGAATACTTGAATACTCTCTAGTAAGAGATATAAACACAACTGCAAGAACACCACATTACTCGAGATAATTACGTATTTATAGTTCCCACGTGACGTCACAGCGGCCATGATTGCGACACAAATGATGAGGACCAATCGTAGATCATTGGCAAATACTATTCGCATTCAATAAATAAGCCTAATTTGGAATTTAAAAAGTAAGCATAAGTAGTAAAAAACGTAAAAATTATGACACATACCAATTTTATTTCAAAAACACGCTGAATTTTAAAGAACTAAGAATTTCTGTGTTCTACCACAACAGCCTTCAATTGTTTCTCCATGGCAACGTCAAAGTTTGATCACAAATGTAGCCGCCACGCGCAAAGAAGTGACGTACGTGCAACCTATGAATATATGTCCGTCCCACACCACAACACTTCTAAAACCACACTTTTTAACGTAGACTATTGATTTTATAGAAAACATGGGGTCCTAGAATCAATTTGAGCACTACATCCTAGATGAACACTAAAACGAAATTGTACCATAAATCAATAAATTGCTCTGTTGTTTGAAATCCGAGAACCAACTTTAATTCCTGCCACAAATCCGTTGACTAATTTCTGTAACTGTTGTGTCTTTATTAGATTATGGAAATCGGCTGATATAGATCGTTGGGGAAAAAAGACTGCGTACAGCGATTGTTCTATAAATAGCGCTTCCCGATCATTGTGGGAAATGGGCTGCGTACAATGATTGTCTTGTAAATAGTATCTCTAGAAAAGTATTATCGTTGAGTGAGAAATATAGGATTGTCACTCAACGATGCTAGAGAGCGACACAGCCGATATTGCTCCGAGGGTTGCCGAAGACGCACGACCCACCACGAACCACCGATTCAATTTCAAACACACATGTGGAGCAGAAAGCGCAGATAGGCCATTTGATAAATAGCTCGCACAGTGTAGGCATCGTGGATCGTCGTACATTTGGATCGTTGAGTTTAGATCTAGTTATTAAGTTATTGTAAACACTTTTGTAACCACAAATTGTAACGAAATATGTTTGGTCAAGCAGAAGAAAAGGCCTCATGGCCTTAAGCTTCGCCAAACTAAAAATAAAGACTCATTATTATTATTATTATTATTATTATCGTTGGTCATCAGTTGAATAACCAGGTAAGACAAACAAACAATACATTTAATCGTGTGTTAAAGAATCATCAAAGCACACAAACCTGCCCACCACGAAAGGTCATCGTCGGAAATTCCCTGAGCGACGCCCCCCAAACCAGCCAATCAGCGACAACCGCCGCCGTTGCGACTAACTCCACTGCAGAACCCCAGTGTGTCGTGGTTAAAAGACGCAAGCGAGGACTTGATAGTAAAGCGAGTCAACACCCACCAACCCGCAAGTACCACTTGCCAACGCCTTCGACGCGTTGTCAGACATGGAGGCCGGGGACGACGATGCTGCATACAAGACAACGCAACCAAACAAGACGACGGAAAGCAAATCCACCCTCCACCTCCCCCCGGTGGTCAAACACAATGTTAAGGACTTCCAAGCAATATGCAAAACAGTTGCCGCCCTCTGCAAAGGCAAATACGAAATCATCGTAAGTTCAGCAGGCGCTGTATCCATCAAAATAGACGAGCGTACAGACAGGGATGCCTGTATGCGCACCCTAGTTGCCAGCAAGGTCCCATTCCATACTTAGGCGGGCGAGGGCAATCGCCTATCACGATTTGTTATCCGGGGGCTTCACCCCTCTACACCTGCTGACGACATAATGGCTGACCTCATCACACAAGGATTTGCCCCGCACGCCACTACGCAGCTGCTTAGCCGAGACGGGCAGAAACGCCCACTTCCCCTATTTGTCATAACGACAAAAACGGGGACCCCCAGGAAGCCCCCGTCTGAACTAAAATATGTCTGTGCAACACGCATCACCAACGAGCACTACCGCCAGGGAAAGGGAGCCAGAATGTGCTTCAATTGCCAGGGCTACGGCCACTCTAGCATGTTCTGCGCCGTCCCGTCCCCCCGCTGCTTTCGCTGCGCCAGGGGCCACGCTAGCACCCAGTGCACCAAACCACTGGCCGATCCACCACTAGGCTGCCATTGCGGGGGTCTTCACCCCGCTAGTTACCGCCGCTGTCCGCGCTACGAGCAAGTCCTCACAGCGCAAAAGCGAGGGGTGCGCCCCCCCCCCCCCCCCCACCCCTCCCTAACACCAGACCACTCGGAGGACCACGCATTCCCCCCAGGACCCGGATCCACAGAGCGGGGTTAAGGCTGAGGGTTAGCTCTGTTTAACCACCGTTTTTTACCAGTCTCTAACCCCAGAAACTAAACTCGTTTTTTTACCCCAATTTCCATATCCACAAAAGAGGGTTACGAACGTGGTTGGGCGGAGGTTAAATCAGAGCGCGTATTCATTACGTCATGGATTACAACCAATAGCAGGCTAATCAGATTTAAGAACGAATTTCAAATATCTTCAATTGATTTGCTGAATAGACGGCGTTTTGTGTGTGTTGAGTAGGCTACAGTCCGAAACTTGAAGTTGTCCGTTTAACTTGAAAAATGTCTCTACCAGCAAAGCTAACACGTAAGTCAAGATACAGTAGAGAGGAGGTAGAGGCGATGGTTACCGCCTATGAGAAACATAATGAAATTTTGTTAGCCAAATTTGGTTCGACAATAACTAAAGCGAAAAAGGACCATTGCTGGACGGAAATTATAAAAAGCGTTAATGCTTTGGGGACAGGAACCATTAGGACCACCGAAGAGATTAAGATGAAGTGGAAAGACTTCAAGAAAAACTCAAAAGCAAAGGGTAAGTAGAAACAACAAAAATTCTGGGGCACAAAGCATAGGCCTAGGTCTACGCTAGGACTAATAGGCCCTAGGCATACCTGTTCTAGGACCTAGGCATAATATTCTTGTAGGCCCTAGCCTAGGCCTAGCAAATAGTAAGTGAAAAACTTAACAACAATTCTGAGACACGGTGCGTAATATTCTAGGGTCTAGGTCTAATATTCTTGTAGGTATGCTATGATACCCCCATTTTAAATATGTTCTGGTTTACTTAGGCCTAGGCCTAGGACTAGTCCTTAACATTCTACAATGGTCAGCCAACAATGATAAATGCTACGGCAACTGTAACGATGAGAGCTGTGGTTCAGAATTATTATTATCATTATTATTATTGTGGTTTAAAGGCACAAAACATCTGGGTTATCAGTGCCTTTGGTGTAATAAATTGGTCATAATTGGGAAATGGTCGCTTCCGCAGAGATCCGGCAAGACGTCTCATCGGGAGGTATGTAGGAAAGTACTAGTTTCACGTCCGGATGGGACACAGACGCAATCGGCCTTCTGACAGTGCAGTTGGCCCCCGGCCCTGAGACGGTGCCTAGAGGGACCTCCTGCACTAGGCATACAACCGACGCAATCTGTGCCCAAGCCCAAGTGCTGTCAAATCAATCAGAGAGTCGAGTCATAAGCAAATCATTGCTAGGGTCGTCATCAGGGGAACAAGCCGTAAACAAACCATTTCGGGGGGGGGGGGGGGGGGACTGGTGGGCGTTTGGATCGCAAAGAGGGTAGGCACGGATGAGGAAGAAGGTAATAAAAGTAATAAGAGAAAGGATGATGAAGGCAAAATGAAGAAAGTGATGATGAAAGATGTGCACGAGAGCCCTCTTTGCAGGCACCGGTCACCACGAGGAGGGACCCACCTCGACCGGTCCGTGAGCAAGAGTCCGCGCCGCTGCACAAACGTAACACACATGACAGTTATAAACAAACTTTCGGACGCAATTCATATGCAAAATTCTCTCAATAGTTTTTCTATGTATTGTGTAGATTGGAGTCTGAAACCAAACCCGGCTACGTGCACAATTCTTACAATTACACACAGGAAACAACCAATTGACTATGTATATTACTTAATGAATCATCCAATAAGAAGAGTAGACTCCCAGAGGGACCTGGGCGTCACTACAGACTCAAAACGTTTATTTAAAAAGCATGTGGACAAAATCACATCTAAAGCCATGTCCATGTTGGGAATCATTTATAGATTCACTGAAATAAATGACCCAGCAGCATTAAGAGCGTATTACACGGCATGTATTTTACCAATCATCGAATATTGCTCCCCAGTATGGGCAATGGCTGCCGACACAAATCTAAAAACCCTTGATCGAGTGGTTTCATTTTTCTTGCAATAGTGAAGTATCGAGTGCCGGCTTTTAAACATTGCACCAAACAGGAAATTATGCAATCATTAAATATTGACAGCCTAACTTCTCGCAGAGTACGATCTGATGGCTTTCCTGCATCGCATTGTTAACGGGCATGTCAGGTCGGACATTCTTGTTTCCTGTTTCCGCTCCGAATACCTTCTCGTACAACTCGTCTCACCAACCTATTCCACACTTCAACCCCCCGACTATTTTTATCCAAAAGATCGCTTTTATACCGCCTACCTACTACATTTTATGCTCTTCCTCAATCTTCATTGTATGACATATTTGCCAACAACTTAAAATCATTCCTTACCTCAATTCGCCTTTATGTAAACCAATAGTTACCACCAGAGGAAGCGCCGGCCGATGCGATTCTCACCTGTATGCATGTATTGGTTGTTTTGTTATGTATAAAAAAAAAATGTATAATGTTTCATTTGAAGGTTTAATGTAAAATGGCTGTATAGCTGTATTAAAATCCTGAATAAATGAATAAATAAATAATGTTGGTACTTTGATTCACAGCTCAAGGTTTCAGTTTAAAAGCTACAAATGTGTAGGCCTAGACCTACATGGTGTAGAAAACTGCAATCCGTGGCTGTTGTGTGTAGTTTAAATAAGAATTCTGTAGTCTAGACAAAAGTGTGGTTGGGTGTGCAAGTTAATTCACTTTCTTGTCCAAATCCATTACCGAGTTGAGTAGGCCTACTTGCTTGTATTGAGTCGAGAATTATTAGAAGGAGGGTAGTTGCCATTAAATATCATTTTAGTCCTAGTTAAATACTAACTATTGTTTCGACCCCGGTAAACTGGGGGACGATAAGTGCGCGTAATCTGTAAATAGTAAAGTGCGCGGCACGTATGTAGCGACCCGTGTGTCCTACTGCACCACGGCTCTACAGAGACAATATTATTATAATAAGTTTACATATAAGATATTTGCTATTTCATTACTATTGTTTTCTACTTTTATTCATTGTATACAATATTGTATGGCTATTTTCTTATGTTTATTCCTTGGTTTTCTTATATGACATTTATACTTGTGACAACATAGTTTTCAAGGCGTTCAGAACACCTTACTATGCTCTTGTGCCAATACAGCCAAGGATACGGTCAAGCTACCGTACCACGTCACTCCCCCTCCCCTTGTTTCCTCCAAACATGCGGGTGGGTGGGGTGGCCTGGGGTATAAATAGAGCCACATCGCAAGGCGATTTTTAGTCTCAGATTTTGTCTGTTGCTCACACCACGTCTCTCCGCTGTACCATATATTCTTGTAAATACACTATCCTTGTAACACCTAGTCACTCTTGTCTTATCATGTCACTATGCCCTACACCACTCCCACGAACGTCTTGACCTCCGAGTGCTTCGTAGCGGCCCGAAACCGTTGATCTTCTTGACCTCCGAGTGCTACGTAGCGGCCCGAAACCGTTGATCTTCTTGACCTCCGAGTAGAGCTGGGAGAAAACGGTTAATTTTGTAAACGTTTATTTTTCCGAATTTTTCACGTTTAAACGTTTAAACGTAACACCCCTCCAGTTCACAAAATGATAGCAAAAAAGTGAGTTAATGTTGCGAAAAAACATGTTCAACGAAATAACATGTTGATTTATTATAATATTCATTGTTGATTATATTCCCTACCATTGTGTCCACAGCCATTTTGACTCCACACACTAAGCTATGCCTCGTCGGCTCGTCGAAGAACTGTTGCATCGGAAAAATCTGTGAATTGGGTTTTGACACGGTTAAACGTGTATGAATGTTTGTACACGTATATTTTCTCGCGGGCGTTTACACGTTTAAACGTTTACACGACTCAGCCCTACCTCCGAGTGCTACGTAGCGGCCCGAAACCGTTGATCTTCTTGACCTCCGAGTGCTACGTAGCGGCCCGAAACCGTTGATCTTCTTGACCTCCGAGTGCTACGTAGCGGCCCAAAACCGTTGATCTTCTTGACCTCCGAGTGCTACGTAGCGGCCCGAAACCGTTGATCTTCTTGACCTCCGAGTGCTACGTAGCGGCCCGAAACCGTTGATCTTCTGGACCTCCGAGTGCTACGTAGCGGCCCGAAACCGTTGATCTTCAATACCCTATCCAATTGCCCTAATAGCTAGTACCGTACCTTGAATCCTTACCTGGTTCAGGCTTCTATTTTGCTTAACAGAGTCCGTTTTAAGTTAAAGCTCCCCCTTCTCATATAGTATAAATCCGCAAGTGCTATACACGGCGCGCTTGCAACAACTATCTAACTCCGTTTTATTGCCAAAATAAAATGTTCTTCTTTATCATATAATCGTAATATAATAAAAATACAATCGTAATAATTAGGGATGTCGAATGGTATGAAATTCCATAGCGGTATTGACAGTGGCGTAGCGGAAGGCACCGCAAACCCCGCAAGGCGGGGGAAGCGGGGGCCCCCGGTGATATAGATCGTATTTTATGAAAATTTCAAATAAGACAACAAATCAATTAAAATGTATTTTAAATAAAATTACAAAATTCGCGCCCTCCCCCCCCCCCACCCAAAAAAAAAAAAAAAAAAAACAGAAAATGTTGTATCAGCTAGGAAATCAGTCACAGGTCTCAAGAATATTCACACAACTGTCAATTTGCATATCACATTCATCATAAAGAAAAGAAGACAAGACACCATTGAATTCTCTAGACAACCAACAATTCCGTTTTTGACAGCGAAATATTAAGACGCTATAGCGAGCCAAGTCATAAACGGATGGCTGCAGCTAAAAGGGTGATTGTGAGGGGATCGGTAGTGGGTTGCCATTTGGCATTTGGTCTGTGTTGGGTTGTATGCGAAATACGTGCTAATGAATAAAATTAATATTTAGTTAACATGTTGCTGTCTTTAACCACTACGGGCGGTGTGCTCCCTAAATAACACGATGCAATAAATATGACAGCAATTACTGTAAAGTGTAAACATTCGAGGACGGGACGGGGCCAGTCTTGCTCTCAAATTCTAAATTTTTGGGATCGTTCACGATTTTATACCGGATCCGTGTCCTCCTACATGTTACTTTACTCCCTAAAAATGTGACCGACGATTTTTCTAAATCAGTGATGTTTCTAAATACTTCAGTCTTGATTATTAGGAGTAGATCTACCTGTCACTACTACATTACCTAGTTTTTGTAATGCAAGGCTTAACAGGGCGTTATCATTTCCAGATAACTAAATACACGAATAGTAATAATAATAACAAAAATAAGTAATAAAGGATGAAGTTCAAGATGTCGGCGGCCCCAGACAAGGCTGAAGGGAGCTCCGTAATAAATACAGTGTTCAAGTGTATTAAGTGCTAAAAAAGTAGTAAATGGATTGACATGTGCGGTTTGTGATCAAAGAATACGCGTGAAGTGCGCACAGTTAGTTATTGAACCACTAAATAACTGGCAAAGATAATTCTGTTGACGGGGCTAGCAGGTGGGTTTGCTTGCTCTGTAAGACCAATGACAATGCCGTCGGTGTAGATAGTGATAGTGATGATGATGACGTGAAACTTTCAATGGAAGTGGAAAATGTGGCTTTAAAACGAGAAAATGTGCTACTGAAAAGGTAACTAGAAGAAATATGTGTGTCTAACAAACTTCTCAAAAACGCAGTATCAAGACTAGAAGACGAAGTTGCTACGAGGAAGAATTCCATAAATAATCGAGAAGAAGAAGCGAACCAGGGCCCAAGTTCACTGCAACGACAAGCCACGTGATTGCGTCATCGGCTGGAGGGAAAGAGACAAACAATGCGAGTACAGAAGGAAAGCTGACCTTTGCTCACGTGACGAAGGTAAGCAAACAATAACATCCACAGTCCAGGATAATTATCAAGCCGCGCGATAGGGAACAAAACTCGTCCATTACATATGACGAGATCAAAAAGAATATGGACCCAGAGAGGTGCGTGATGGTGGTATTTTAATTGGGCTGACTGATGATGTTTCTCTTGGTGTACTTAGGGAAAAGGTGGAGGCGGTCATGGGTGACCAACTACGAGGTCAATGAAACTCAGAAATTTAACCTGCGATTAATGATTATTGGTTATTATTATTATTATTATTATTATTATTATTATTATTATTATTATTATTATTATTCTTAAGGTTTTAAGGCACAAAACAGCAAGGTTATCAGTGCCTATGTTATTTTAATATTGATCATTAAATTCGATTACATAAGTGATAATAAACGATTATCTTGCAGAAAACGAAATATGTTATCGATTACTTTAGATTCGTCTGATAAGTTGTCTAAGTGAGGGTTTCAATTTAAACTTTCTTCTTTCATTATCATGTTTGTTACATTCAATTAGAATGTGTTTTACAGTCAGAACAACATTACATACATCACATATTGGGGCAGGTTCGTTTCTTAGTAAGTAGCCATGGGTTAGGTATGTATGGCCGAAACGGATACGGGTCAAGACTACTTCTTCGCGACGGCAAGATCGTCTAGAAGAAAACCAAGGCGATATGGTGTCTTTAATCTCCCTTAGTTTATTACAAGATACATTTTTCCAACTATCGTTCAATTCTTTCTTTAAACGGTGCCGTAGGAAGACTTTTAGGTCAGATGTGAGGACTAATTTACAGTCTGTAGGTCGCTTGGTGCAGGCAGCTTTGGCGCACTTGTCGGCCACCTCGTTGCCCACAATGCCTGCATGGCCTGGCACCCAACAAAACACTGCACACTTTCCATTTGTGGATAGTTTTGTTAATAGAATTTGAATTTTATTTATCAGAGGGTGCCTTGAGTATAATTCAAACATTGATTGAAGTGAGCTTAACGAGTCAGTACACATAAAAAACTTTGTATGTTTGCTCCTAAGACAATAAATAATGCTTTGCATAATTGCATAGAGTTCTGCATGGTATATGCTAAAAAGAGGGTCTAGGTTAAATAAAAACTGTTTGTTAGTAGTAACAAAAGCGCAGCCAACCTCATCCTGAGTTCTGGTTGATTGATTGATTAATGGGGCTTAACGTCTCATATTTATGCAACGATGGCTAATCGAGACGATGAGCGGGTGATAATGAAGATGAGGAAGATGATAATGAAAATGAAAATGAAGAATAAAGCCACATCCGAATCAGATCCATTGTACGTCGCCTGAGTCGTCATACGGGAGTCCAGCAAGGGAGGGCAGGGCCAAGTGGGAGGAGAAATATTCAATGGGACAGTGGGGGGGAAAGGAGATTGGGGTGTGGACTGCACTTCGTCTGACTTCTCCTCCTCGACCAGTCCGGCTTGGGTGGCCCTACCAGAAGCATACGCTTCCGCCGGCATAGCTCTCGGGATCAACAAAGCACGCAAACCTGCCCACCACGATAAGGTGGCAGTCCCTGGGCAGGCTGAGTTCTGGAATCATCTGTATAAATACACTCTTAGTCAGAGTATTGAGCTCGTATTTCATTTAACAATGCTTGGTACTGTGGGGATGATGTGCCCTTCTTGCATTGTGACAGGCTTGTGATGCAGATTGGCTGACTGAAGGTCCACGGAGGCGTTGAATTGAAAGAAGTAAGGAATACAACTGGTAGTTCAGTGTCTAATTTTTGTAATAATTTATGGCTTCTGATTCCTACTGGCCTCGTAGCCTTTTGTCTTACCTCATAGTGGGTTTTGTACATTGGTTTAAAAACGGTGTTATGAGAAGGGTTTTTGGGAGATCCTAACAAAGAGGCAACATAGTTCAGGAGCAAATAATCTCGCCGGGCATACAGAGGGGGTTCCCCAGCCTCACAACATAGGCTGGGAATTGGGCTTGTTCTAAACGCCCCGGTTGAGAGTTTGATGCCTGTGTGGTGAATTGTGTCTAAGGTTTTTATATACGACGGCCTAGCAGAGTTGTATATGAAGCTGGCAAAGTCCGTTTTCGATCGGATCAGTGAGCGGTAGAGATTAAGCATTACCGTACGGTCTGCTCCCCAACTGGTATTACTTAAAACTCGTAAGATGTTCAAGGCTCTTACACACTTCGTTTTGAGCTGCTGGATGTGGGGTTTCCACGATAGTTTGGAGTCGAACCCCATCCCTAAGCAACAGGCGGAGTCAGAAAAGGTGAGTTCCTGGCCATCCATTATAAGAGAAGGGTTCGGACGAAAGCCTCGGTGTCGGGAAAAATGTATACATGTTGTTTTTGAGAAGGAGAATCTGTATCCCGTTTCGTTAGCCCATTTCTCTAGACGTCTTATGTTTATTTGCAGTTGACGCTCGATGGAGCTCAAGAACGCCGCTCTGAAAGCAATTGCGAAATCGTCGACAAAAAGTGATGATATCACAGGTTTTTTAATAAAAGAAGCGATGCCGTTATTTGATATGGCAAATAAAACCACACTTAAAACCTAACCCTGAGGTACACCGTGTTCTTGATAAAACGTGTGTGATAAAAAATTCCCGATTCGGACTCTAAAACGCCTTTCGGATAAAAAATTTGCTATGAAATGTGGTAAATGTCTGTCTAGACTCTCCCCCATGTGAGAACCGTATTGATATGGGGAAATGATCGCTTCCACATAAATCAGGAAAAACCTCCCAATTGAAATCCATACAGAGAGAAGGCGTACAACGATTGTAAGATCTATGGCGGAATAGGAGCCGTTGGCAGTACTAAAATAAGTGGAGTCACCGTTATTAAGAAGAACGAGGTTTTGTGCCATTAAAATGTTTTCAATTAAAATACCTCTATGGTTGGATGTAATTCCACCCCATAAAATGTTTTGTGCATTAAAATCACCGAATAAAATATATGGTCGTGGTAATTGACGTAAAAGGTTAGTGACTAGACTTTTAGATATCACAGCTTGTGGAGGCAGGTACACGCTACACATGGTGATGAGACCAGGGAGGGCTACTCGGACAGCCACTGCCTGCAAAGGTGTGAGAGGCAGTGGTTCAGAGAATACTGTGTCCTGTACTAAAATAGCCGTTCCTTCCTGGGCCCGGTCACCTGTTGTATCGTCACAGCGGTAAAAAGTAAATCCGCGCAACTTTGGGTTGTCTGAGATCTTAAAATGCGTTTCTTGCAGACATAACAGAGTGGGATTGTGCTTTGAGACTAGTAGCTTTATCTCCTCTAATCTTGTAAAATACCCTCTTACGTTCCACTGTATTAAAACATCCATGTTAAAGTTCTTGTTAATAAAAAGTTAAAACTTAAGATTGTCTTGGTTTCTTTAAGAATTCTGCTACCCTAGAGGTAGCAGGAGTGAGAGGAGTAGTGTCCATCTCCTCTTCACTCTCTTCCTCTTCGCCGGAGAAGGATTCCGAATGGCTTTCACTAAAGCCACGTACTTAAACATTGCGCTCCCTTTTGGGCCGTCGTATATTTTTTCCTGGCTGTTGGTCAGAATGCGATTTTGTATTTCTGTTCAATTTTATACCCTTGTTTGTGTTTTTGTCGCTTTTTGAGCAACATCCAACACCTTTTCTATTGGAACGAGTTTTGTTTTTTCTTTACCTTGGTTAATACTTTTATCTTCTGCGGATGATGTATCGAGTTTTGTCAATAGATCTTGAATTATTTTATTCTGTTCATTAATTCGAGTTTCTTGAGTTTCTAAAATCTGCTGCTGGCGTTCAATAGTTTGTTTTAGTTGTTGGATGGTATCCATTAGTTCAGTCATGACAGTGGTATTTGTGGTATTTGTAGTAATTTCTGGTTCTGATAAAGGCATAGAGGAGGCATTGAAGCTGGGAACGGACGGTTGGCTTACAACTATTTCGGCAAACGATTTTTTAAAAATTGGGGCAGCCATTTCGCGGTATTTTTTCCTAGCCTCGAATACTGACAGGTTTTCCTTTGCATAATTCTTGGATTCCTCTTTCTTCAATGTATTTTGGGCATTTGAAAGATGATGCGGGGTGATCCCCCTTACAGTTAACACAGAGCATGGCTGTTGGGCACTCATCAGAAGTGTGAGGCTCCTGTGCACACACAGCGCAAACGGCCTTTGCCTTGCATGATTTTTGGGAATGTCCAAACCTTTGGCATTAAAAACATCGCAAAGGTTTGGGTACGTACGGTCTCACTTCCACCTTGTGATAGCCGGCGAAAATATACTTAGGTGCGTTGGGGCTGTCGAAAGTCAGGATAAATATTGGTGTCGGTTTGAGGGATCCAGTACGTTTACTCTGAACGTGATAAACATCCGTCACGCCTTGAGATGCGAGCTCGATCTTAATCTCGTCGGGGGAGCAAAACATTAAATCGAAGCATTTTATAACGCCCTTGGATGTATTAAGTGTAGGATGTGGCTCAACTACAACAGGAATATCGCCCAGATGATTGGCGTTCAGTAGCAGGTTTGTGTGTTTTTCAACGTCAGATTCAATTAGCAGTGTGCCATTCCTGACTTTTCTGGCAGACTTAACTTGGGAGGAAATACCTTCTATACCTTTGCGTATGTAAAAGGGTGAAACCTTGTCAAACGTGGTATCTTTTTCGGTTCTTTTCACAATAAGGAACTTTGGGGTAGCTCCTACTGTTCTCACAGTCTTTTTCATATTGTTGTCATCTTTCTCTTCTACATGGTTTCTCTTACCCATAACTAGTTTGGGGACAACCCACAACAATCATTGGAACCAGGGCTCAACTAACCCACGTCGGTTCTACCGCATAGGGCCTTGTAAACGAAATGGGGTCCACCCCATGGAGAGCTAGACATGACAACGTACCCCCATGAAATGGAGCCCATTTACGACTTCCTGTTGCATCAAGTGGCGTGTAGGAAAGTGCCAATTTCACTTCCGGGTGTCTGCAGGCGCAATTGACCTTCTAACACTGCACGCAGGCCGGCCGGAAATCCACGGCCGGCCCTTGTGCAATGGGCATACAGCCAACGCAACCTGCAGACAGGCCCAAGGCAATCTAATCCATCAGTGTACCAAATCTGTTCCATTGCCATGCCTGGTCGTCATCGGAGGTGCTAAGGGTAGGTCCAAGTCCATTGCCATGCCTGGTCGTCATCGGAGGTGCTAAGGGCAGGTCCAAGTCCATTGCCATGCCTGGTCGTTATCGGAGGTGCTAAGGGCAGGTCCAAGTCCATTGCAGCGTCGTTATACGAAGGGCAACATTTGGTGGGCGTTTGGATCGCAAAGAGGGCCGGCAAGTATATAGAAGAAAGAAATGAAAGAGGAAAAGAAAAGATGATGAAGGTTATGCGAGATGAATACAGGGATGACAAAAGGAATAAACGTCTTGTTCTTGTTACAACTTTTCAGAATTGGCCTTCAAATGTAATTACTGTACAAGTACAAAAAGCACAATGTGCTTAGTCCAAACTAAATAATATGTACAATTTTCCCACACTACAATAACTTAATTAACCCGGTGATTCAACATAGATTGTGTTGAAGCCTGGACGTTTTACCTATGTGCATACTGAATTTATTAAGAGCATAAGTATAATATTAATATGTTCAGTATGTACAAACAACTTTGGTTTTTCAGTTTCAATTATAACTTCCTATTCGTTTCTGTTAACTTTCCTGTTTAAATTATACAATTTTAAGCTACTGGTATATGAGAACAATTAACTTGTTACTACGTAGTACATACTTACGGAATCGTCTACACAAATTCTTATTAACTGTGCAAGTCAAAGCATTATTCAACGAAATTGAAAATCACATTGAATGAAGAGGTAGATTATGACAACATTTTGCTACATTATTCTAATTCTCTGTTTAGAAAGGTACAGTTTCTTGTCACTGGACTTAATGAATGCAACCCGTTCTTCAATTACAACAATACGATCATTTATAATGCATTCAGATTTTAAAGCTTCAATTTTAAATTCAACTTCTCTTTGCAGTACTTGTATTTAGCATCTATCTAAGGTTTTACTAGATCTCACACAACAATATTTAGTTGAACTTTAGTGCCATAGGTTACGATTAGGGAGTGGGACCCATTTCATCCATCTGACGTGACAAAAACAACAAAAAAGCCAAGAGCATGTAACAGTATGACTACTTATGTAACATTGTAAGTTAAATATAGAAAATGTGTTTAGAATAGTTAATAGTAAAATCAATACTACAGTGAAAGTAGGTCACTGGCCGCGGGGTGAGATCGACGCACGAGTGTATTGAAGCGAAGAGGGAGGTTTTTGGCCGGTAGTCGAGGCGAGACCGCCGGACAAGTAACAGGTGTGCGTGGTACTGCTTACTTTCACTACCTAGTTATAATTAAAGCGTGTGTTTTTTTTTAAGTAAAAATTCAGTGTAGTGTGGTAAGTATAGTTACTATTTTGCAAACGCACGAAATCAGCGGTGTGTTCGACCCTCTACACCACCACAAACCTCAAGGCGTCGTCCACTGGAGGAGCCACCTTGCGAAACGCCGAACACATCGCCAACAGGAATACAGCAACCACTTTCAAGATACCCCGAACACAGGTCAGAACTATACAACCTTTAACGTCAAGAAACCAAACCATGGAACTTTGAAATTAATGTAAAGACAATCGATTTGTATTTCAGTTTTTTATAGTATTATCTCTAGACCGTTAGAATTTAGTATAACCACTTGTGTGTATAATTTTCTTGTTTTTTTTTAACCATATTATAATCATGTAATCTTTGACCAAATTTGGGAATATGTAGTACTGTTTATCGATCCGGCTACCCACGAAACTTTTCTTTTCACTCATCAACTACAACCCACTCATCTGCAAGCCATTGTAGAGAAACAAAAAAAAAAACAATCTGTCGTGACCTGCGAAGACCAACGGTCCAGGGAGGTTACCGGTAAGATTACATTGGCGCCCAACAACACAGGTCCTGATCGGTAACAATGCCACCCAAGGTTGACCTCGAAACATTGATCAAAGAGTTAGGGGAGCAATAGGCAACACGCGTACGATTTTTTTTGTTAAACCAAACACTTAGTTTAATAGTATTAGATACAAAAAGTAAATAAATGCAAGTCGCACGTAAAAAAGAAATTTTTAAATAGGTTTAATGTGGTCGCATTTATTGAAGTTTAAACTGGGGATCTGAAACGCGTACAGGTGGCTGTGACGCAATGGTTCTGTAGACTTGGCGTAACAGACCAATCGCTGAGGCGGTGAGCGTACAAAGTACAAACCCATGACGTCAAATCCACTCTACATGGCGGCGGCTCGTTTTTCGGGCCCTTTTATTTATCGTTACTAAACCAATTATTTTGAGGCATAGACTGATCCGTTTTTCAAAATTCAAAGACACAAAATTATTAAATGAGAGACAAGGTATTTAAAAATCGATAACAATTTTCATACGCGTGTTCTCTATTGTCGACGAAGATTGCAGAACAAGGCAGTCAACTAGTGCAACTGCAATCTACCATGGATAGCAGGATTGCAGCCTTAGAACAACCGGTACAAGATACTAACAAGAATGTCAATTCAGGGGCTACTAATCAAAATGTTCAATCAGAGGCACGTGTGGAGGAGGGGGGAGTCAGCTCACACTTTACAGCACCTATCATAGTGCGCACTGAACAATTTGTGAAAGTACTAACGTTCACGGGAACCAACCAAACACACCCAGTGAACTACATTCAACAATTAGAGCAATATTTTCGGGCACATAATGCACCTAAAGAGGCCCACACAGCGATTGCCATGGCGTACATGGGGGGAAGTGCCTTGACATGGGCAGAGGCTTTCATTGACAGGGCATCTGAATTTTGTCAATTCAAGCGTCAGTTCCTCGATACGTACAGTGGGACAGCTCAGCAGCGTGCGGTAAGGTTTGAGATTTACCAGGGAAATTACAGACGAGGGTCAGGAAAGAAAATGGCTGACCATTTTGCTGAGATGGTTGTGAAGTCCAAATATTTGCAACCCCGCTTCACGGATCAAGAGTTAATCGAAGCAGTGACGGAACACTTCATTCCTTGTATTGCCAAAATCCTGCTGGCAGCAAAACTAACCACCAATGACGAAATGGTTAAATTCTTAAGGAAGTTAAATGCCAACGAGGAACGCAAGAACCAATACCAGACAGCGGTGCAGACCAATAATGGATACCGCGCAAGTAACTGGCGGGATTCACAGGAGGGGCAGCAAGTTGCAGGAAGTTGGAGAAACTCGGACATGCGTGGAGGTCCAGGGTCTGGACAACGGCTAGTAGTGTCAGCTGGACGTTCCGACAACAGACAAATGGATAGACGACAGGTCAATGCAATACAGCTCGATACGGAGGACCATTTGGATGAGGACGAATAGGAAGTTAAGACGGAAAACTAAGAACGGTCGCTCAACCTGAACCCGCGGAAGCGGCCGTACTAGGAACCGAGGTGACTAATATAAGGGTTCAAACAATATTTAACAACATGCACCAGGACTTGATGGAGGAACAAGAACAGGGTGGGAGTGCGGTTCCTATGAAAGCAGTTACGCCCAAGGTTTGGATACAGGTCGCAGGAGCTCAGACACTTGCGCTCATCGATTCGGGCAGTGAAATGTCGGCCATATCTGAAGAGTGGTTTGTTGGCCTAGGTAATTCAGATAACCAAATTCCTACCTTACCGGTAACAGGGGTTACCATCCTGGGAGCGGTAGGAGCGAAGAGCACACATGTGACCCAAAAATCTATGCTCCAAATCACCATAGGGAAACAGATACAAAACGTGGTGTGCCTTGTAGTAAAACACCTGATATGCCCGTTTATCTTAGGAGCGGACTGGCTTGGCAAAAATAACGTTAAGATAAATTTTGAAAAAGGAAGAGATAGACGTCTACAGAAGTCAAGAATTGGAAATACTGCAATTTGTGAAAGAGGAAGAAAACGAACCTAACATAACAGGGGAAGCAGACAAGAGCTTTTCACTTAACATCATGGAGTGTGCGGAGGAACACACGGGCAAGGCATCTCTCGATTTTTTCCCACCGGTACAATCGTCTTCGCAGCCACTAGTCGAGCATCAGATACAAATTTCACTACCATTTGAACACCTGGTTGAGTTAGAAAATCTGTCAAACTATGAGAAAGAGGAAGTCAAATTGCTCTTCACGGATTTCGAAGAGTTTTTTTTTCTGACAAGCCAGGCAGGACACACCTCTATGAACACGAAATCAAGTTATGTACCGACAAGCCTTTCATGCAACAAACTTATCCGGTCCCTTTTTCTAAACGAGCGGCTGTCGAAGAACAGCTGCAGACGATGATGGAATGGGGTGTGATAGAAAGGGCACCATCACCCTATGGCAACCCATTGGTGGTGGTATCAAAACAGGATGGTACAGTGCGCCTATGTTTGGATGCACGACGACTAAATGAAAGTATGGAACGAGATTGTGAAAGCCCGTCCAATCAAGAAGAACTTTTGCACAAATTTGCCAATGCAAAATTCATTTCGACTATCGACATCACAAGTTCGTACTGGCAAATACCTTTACGTTATAAGGATCGGAAGTACACATCCTTCCTCTATAACTCAAGGAGCTACCAGTTCACGGTTTTACCATTTGGGCTATCGACTTCCGTGGCAAGTTTTACCCGGTGTCTTGATATGGTACTGGGGCCAGAGGTAAAAGCCTTTACAGCATGCTACGTCGACGACTTGGTTATCGCCTCACCGGATTTTGAAAGCCACATCATACATCTCCGGATGGTGCTCCAGCGTCTCAAAGATGGGGGGATGACAGTCAACTTACGCAAATCCAGATTCCTGCGGAAGGAAGTAAAATTCCTTCGACATATACTCACTACAGAAGGAATCTTACCTGACCCGGAAAAAATTGACGCAATTACCAACTTTCCAATGCCGAAGAATATTAAGAATCTGAGGGGATTTTGGGTCTTTGCAATTTCTATAGGCAATTCTGCAATAGATATGCGGAAACCACGGTCCCTCTCCTGAAGTTGCTCAAGAAGGGAATTCCCTGGAAATGGGGGGATGAAGAGAAGGTAGCATTTGGACAAGTAAAGAGTGCGTTCTTGAAAGCGGTATTGCTTCACCATCCTATGACAAATAAACAATACTTTCTACAAACCGACAGTTCCGACTTCGGGCTTGGGTCATTTCTTTTTCAAGTGGATGAAAATGGTGACAAGAGGGTGATCGCTTTCGCTAGTCGAACACTTCGGGGAGCTGAAAGAAACTACACTACTACGAAAAAGGAAGCCTTAGCAGTGGTGTGGTCACTACAAAAGTTCAGAACGTATCTTCTTGGAAATAAGGTGACGGTAATAACGGACCATAAATCGTTATCGTTTCTTCTAAAATGCCGCCTCCGCAACAATCGCCTTAAGCGTTGGATTCTTCTGATGCAGGAGTATAATTTTAAGGTGGAATACTGCAAAGGTGCAGATAACCTAGCGGCGGATATACCCTCCAGAAACCCGATAGGCCTAGTGGGTAACACACCACAGTGGTCAGAGAGCAACCAACAACAGTTTGCAATAGCAGAAATGTGTCTGCAGGTAGATAAAGTACTCCGCAAAGATATGAAGGACATCGAGAAACTACAAAGACAGGATGCAAGTCTACAACCAATCATCACTCAGTTGGAAAGACAAGATTCAACAGCAGCACCACGACTACTAAGGCTGACAATGATACACACACTGCATAAAGGGGTGCTATTCCGGAAATCCCCACACGATGGTACGTGGAAACTATGCATACCACAAGCCCTGACAGGTCGTATAGCGACTATGTTCCACATCCAGCTAGGACATTTTGGGACGGACAAAATTCTGGCTGCTGTACAAGAGAGGTTTTACTGGCAGGGCATGTGCAAGGCTATCAAGAAAGTTGTATCGGCGTGTGACCTCGGTCAAAAAAGCAAATGGCCGAATCGTACTTGCAAAGGGGCGATGAAGAATGTGATAGCAGGACACAAAGAGGACCTGGTTGCAATAGACTTGTATGGTCCACTTCCAACGTCAAGAGGAGGAGTGAATTACATACTGGTAGTGTTGGACATATTTACTAAATATGTTGCTCTGTACCCACTTAGAAGAGCAACCACACACGCCATACTAAAACGGATCCTAGAAGACTATGCGTCAAAAATATATAAACCACGAGCAATACTGTGTGACCATGGGACGCAATTTACAGCGAAGCGATGGTATGATACGATGGAAACAGAGGGAAACAAAGTCGTTCACTCGTCTATACGCCACCCGCAGAGCAACCCAAGCGAGCGGGTTATGCGAGAGCTTGGCCGCCTGTTCCGCGCATATTGCAATCAACAACATACAGCGTGGGCTACGTACGTAGTAAAAATCATGACTTGGATGAACAACTCAGTCCACAGTTCGACAGGATACACTCCAGCAGAACTACAAACTGGAAAGAAACAACGCATCTTGTTCGAGGGAAACGTGGAATTCCCCACTTCTCCTCAACAAGAGGACAACATACAAACTAAGGTCATAAAAGCTCGGGAGAGATTCCTCTCGAAAGCTAAACGCCGGAAGGAACGACATGATCAAGGAGAACACTTTACTAAATTCGACCCTGGGACACTGGTACTGTTACGTACACAGAAACCATCGGATGCTGCAAATAAAATGATCCACAAGTTTTTTCTCTTGTATGAGGGTCCATACAAGGTGGACAAAGAAGTCTACACCAATGCTTACGCCATTGTAGACCCAGTCACGGACAAACCACGAGGAGTGTACAACGTGACAAACCTCAAACCCTACCTTTCAGCTTGAGGCCACCGATAATTCCGAAAGTCCCGATCCTTTTCCTGAGTTCCGGTTTTTTCGGAATGGGGGGCAGTTGTAACAGTATGACTACTTATGTAACATTGTAAGTTAAATATAGAAAATGTGTTTAGAATAGTTAATAGTAAAATCAATACTACAGTGAAAGTAGGTCACTGGCCGCGGGGTGAGATCGACGCACGAGTGTATTGAAGCGAAGAGGGAGGTTTTTGGCCGGTAGTCGAGGCGAGACCGCCGGACAAGTAACAGGTGTGCGTGGTACTGCTTACTTTCACTGCCTAGTTATAATTAAAGCGTGTGTGTGTGTTTTTTTTTAGTAAAAATTAAGTGTAGTGTGGTTAGTAGAGTTACTATTTTGCATTAGCAGTGTTCATTAAAATTAAAATATATCAAACGTACGAAATCTGCGGTGTGTTCGACCCTCTACACCACCACAAACCTCAAGGCGCCGTCCACTGGAGGAGCCACCTTGCGAAACGCCGAACACATCACCAACAGGAATACAGCAACCACTTTCAAGATACCCCGAACACAGGTCAGAACTATACAACCTTTAACGTCAAGAAACCAAACCATGGAACTTTGAAATTAATGTAAAGACAATCGATTTGTATTTCAGTTTTTTTATAGTAATATCTCTAGACCGTTAGAATTTAGTATAACCACCTGTGTGTATAATTTTCTTGTTTTTTTTTTACCATATTATAATCATGTCATCTTTGATCAAATTTGGGAATATGTAGTACTGTTTATCGATCCGGCTACCCACGAAACTTTCCTTTTCACTCATCAACTACAACCCACTCATCTGCAAGCCATTGGAGAGAAACAAAAAAAACAATCTGTCGTGACCTGCGAAGACCAACGGTCCAGGGAGGTTACCGGTAAGATTACAAGCAGTTAAACTATCTGTGGTAGAAAAGCTAACTACTATTTTGGAAGAAAAGGAAGGAAATAAAGAAAGGAGACACAAAGAGAAACTGGACTCAATTAGAAAGTTACTTGGTAAAAATAATTCTTCAGAATGATATTTTCGTAACGTAATATGGTAGCTAAGTTGTGGGACCCAAATCTTGAAACAAAACGTCCAAAAACTATCGACGTTATCGGACGTCACGAGTCTCAAACGTCTTTTTCATCAAAACCCTGGCCATGAAAATAAAACGCTCGTTTTCAGACGTTACCATGGTTACGTAGTGCTAATTTTCATTCCATACTTTTTAACATTCTCAATCACAGCCCTCTGTATAGGAATGTAGATGTGCTGGACTTAGCAATACTCGATTTTGACGTCAGCACGTCAGTTTCAAGACTTGGGTCCCTGGGTGAAAGTCGGCATGTTCAAATCAGAGTCTGATATATTAGATTGATTAACAGTATTTATAATGTTCTTCTTTTTCTGTACTTTTGTTTAGAATCATTAGTTCATTACAGGTTTTTAATATTTAAAAATCGTTTTTGAGCATGAAAATGATTATTGCTTAATAGATGACAAAGAAAGTAGAGTAGAACGAAGATGTTAAATTCAAAACAGCCTAGTATTTGAATGATGATGCTTGATAGATGACAAAACAAGTAGAGTAGAACATAGACGTAAAATCTTAAATTCTAAGTAACCAAGTATTTAAAAACGTTGACATGCTATATCTTATCAGCTCTATGTAGAATACAGTTCATATAGTAAAGAAACTACATAGAAAACTACCACTTACAATTTAAGTCCTTGGAATGTATTGCACAAAGCATTACGTTTATTTTCGCCCAGTGCCCTCAAACCATTTTCTCCAGGATTGTCATTATAGATCACTTCCTCTTCCTCATTCTCGGTAACAGTGTCGTCAACTTCTTCCCACATATCATCTTCATCAATGGACAAATTGTGTAACACACAACATGCAACAACAAATTTGGCAGTAGTCTCAACCAAGTGAAAGTCCGTACGGATCAGCTGTCGGAATCTAGATTTAAGAATACCAAAGGTATTCTCAATCAAGACACGTGTCGCACTCAATTTGTAATTATAATGGCTCTGAGCTTCAGTCAGATTGCCATAATCTCTAAATGGGGTGAGAAGCCACTCTCGAAGCGGATAAGCAGCATCTCCCAGGAGATGCCATACTGGGCTACATATTTTGGGCAGATCTTCCTTAATGAAAGAAAGATTTAATATCCGGGAGTCATGTATTTTACTGGGAACCCCAGTAAAAACATCAAAAAATCTTCTCTTTGCATCACAAATGCCTTGCAGTTCATCGAAGCACTGGAGCTGTATGCCCGCGCGCACGGTTATGATGGTGACGGTCTACTCACGCACGTTCTCCCAGTGGCACTGCAAAACGATCCCTACAGATGGTGGACCTTCATGAAAGGATTTTCTTCTTGGCAACAGTTTTGTACCTCATTTGGCCAAGAGTTTGGCCCGATTGACTACAAAGATCGGCTACGAGCGGACTTGGACGCGAGGACGCAGCATCCACAGGAATCCCTCACCGCCTACATTAGGACACTCAGCCACTTTTACGAGCGGATTGCGGACTTCGCTCCAGAGGCTGAGAAGGTGAAGCGAGTATTACGGCAAATGCACCCCAAATACTTTCCATACCTCCAGGGTCACGAGTTTTCGACGTTGCAGCAATTGGCGGCCTTTGCTCCATCGGTGCAGGCGATTCTGTGGCGACAGGAGACGTACAAGTGTCCACCGCCGCCATTAGCGAGTGTCCCGCCTGACCTGGCCTTTGTGGGACTACAAGTTCAGGATAATACACAGAACAATCAAGAAAAGAAGAACGCTTGTTGGAAGTGTGGTTCCCCATCTCACTTCAAGCGAAACTGCCCTACGCGACCGGGAAACGGACTTGCGCGTTTGCAGTGATTCCGCCACCTTCAAACTGCGCAACGATTTCACCAACGGTGGCCTCGGGTAACTGTCCATGGGACGAGCCAACTGTTTCTATAACCATTGCCAGTAGATGCTTTGCCGCCCTAGTGGACACAGGGTCCAGCTGCTCAATCATTGGTTCTCAGGTGATGGCAGTTTTACAGGAAATAGGGTTTAAATCAGAGCCAAGTCTTTACTCCATCACGATGGCTTCAGGGCACACAGTCTGTCAGCAGAAAATCACCGTTTCCCTAGGAAATGCCCAGGGTCTACATTCACAGACGTTCCTGTATCTTCCCGAATTAAGGAGAAGTACTATTCTCGGTCGGGACTTCCTTCGCATGTTTGAAGTAAACATGCAGATGGGCAATCACTGCTAGGAATTCCGTAATCATCCACCTACTCAATCCCACCTAGAGGGTACGCAACAGAGCAACCCTACACTGCCTGATGCTTCTCCTCTTGAAACCCCACCGGCAAACATTCCTGTACCCTCTACGGCACACATGCTTCCACCTTCTTCACCCATACCAAGTTTTCCTGTTCTGCATACATCACACAATGTGTCTTCTTGTCCTGCTGCCTTTGAAGGGTCTCTTTCCGCTCTTTTACGTACAAATCAATCCCTCTTCTCTAAACAGCCAGGAATCACACGTCGCATCACACACACCATACCCACAAATTCTGCACCACCTGTAAAATGCCGCTTACGGCCAGTTAATCAGACAAAACGAGAAGTAATGGACAACCTCCTTGCTGACTTACTCCAGCAGAACCTAATACGCCCATCGTCCAGTGCATGGGCCAGTGCACCTGTACTCGTCCCTAAGAAGTCGGAAGGGTTCCGATTGGCTATCGACTACAGGCAGCTGAATAAATCTACCCAGGTTCCGAAGTGGCCAATGCCGAGGACGGATTGGGTACTGGCTCAGTTAGGAAAGGCAAAATGGTTCTCCACAATTGATTTGTCACAGGGTTTCTTCCAAATTGCCATGGATCCTGCAGACATTCATAAGACCGCTTTCATCTGTCATAAGGGAATGTTTTAATTTCTCCGCATGCCGTTGGATTGGCTGGTGGACCTGCCGCCTTCCAGCGGCTCATGGATGATATCCTCCAAAACTGTTCGTTTTGTGTAGCCTTCATGGACGACATTATCATTTTCTCCCAGACGCCAGAAGAGCACCTTCTTCATCTTCAAGAAATCTTCAGACAACTCAAAGACGCAGGCCTGACGATCAACCCGGACAAGCTTCAACTCTTCAAAATGTCAATCAACTTTCTGGGTGATGTAATTTGTCGAACAGGAGTCAGCCCTAATCCCGATAAAGTTGCAGCTGTACAGAATTTTCCCCAACCGGCGAAAATCAAGGAGCTACAGGTCTTTCTCGGATTGGTCGGTATTTATCGTTCTTTTATCCCGGCATTTTCACAGATGGCTAAGCCCCTCATATCCCGTTGAAGAAGGGACAGACGTGGATATGGTCGTCAGCTCAATCACTAGCCTTCGAGTCTTTAAAACGGTCTCTGGTGGACGTCGAATCTCTTGCGCTTATCCCGACCTCAATCGTCCATTTATCATCGAAACAGATGCCAGTGGGGTTGGCCTTGGTGCTGTGCTATTGCAAGAAGAGGTGGTAACCACGGGAGACAAACCTCGTCTTCGTCCAACATCATTTATAAGCAGAACTCTTAATAAGCATGAAGAAAGATATACGGTTCAAGAGTGGGAGTGCTTGGCTGTTGTCTGGGCAGTGGAAAGATTTCGGCCATACATTGATATGTCACATTTCGATGTGTTCTGTGACCACGCATCTCTGTCGTGGATGTTCTCTACAGCAGGGTTCATCGTTGGGTCTTGCGGCTACAAGGGCTGGACTGCACTATCAGATATCGAAGAGGAACATCCAATATTCCTGCCGACGCTCTTAGTCGATCTCCCCTTCCTTCGAGGGACGACCCGACTGCTCCTCCTTCCATCGCGGAGGACTTCTTTCCACTTGCCCCCTCCTCATGATCAACGTGCGAACTTTGCGGTGACTAGTGTCTCTCTTCTCTTGCACTCGTAGCGATCCCGTATCTTCTTTCTATGTCCCGGAGACATGTAAACTGCAGTTTGAACAAGAGCAGCACACTATGCTTGTGACAACATTGGATGTCTCTGTTTTAACAGACCTCTCGATGATGTCGGAAGAGCAAAAGAAAGATCCGCACCTTGGGCTACTACGACAGGCTGTTCTTGGAGACACAACACCACAGAATGAATCATATCCTCGCAACATTTTGGACATGGCTCGAGAAACGGAGATTGATGTGCATGGCGTTTTATGGAAAGTGTCTCCAAATTCCCCGCCCACTTTATGGATCCCAAAGTCTATACGTCCATTGGTGCTGAAGGCGGTTCATGACCATCCTCTCAGTGCCCATTTTGGATTTTTCAAGACTCTGCGCAAAGTACAAGAAAAATATTATTGACTCGGTATGCGCCATGATGTTTTGACTTTCGTGCGCTCGTGTCAGTCTTGTCAAAGGGTTAAACGGTCTAATAGAAAACCGTTCGGTTTCATGTCCACTTCGCCAGCTATAACACCCTTCTCAGAAATCAGCGTTGACCTTATAGGTCCCCTTCCACGATCGTCTCAAGGATTCTTGCATATATTGGTAATAGTCGACAAGTTCACTCGCTTTGTCGAACTGTACCCAATTAGAACACCTTCGTCGCGGGTGGTGGTGGACAGAATTATCGAGGTTTTCTGCAGGCATGGTTTTCTGGAGGTGGTAAGCAGTGATAATGGCAAACAGTTCGTGTCGAAGTTATGGAAATCCGTGATGACTCAATTACATATAGCAGACCGACACACTGTCCCGTATCGCCCTTGTGGCCAGCTGGTGGAGAGACATAATGGTATTCTGAAAGCGGCCTTGAAACACTATTGTGAAAGACACAAAGACTGGGATGTGAACCTGCCCGCTATTGCATTTGCTATGAAGACGGCAGTGAGTGAAGTAACTGGCTATTCCCCGGCATCTCTAGCGTTTGGCAGAGAACTAAGAATGCCGTGGGATGTACGTGTACCGGGTGGTAACTTGCAGGGGCCTGCCTTAGTTTCGAGTATGCTGTCGAGCTAACGTCCACGCTTCAGGAGGCAGTCAAGTGGGCTCAAGACAACATTGCAGCTGTCTATCAGCGCCAAAAGAAGACCTATGACGCGTCTCGGAGGAGTCATATCTTTAAGGTCGGAGATCTTGTGTTAAAAGATTTACACACATTAAGTGATGGAGCAGCGGGAGTGGCAGCGGGGCTTGCCTAACGCCGGTCGGGGCCATTTCGCATCGCTCGACAACTAGCGGAATACTCATTCGAGCTTCAAGACGTGGCCTCCAACAAGAACATCGGCAGAGCCAATGTCGACCAGCTACAGCCATGGATCCCATCCCCAGACTGGGTGACTCCACGACTAGCTGTCCCTTAGGAGAACTGGCGCTGCAGGGTGGTTCTCTATTAAGGGGGGGAAGGGGGGGGGGGAATTTCACAGCCAGTGGCTATGACCGTGTGAACAGGGCTCAGGCAGGGGAGGTCTGAGGCCGCGAGCAGGCGAGGACGCAGTGAGTGGTGGGAAGACGGACTGAAAGGTTGCAGGTTTATGCAGGTTGGTCTGTTCCTCCCTTTAGCCTCGATAGCTGTCTTATTAGTAAGTCTATATGTGTTATATTAGTATAACAGTGGAGTTATAGTAACCTTCTTATAAGTGTGTGTTGAAAGGTTGTTTTTTAAACTGTTTGTGCAGTACCATTAAATATTCGTAGCAATCAACCACGAGTGTTATTTCGTGCCCCTGATCCCGCCATAATATGATGGGAGTAAGATTGGGATTGAGTTGAAATAAAATTCAATTCCCAACTTGTTTTTACCTGTTATAGGATCCAATACATATCTAGAATGATATAATTTATTAAATAGTAGTGCCATACAAAATTTAATGGCAATTTCAATGTATAAAAAAGAGTAGGGAAGTTTATAGGACAATAATTATATAAGGGGGAAAAGTAAGAAAGGAAGTAAGTGTAGTCTAAATATTAGGACAGCAGTTCAAGGTATAGTTAATTTTGTCAATACCCTGGTATTTGAGCCACTTGATATACACATTCTTTTAAAGATTATCTTGGTTGAACATAATTTTCTGGTTTTAGGAAGCAGATTGTAGAGGATTGGTCCAGGGAGTGTTACTTGTCTTTGAGTAATACCTTCATTCACTCGTACGGTACTGTTAGAATTAATTTTAATTTACTACCACTAGTTGAGTACTTATGTAAAGAGGAGATAAGTGGGGATGTACATTTTTTTAAATACATATTCTTTAACATACTCGTTACTTGTCTTTGAGTAATACCTTCATTCACTCGTACGGTACTGTTAGAATTAATTTTAATTTACTACCACTAGTTGAGTACTTATGTAAAGAGGAGATAAGTGGGGATGTAAATTTTTTTAAATACATATTCTTTAAGATTGCCATGACAAATAGTTTGCGGATTTAAGAACATCAGCTTCATGGTAGAGTAATTTTGATGGATATCTATGTGTTTTTTTTTTTGTAAAGTTCTTAATATTGTGTTTTGTGTTGTTATAATTTTCATGAAATGACAACCATACGCTCCTCCCCAGCCTATTATACCGTAGTTAATAATTGACTGCACCAGTGCATAGTAAACCAGTTTTAGACTATTCTCTGACAGACATACATCAGGAAGTGTTTATATGCAATGAGTGCCCTGGGATTCCATAATCCAACTCAATCCCGTTTTCAATCGTACATGTGACAGGGCAAATGACTGGGCTTTTCACTGTAACAGCAACAGGAGTTTGGTATGGGATTGTGTCAACAAGGAAATAAAGTATAGGACTAGGCCTAACGATAGTGATCATCGCAGAAAAGCTGGGTAGGCCTTAGACCCTAATATCAATAAGGTAGGCCTAGGTTTGCCTAGACCTACGACCTTAGGTTGGAATTCACAGTTGGCCTCTACACCTGGGGTCGCCCATTGTTATAAGGTAACAGTTGTTTGCATGTTATTTGATTGATTGATTGATTAATGGGGCTTAACGTCTCATATTTATGCAACGATGGCTAATCGAGACGATGAGCGGGTGATAATGAAGATGAGAAAGATGATAATGAAGAATAAAGCCACATCCGAATCAGATCCATTGTACGTCGCGTGAGTCGTCATACGGGAGTCCAGCAAGGGAGGGCAGGGCCAAGTGGGAGGAGAAATATTTAATGGGACAGTGGGGGGGAAAGGGGATTGGGGTGTGGACTGCACTTCGTCTGACTTCTCCTCCTCGACCAGTCCGGCTTGGGTGGCCCTACCAGAAGCAACGCTTCCGCCGGCATAGCTCTCGGGATCAACAAAGCACGCAAACCTGCCCACCACGATAAGGTGGCAGTCCCTGGGCAGGTCATACGTACAGGTGGGCTTGCAATGCGAGTAATTTTAACAAGTTGTAGATAAAATATTGTTTCGGATATAAGGACGAGAGGCAAAACATAGTGTATTTGGACGAAACATGGTACGACACACAAGATTTGGTCAAAAAGGGTTGGCAAGATGAAGACGTGCATAAATGTTGTCTGGACGTGCCTGTTTCCCGAGGGAAACGCATCATTATAACATGCCGGAGGGGAAGATGGGTGGAATACTTTCGTCGGGGCTACTGTATGAAATTGAAACGAATTAATTCAACTCTTTTCACATAGTCATACATAAGACTTGTGGCATGTTTAAATTTTAATCATCAACCTCAAAATTGAACCGTGTTCTTATATTGTGATATAGATTTGGTAGCTTCGTACAGAATTGTATTATGAATGTAAATGACTGTAGCAAATCTGTTATCATGGTTTTCACGTACCTCTTAAAATACGCAACGAATTACATATGTTGCCATTTATTATATGTTGGGTGCTTTATTTAAATTTTAAACCATTAAATTAAATTTATTTTCAATTTCAGTGTTCGATGGTAATTGGATTTTGGCATACAAGATTTGACCTATTGCATTTCATGTTTTGTTATGATACAATTTTATACCTAAGAGTGACTGCTCGATGCACTTGGGCAACTTGGTTTTGGATGCTAAATGCAAGGGATAAAGCTAAATCAAATGTTAGTTTGCCAAATTGTTCTATGCGATTACGGTTTCGACCAATATCGTAAGTTAGACAGTGTATATCGCTCTATAAAGCTACATTTATTAAATATTTGCCTTAGTTTTCAATTATCTGGCCTAAAATATGACACAAAAATAAAAATGTTACGTTAGTTTAAACTTGTGCGTGACATATTTATTTAAATTCTCTAATAGAATAATGCATATTGTGTTTTGGTAAACTGAGGTGACTTTGACCCAATTTCAACGATTTTCATTACATAAATTAGTTGATATCTCATTAAAAAATTACAAAACATCGATCTTTTCCATCACGTCATTAACATGTTATACTACAGCAAATAATTAAGAAATGAAAAAATACTATACTATACCGCTTTCTCCTCAGGGAAGACAAATAAGTGCAAATAGGATGGTGGCAGCACCCCTCTAGTCCGACCGCGACACTGGTAGCTAGCAGTGGGATTTAAAAAAAACACACATTTTTACGAAAGGATTTTTTGGCTAGTGATGGGATTTAAAAATAACATTTTAAGAAAGAAATTTTTAACATTTAAACAGAACTTAAAAAAACAATTGACAAAGGAATATTTTTAAACGTTTTGACTATGAAATTTTAATCTTTAAACGAGATTTAAATAAAATCATTTGTTCATTGGATAGGATTTGTTGTTCGTTGATTATGCTACATTATATGAAAGGTTGATTAGATATGTACAATAAAATAAAAGTGGGACAAATTTTTAGACTTCGTGTACTATTACGATAAAAATAAAATGAAGGTCAACATTTTTTTAGGACGTGTACTAAAATTACGGACTGTAATTATTGTGTGGGAATAACGTGTATGTGCATGTGCATGCTAGTGTTATGACGCGAACTCGATTCACACCGATTGTGATGGCTGAGGTGCCGGTAGCGTCACCAATACCGACGGTTGGAACGTCCGACGGAGCGTTAGGTGACGTCACGATGGAAGGTTCGGGTCTCACGACAGGCGTAGCGGGTCTCCGAATAACCCACGACGATATGTCACGTAATCATTTGAGTCACATTCAATTAGTGCCGGACCTCTCGGGATCGAAGGAAGGTATTAAATAGAGGATAGTAAAATGTTAAAAGATAACAAAGGATAGTGGAAAGTAATTATACCATAATGATAAGGGATGCGAAGAAATTCATCGCGGAAAATATTGTATTGCAAAGAGAAAGAAAATATCAGGACATACGGACCTTTGAAGGAAATGATTTATGCACGGAAGCACACTCAATTACTGGACGCCCAAACATTATCATTGACTGACTAGAGATGTAGGTACCCTACACGCAAGACATGTACATATAGACGCGGGAGTCGAAAGCATAAGTGAAGATATGAGTTCAAGTCGATATATGTACTTTCAGATGTGGGTGGATAGACTGATTCAGAGCAATACTAAGATTTTATGTTATATGTTCTTTCAAATTCAATTATAATCAGGTACAATCACGCTGTGTAAGCTTATAATGATGATAATCACCGGAACGGTACTCTAAATTCAGGAGACAGCATTTTCTCTATTACGGTAATTTTTACAAATGACACGTCACAACATGTGCTCCGGCTAACCTAACGTAATGGTAAGAACTTTTACCCACAAGTCAATGACAGCTGATCTTCCCAATTGTCACATGTTCGTTTTTGAACTCTTCCAGGAATTCAGCCGCATAAATTTCGTGGGCAGACACAAAGGGTGTATCCAATACTCGCTACGTAGCGCCCTCCCATTCTGTAACTAGCTCCAAAACGCCCCGCCTTGTATTCCGAAACTCGCTACTGGAGCGTTCTCAGCGCGCTGCGAACGCTGGAGGTTTTTGGCCCGGCACTAAGAGCGTTTAGAGGAATTGTGGGTATTCAAAATGGCTGAAACTGAAAATCAAAAACAGGAGCTGTCAGAAAACCGCGCCAAACCATACGATGTCGTATTTGCAACAAATAACTTTGGTGGACGGTGACACAAATGTCGCCTACGAAGTAAGACTTCCTTTCGACGAGGTACGAAGATTGGAAAAAGGTATGTAGGCCTATGTCAATTTACATTTATACAATTGAAATGTTACGTAAATTCGTAGGGCCTAGGCCTAGGCTAGGCCTGGACCATGTGGTCCAAAGACTCTTTAAAGACTATCACAACTATCAGCTAGCAATTCTATTCTATTATTCTATTCTATTATTATTATTATTCTGCCCTGTAATTTACTCTGAAGCCAAACGATTACCATGGGAGTAGGCCCCTATGAGAGGAAGTGCGGCCCTAAGGATGTCAGGAAACAATCTGTTTGTTGCATATTGTTTGTAGATGCTGACTATGCCAAAGAGGTGTTAAATCGGTACAAAGCCATTTTACCAAGTGCTGATGATGATGAAGGACCAATAGGAGACACAGAAAGTCCCTCACTAACAGCCTCATACAGCGGAAGTCAGCCAGCAGAAGGATACAGCGGAAGTCAGCCAGCAGAAGGATACAGCGGAAGTCAGCCAGTTGAAGGATACGGTGAAAGCCCTGACAATGGAATAGAGGGTAGGCCTGGATTATTCTATCTCTAACCCTTAAGCCGGATTCATACAAAGTCACAAGGTTTTGAAATAGTCATATGGTATTGCAATATTAGCTTTCAGCTCTGTTGCATCGATTCATGGTCGATGGCATATCATTGGTTTGTTATAAGCGAGTAAGTGACATTTCAACGCCTGATTGGTCCGTCACATGGATTATGGTTTAGCAATAAGAGAGTTGAACATTTTTTAACTCGCTTGTGACTATGACTATTGCAATTTCGTTGACGAGTTTGTGTAAACTGTGGCGGATTGCCAGGCGGTGGGTCCGCAACAATCTAAGAAGAACAAATTAATGTTTTGCTAATCAGTTTTGTAACCAGGGGCTGAGATGATAACATGATAATAAATTTGGTTCATTTTAATGATATCGTACAGATACAATAAAACCATTAACTCGTGATCCTTATCTCCCAACTCAGCTTATAACTAAACCACAGATAACAATGTGACTAAACCATAATCCTTCCGACGTTGTGTGAATCCGGCATTAACAAAAGCAGAAGCTTTCACATGTCTACTAACTATTTTGATTTATTTTCAAGACGGTTTCCGGTGGTCACATGAGGCAGTTCTGCTCTTAATATCCTTAATCGATGCAAATGAATCTAAGTTTTCATCACCTCGCTTCACAAACAAGGCAGTGTGGACCTGTGTTGCTGCTGAGTTTGAAAAGCATGGGTACACATTATCTTGGAAACAATGCGAGTCCAAATGGTCTGGCTTAAAGAAGGTGTATAAGAAGATGAAAGACCATAATAACAAATCAGGAAATAACAGGAGAAACTGGAAATATTTTAAGGTACGTGTAGTACTCGGTAGTAGTCAAGGCTATGAAGTATTTGTGTGGGTTTTATAATCAGTGGGTTTTAATTACATTGTTGGTCAGGTCATATGCTAATAGTTACATTTATTTTGATGTATTATAATAAATACCAGCATTGTTTTTTGTGACAGAGTAATTACGTGTCTACAATCATTACTAGATTCTATAAATTGATAGGAAGTTTTTATTACTAATGCACATTATATATTGCCTTAGATAATTGACAACTTGCGGGGAAAACGACTTGAAATTCAACCAGTGTCTACAGCAGACGGTAGTGCCCATACCCAAAAGATCAACCAGTACCAGGGAAAACCAAGACCTGCCTGACCCCAGATAGTGATTCGTCTGCCGACACACTACCTGAAGGTGAGAACAACCAAATATGCATACTCATACACTCGCCTGCATTACTCCCTAATGTCCTGATGTCCTGAATGACACCTGTGAAATACGAGCAACAAGAATAACGTTATCTGAAAACGTGTGGTGTGAGGACTTGGATCTAAACGTCGAAACAATTTAGACGTTATTTGCATAAAATTTTATTTTATTAAAAATATTAACACTAATACTGTAGCCTAAACTTCTACATCAGGGACTTCATTAGTAGTAATCATTAACTAATATGAAAACAAGATTGAGGGACTAACCTTCATGTATTGCCCCCCCTTTGTAAATCACTGTTATGACTGAACACTGACAATGTTATGATACACAATGAATGAAATACAAATAAACTGTATCCAAAACATTAAGCCCCTAAACGTTAGAAATGCCAATTTACGAAAGTATAATTTATGGTATGTCATGGTGTATGTTTCAGGGAATAATAATCGAGGTACCGGTAAAAAACGGAAGTTGAGTCAACAAGAGATGTTTGACTTAATGGAAGCGAACAAGGCTGCTCGTCACCGTGAGAGGTTAGAGCAAAATAAAAAAATAATAGCTCTGTTAGAGAAAATACTCCCCTCTGGTGACTAGCAGCCTTGAGCAGTGGGCAAACATTCATTTGAGGCTGACTTTTACTACTTTTAAGATAGGACTGTATGTTCAAAATATTGATGCCCACATCAATACACGGCCAACATTTTTTGTAAGTTAGAAACAAATGTGTACGACATTTAATTTCTTGTAGCATACAGTATTAATTAGTTTTATTTTTAGTAACCTATAAAAGGGAACATTATCAAACCACAGTGCCAAGAAAATTGTGTCTATTTTATGTTATATGGTTATGTATTTTACAGTCTTTAAATCCTTGCAATTCCCTAGAAAATGTAGAATAGGAGAGGCCACACGACAGATTAGTGCTTTGATATGGGGATGAGTCGAGGCCCTCGTTATACTTGATCAGGCCGTACCACAGTTCTCGGCGCACGCGTGTGACGTCACTAGACCAGGCCGACGTAGACGCGCTAGCGGCCAGCCACTACACGTGTTTCCCTATGCCGCAAGCCATTCAATGCACTCCGTTGTCGTAAATGTTAATGCCTGCTCGTTGTTATCGTGTTTTTGGCGGTGACCTCTTAACAGGTGATGGTGACAGAGTGCATGCACACTGTCAGGTAAGTTTGAATAGGGAACAAGCGTATGAAAATTTTAATCGATTTTTAAATACCTTGTCTCTCAATTTATAATTTTGTGTCTTTGAATTTTCTAAAAACGGATCAGTCTATGACTCAAAATAATTGGTTTAGTAACGATAAATAAAAGGGCGCGAAAAACGAACCGCCGCCATGTAGAGTGGATTTGACGTCATGGTTTTGTTCTTTCCACGCTCACCGCCTCAGCGATTGGTCTGTTACGCCACATCTACAGAATCATTGCGTCACAGCCACCTGTACGCGTTTCAGATCCCCGAGTTTAAACTCCAATAAATGCGACCACATTAAACCCATTTAAAAATTTCTTTTTTACTGAGGACTTGCATTAATATACTTTTTGTATCTGATTCTATTAAACTAAGTGTTTGGTTCAACAACAAAAATCGTACGCGTGTTGCCTATTATTTAATATCTCTAGTATAGGCTGCAGTTTGGTCTAAATGTGCGTTTGGCTTGCGGTTTGCAACAGAAACACATGGCATTTCGCTGTCAACACTGTGAACCCAGGTCCACTTATATCGAGAGTTAAAGTTGGTAACCGAATGCCAACGTTTGAAAGAAGAAATCCACTTGAATACAAAACAAAAACCGCTAACATATCATTTTTCAAATTCGAGTTATCTACTTAGGCAGAAGTGTGGGATGTGTGCTTAGTGTTGAAATACGCAGTATATGACGCGTTTATATTGATTCAAATATTCATTCATTCAAACGGATCACCTGGAAACCAGATTTGGCCAATATCGACGAATGAGTGGGGGCAATTACCACGTATCGGTTACGCAAATTCTAGAATCAGAAAGGAAGCTCAAAATTATTAGTTGAGTAAATTTGCAATCTGCTAAAAGAGGAGAGTTTGAAATTAAAACGTTTCTCTTAAACTGTTCCGAAGAAGCGGCAGCTACAAATGATGAAGCCAACGTCGAAATCGATGGACATTTTGAAGACGCCATTTCTTTTGCAGATGCAATAGGGAATATGCGTCATATTTTTTTAGCATTTTACTAGATTAGGATTTACTTCCTGAATACAAAAATATTTTATTTTGATGACATAGAATAAAGGTTCATTTATAAAAACGAGCTGAAAGTTTCACACGTATTTATGGCGGGAAAAACGGGGCATACGTTACTTTCCCTGTATCAGCAATCAACCAATCATAAAATGATAAATAAAATAACGCTTATTTGGAAATTATCATATCTAAAATCATATAAAATCGAATTAATGCCTAGTACGCCTAATAATTAATTTTGAAGCCCAATTTCTATAAAAACAATAATACCATACCTATTTTCATAAGCTTCGTTCGTTTGTCCAGTTCCAAGTACAGACATGTACTCCTGGAACCAGCCGGATGTACGTAATGAAAACGGATATGGGGGCACAAAGTTCACCTACCGTCCGCATGGACAAACAAACACGCTGTGCCTTGTTTTTACACATTTGCGAGGCGAATTCGAAAATGGCGAATTTAATCCCAATGCTCTTTCCATTTCTTCATTCATTTCATAATTCATTCGTTCATTCATTCTACATCTAGGCTGAAGGCCTACTTACAATAATTGTGGTGTCGGGTAAATCGTTAGTCTTAAATATGGTCTTATTAATCGTTCTGGACGCGGCTTAAGTCTCGAGGGCTTAACGAGTATTAATTGTAAGACTATGCCTAGACCTACGCCCTGGTCCCATATTTATTCATTAGGTACCGTAGGCCTACTAAGGGTCTTTAGTAATCGTTCTGAAAGCGGGCTTCAAGAGTATTTGTAAAACAATGTCTAGGCCTACACCCTGGTTCCATATTTATTCATAAGGTAGGCCTAGCTTTAGTAGGGCCTAGCTATAGGCCCAGGCTGGTAATAACTAGGCCTATGTTCTAGGCCTACTAAGGGTCTTTTAGTAATCGTTCTGAAAGCGGGCTTCACGAGTATTTGTAAGACTAGGCCTATGCCTAGACCTACACCCTGGTCCCATATTTGTCTAGGCTAGGCCTAGGGAATGAAATGCAATGAATGCCTCTATCCATAGAGAAATAAAACAGGGCCTATCATTAGTCTAGGCCTAGGCTTATGTTCTAGGCCTACTTAGGGTATTTTTGTACGAAACCACGGTGGTCAATATATTTTGTTGGCATTATTATTTGAACGTGGGGCCTAGGCCTAATTGATGAGTTTTTTTAGGTTAGGGGGCAGGCCTGCCGGAGTTTTAGGTTGTCATACATAATAAAGTTACCTTCTACCACACAGAAAATATAACAATCACCAATAAACACAGGGTTGTTTGATTCATCTCTTGTTAATATCGCCGTTGGTAAAGCACTAGTGCTAGCGATACCTTCCATGATGGTTTGTATATCAAGTTTTTGACGCGATTCTTGTTATTCAGCACCCACTCACCTTCTAGCACATGTAATACGTATGAATCTTCCATTGTCACGGGATTATTTTCTCCATCACTTGTTTTTATTGCCGTAAATTCATAATATTCGGGGGAATGTGTCCAACGCGGCGTCCTCCATTTCGAAAGAATTGGCGCCTCTTACCCTCACTCCTTCGCCAGGAGCAGTAGTAAAAATAAGTACTCCAGTTGTACCAGTGGTAAGTTACCACCGGACAGAAAAACGTTCCGAATTGAAACCACGTCAAGTACCCCCGGACAGAAAAACGGGTTTTTCTCAATACTGTACTCCTGGGACGTGTCCGAATTCTACCAAAACGACGTTCATTCTTATTCTTATTCTTGATTTTACGTCATCAATCGTCCGTGACGTATCTAGTACTGTCCGAATACTCGCGCGCGACGTGACCTTGGACGAAGAATAAGAATAAGAACGAGAATTGAAAGTGCACACTCGATTTCATTCCGGAAGATGGCGGACGACGGATCAGAACACATCTCGGTCAATTGTAAGTATCTAATTAATGATCTAATGACTTTGGCCTTCAAAAGTTACCAATATAATGATTATTAAATAAAATGCATATTTGATCTAACATTTTGGTTATACATATCGTGTAAAAAAAAATGGGGTCCTGATTCTACCATAATATCTTCTTAATTTTCTCATTAGGGACAGACGAGATGGTTTTCAAACTGATTACTGCTCGGCATGAAGTTAACCATATTTTCACTGGAAAGCGTGGTTTTGCTAAGGAAGGATGGCTGTAAGTAACATCACATAACCTAACTAATTTGTACGTGTAGCCCTAGGGCCCTAGGCCTAATCGTTTTTTGTAATTTTTCAGACGGGTGGCAGAAAAGATGGGCCTAAGCGCCAGGTACAGTACCATAGTGCAAAAAAAAATGGTTCAACCTGTGTAGCAAGTACAAGGAAAGAAATTAAATACAAAATATAGGCCTAGCCTAGTTCATTGAGGGGCACCCTGACCGGAAGCGACTGAACGTTATTCATATATCATATATTCATATATATTATGCAACGTGGATAATTGAGACGATAAGTGGCATACGCTTCCGTCAGCATAGCTCTCGGGATCAGCAAAGCACACAAACGTGCCCACCACGATAAAGTAGCAGCCCTGGGCAGGATTCATAACCTGGGAATGGGACCGGTTTTCTAGTACGTATAGGCTAGTATTTATTTATTTTAACGCCGATGATGAGTAAGACAGTGCTACCGGAATAATGGATGCCAGTTATTTCAAATGTGTTTGTTCTTAAATATTAACTAGACCTCCACACTATTATTTCAGGAAACCAAAACACCACAGTCAGGCATTAGCACCGAGGATGGCAACCTAGGGCCAATAACCTGGAAGTACTTTGATGCCATTGATGCCATCCTCGGTGATAAACATATCATCAACCCACCCTTCATGGTGGACTCATCCAGGCCCAGGCCTGCATCGATTTCACCCGCCTCGATGTCATCATCAGACATTTATAGGCCTAGTGCATCACCGTCAACATCAGCGTCATCCACTTCATCCCCCACTAACGTAGACTTCAACGACATTATTTTTTTAACTTCAGACCCCCCCCCAAAGCAAACTTATCCACAATTATCTCTGTCAAATTCCCAATATTTATCCCCTATAGCTTCAACCAGTACAGCCAGACCCTCACCAATTCCCATTCAGTTAAACAACAGTTGCACGACACCTAAACCACAACCTCCACGGCCTAAACGGCAAAAAGTATCGCATAATGCTGATGTTACGGTTGATGGCATACTATCATTTATGAAAGAGCAGGCCGAACTTGACAGGCAAGAGAGTGAGGCCGTCAGACAGCAGGAACGCGCAAACTTCCTGGCGATCATGGAAGTGATGAGGGCAACCTTTGGACCACCACCACCACCACCACCACCACCACCACCACCACCACCACCACCACCACCGAAGGTCTAATCTGCCTGTCTCATCTGCTCTCTCATATATCTCTTCTACATTCATCAATCATTTTTAACTTTTACTTTTCAATTTTTTTTTGTGAACGTACAACTAGCCCATACATTATTCTAACAGTTTGCTGTTTGTTTCAGGAACATGGGAGAAAACTAGTTTTTATGTTGTTTTTCCTAGCTCTGGTATTTATGTAGTATAACGTTACACTTTTTGAACTCACTTTTTTCCAAGAAATATACCGACAACCCACTGTTTTTTTTATGTTTTAGCACTAAGTACATGTTTATGAACCATTTTAACAGTATTTTTGTAATCGAAATTATTTGGGTACCTAGTTTATTAATTTGGCCGTCGAAGTTTCTTCCAAATTTCCATTTCGCCGCAATAACTCACATGTTAAATGGACTGGGATTCTCTGCAAACTTCAAAATAATGGATTTGATTCATAGTATTGATATAATTTAATGATTGATTAATGGGGCTTAACGTCTCATATTTATGCAACTATGGCTAATCGAGACGATGAGCGGGTGATAGTGAAGATGAGAAAGATGATAATGAAGAATAAAGCCACGTCCGAATCAGATCCATTGTACGTCGCGTGCGTCGTCATACGGGAGTCCAGCAAGGGAGGGCAGGGCCAAGTGGGAGGAGAAATATTCAATGGGACAGTGGGGGGGAAAGGGGATTGGGGTGTGGACTGCACTTCGTCTGACTTCTCCTCCTCGACCAGTCCGGCTTGGGTGGCCCTACCAGAAGCATACGCTTCCGCCGACATAGCTCTCGGGATCAACAAAGCACGCAAACCTGCCCACCACGATAAGGTAGCAGTCCCTGGGCAGGGTGATATAATTTGAATAAGGTGAAATTCATTTTTAGTTTTATATGTAATCATACAACACAAAAAAGAATGACACCTTCTTCAAATGTAGAGTTCAACTTCTAAGTGTAACGTTATACTACATAAATACCCTAGCTTTTTATGCGTCACACAAATATTTGCTTCACATTTAATCATTCCAATCATAGGTTTTTGTACCTTCAAAAAGATAAAAATAAAAATGTGAACGATCATGAACTGTGCATTTCAGCATTTCAATTTTATTGATTGCCCTCTCATTCCTGGTTTCTGTACAGGGTGTGTATAGATTTAAGAGAAGATTGCGGAAGGCTACGCCTTCCACTTCATTCACTTGAATGTTGTCTCTTGGTGGCTGGGGGCGAGCATCTACTCTCATCACGTCCCCTGCCGTTAAACAAATGTTGTGCATCACTGCACAGGCGGTGATGACCTTGACCGCCGTTTTCAGTTTCACCTCCAGAGCCTTGGTGTAAATTGCCCGCCACCTTACCTGCATCATCCCAAAAGCCCTTTCAACCACACATCGAGCTTTGCTGTGATGGTGGTTGAAATTGCTCTGGTCAGCAGTAAGGGGGGCTCTGAAGGGAGTGACCATACAGATGGGATGCAGCCGGGTTTGGTAGCCCCCATCGCCCAGAATAAAATAGCCTTCTGGTGGATAAGTAGCCATCCTCCAAATGTAGCTGTGGCGCAGAACTCGCATATCATGGACAGACCCAGGGAACCCTGCATTTATGTCGATAAAAAAGCCCCTGTGGTCTACCACACCTTGCAAGTTAATGGAGTAGTACAATTTTCTGTTGATGTACTGGTCGTGTAGCGCTGTTGGGACCAGTGTGCGAACTTGGCACCCATCAATGGCTCCAACAGCTCTACCAAAAACTGGGCTTCCTGCCAGCTCCTCGAACCCTATGCCAATGAGGTGCATTTCCTCTTCGGCAGGAAGCCTAATTATCTGGTTGGACAGGTGTAGCATGTCATTCAACACGTTAGCACAAATCATATGGGTGGTTGACCTTGCTAGGTGGAAGCAATGCGCAACCACTCTGAAACATGTGCCAGTGGCCAGCCAGTATAGGAATACCATCGACTAGAATAAAATATGTTATTGTTTGGTTAAAAATTAATCAATCAAATGAGACAGATGCATAATAGGCCCCAGATCTATAACTTGCCAACCTCAAATTCAGGTGCCCACCCATGGTTCTTCGGCTTGTTTGCCTTCAACTTGGCACACAAAAGGAAAAAAGACTCCGGTCTCACACGGAGGTGCTCTTTGGTGGTGGTGTAGTCCCTATCTATAATTAGTGCCACTATTGGGCTCAGGAATTCCATTTGGCAGTAATTAACACTGTTTTCAATCTATAATACGAACAAAATTAATGTATCAAAGACAGATAGGGTACGAGTATGTGGGTCAAATTTTTACTGATAGTTTGAACGTTGAAGACTGTTTCCACTCATACCTGGGATTTGGTTTTGTATCCCTAAACAATGAATTTCAAAAATGAAAATGTTCAATTGCTATTGCTATTTGTGTCATTAATTTACTATAAATTATTCATTCATTGTTCAGCTGATGCAAAACGAAATCACTGACCATGCATTGCTTTTTCAGTAACTTGAAGCATTGTCAAGATATTAATAATTAAAAGACATTCAATAAGTAAAAATTGCCATGGGGACATACATTGGCTACACGTGTTAGTAGGGCTAGAACAAACACAATTTGACGTTGGCGCCTTATTTTCCTAGCTTTTGCTAGCCTTTTGTATGGCAGTTTATTATCCTCCAACATTTTCAACAGCAACATCTCCTTAGCAAACCTTCTACGTTGGTAATCACTCATCTCGTTCTCGTACAATAACCCCAAACGTTCTAGAAGCGTCTAGAAAGGGTTGTAAGCAAAATGTGACAAATGACACGTGACAAATGACAGATGTGCGATAATCGATCTATTTACAGTCGATATAATACAATCGTTGTGATAATCGATCTATTTAAAGTCGAACACGACCATTCAACGACGTACGCAGAATACTCGCTAGATGTCGCTACTTGCATCAAGTAATGTCCGAATCTCGTCCGAATACGTGAATCTGGAGCGAGAATTAGAACAAGACCAAGAACAAGACCAAAAATAAGAATGAAATCAATAATAGAATTCGGACACGTCCTAAGCCAGTGGATTCGGTTCAAGCCTCTAAGAATGTTGTTTATTTGGTGCCGTGCAAAGACTGCCCTATGACGTACACAGGCGAAACTGGCCGCCCTCTACATAAACGGGTCAACGAACACAAGAATTGCGTAAAAAAGAATAACAGTTTTTCGTTACTGGCTAAACACAGCAGGACTCAGGGTCACAACATCGACTGGGAGAATGCGGTGGCCATAATGAAGGATCAGGACGTGTTTAAAAGAAAAATAAAGGAATCCGCGGCAATACGTTTCTATGGCAACTCTATCAGCCAAGCCAGCTATACTTGGCCCCCAGTATGGGATCCGGTATTAGAAGATGAAATGGCCACCAGGAAGCGTCGCGGTACGCAACAGGAAGTCTCGTTGCAGTCAGCAACAACAGGCGGCGCTGCAGTCGCGAAAGGTGTAAACTACCCGTCACCAGGGGCACAAGGAACCTCGACGCAGTTGGCTTCGGTCTGAGGAAGGAGTAGGAACGGATTACTCCGAAAATTCACCGGTTTTTAAAAGTAAGTGACCTTGGTTTCGTTTTATAATTGTGTAAGTGTGGTTTTAATATATATATAATATGGAGGTACGACGTGGCGGAATAACCCGCAATTATTTTAATTTTATTGACATATATATATATGAATACAGAGCACATATATATAAATGCAGAGCATGCAACCATTCGTTATCTATTTCATAATTAAAATATTGGTATTTGGTCATGGTTATTGCTCACTCGTCCATGATGTTCACGGTCGCTTTAAATTCAAGTCTCCTACAGAATAATCAGTTATGTAACTGAGTGGGTAGACACTAAATATGGATTTATTTTTATTTGTTTATGCAGTATGAGTTGTTAGGGATCAAAGTTTTGGTCTTTGCTGGTCTTGGTGGTGGAGGTGAAGCAGTGGATTCTTCCATTGGGTGTACTTTGTCCGGAGCAGTTGAAGTTGTCAGGTTCTGTACCGACTCTTGAAGCGCTTGGTTTTGCTTTATCAGCTCAGCCTCTCTTTGAGAAGTGCTGGTCCTCTGTGTAACTGAGGCGAAAGACATAGCAGGTGAGATAGGTTGGGATTCAATCATTCTACGACGAGCTTCTCCAAACGATATCTTACATTGCACTGCCAAGCCAAAGATCGCTTGTTCCTGCTTCCATATCGGACAAAGACGGGAGTGGGCAGAGTGGTCACCTTTACAGTTGACACAACACACTTCCTTCTGGCAGGCATCAGGAGTGTGTGCTGGCTCACCACAGTCAACGCATATCTCTTCTCTTGAACATCGAGATTGTATATGCCCAAACCTTTAAAACGTAAAACATCTCATCGGGTTGGGAATGTATGGGTGGACCTTTAGATTATAGTATGCGACCTTGATAGATGTTGGTAGAGCAGGCAGAGAGAACGATATAATTAAGGCAAGTGTTGCCTGGAGTGACCCGTGCTTCCTACAATTGATTCGCCTTACCTCAACCACCTTGTATTGGAAAAGCTGTGCTTTGATTTCTTCCTCCGATGCATTAAGTAGATCAAAGCATTAAACAACGCCTTTGCATATGTTGAGGGACGGATGTCCAGCAACAGATACACGATAAGAGCAGAAGGTCTCGAGATTTAAGAGCTTTATTGCTTGCTTCTCATTCATGCAGTGGATCCCCAACAAACATTTTGGTGCCTTCCCGCACTTTTCCCGATGTCTTTTCCCGCACATTGCATATGCGGGTCCTGTAAGGGAAACCCGTACAGGCCCCGCTTAGAAGTGTCCTACTGGCCGATGTCGGGTCCCGTACGGGTTGCACGCCATCTTCCCGCAATCTTCCCACTTGTATCCCGCAACCTTCCCGCACGGATTGCCCGTTATCTTCCCGCTAGTATCCCACAACTTTCCCGCACACGCTGCCCGCTATCTTCCCGCTAGTATCCCACAACTTTCCCGCACAGTCTGCCCGCTAGTATCCCGCAGCTTTCCCACTAGTATTCCGCAACCTTCCCGCTCGGATTGCCCGCTATCTTCCCGCTAATACCCCGCAGCTTTCCCGCATGGGCTGCCCGCTATCTTCCCGGGGCCCGTCCCCCGGCCGCCCCTCATCAATGCATGACATTGAAACAAACTGAAAAGTAACACAGTTTTTAGTTTTCAGTTTAGTTTCTTATTTACCCCTTTCTCAAATAAGCGTTTTATGGTTATTATTAGTAGAGTAATTATATTTATCTGTGGTCGAGGTGTGATACGAATGAACATAATGTGAACATTGGAGTGAAACTTAATCTATTTATAGGTAAAGCCAATTAGCAACAAAATTCTATTTTATTAAATCCAGTAGTTTCTCTTTTAAATAAATGCAATTATAGTCTCTAGCCTAATACAGCAATTGATTCTAAAATTGGATTAAGTTCCTAGTGTTCTTATTGGACAAGGAAATTGGGTTTAAAAATAAAGAAACAAAAGCAATAATGTTTATATAAAGTGCAAGTGAATTTTATTACTAAAATACGTAATAATGTACAATTGTTATGTAATGCCTCTGATACTGTTACTGAATTATTGATTACTGTTACTTTGGAGAATCTGAAAATTTTTATGTAGTAAGTGTGACATGTTCTTATTTTCCTACTTTGCCTTAACAACGAAAACAAGATTGTTATCGAACCAGTATTAAGTTTAACACACCAAACTGGTATATTTATTATATTTTTTTTAGGTCCTCACAAACTGAAATAATAACAGTTCAATGCCCTGATACACTACCATAGATCACCACGACATGAGATCATGTTTTTGCAGCAGACACTTTTTAATAAAATGTTCATAAAATAATGTAGATAGGCATATAGCATAATAACACTATATATATATTATAGTGCTATGTGATCGAGCTGATAGAGAATGTGTCTATGTATGTATTCCCTAGTTATATACAAGCAATAAGGGGTAGCATGTGTACCTACTCGTTTAAATAAGTTCAATACACACAGAGTGATACATCATCACGGATCTACCTACCAACTATTCGAATTAGGAAAATGCTATTCATGACACGTTTGTTATACATTACTACATCCACAAGATGCAAGTTGAGTTGTTAATCATAAATGAGCAATTATGAACAAAAGCAAAGCAACATAAATATATTTACACGTTATTACTCCATGTTTTGCTCATTACTATTACACAATATTCAATACAGTATTACTAATACAATTTTGATACAATACAATTAATTAATTTAATAGAATATTCAGTAGTAGGCTATCTATTTACATATAACCCTGAAGTATGGATGGGAAAGAACGATTTATTCCTTAACATTTAGGCTAACCCCTTAAACCAATCACGTTTAAACGGTTAACTGACATTTCTATTTTCATAATAAAATCCAAAATTAATAAATAGGCAACTGCATAACATTAAAAAAAAATCATAACGATTTTAACGTCACGTATTCGATTGTTCTGCACTTGAAAATAATAATATAACGATACATATTTGAGGGCTGCGAGTGGGGGTTCAGCCTTTGTTGCCATCAACGACCCGCTTCTTTGCGCGTACCGTTCTTCCGCCATGACGATCCCTGGCATTTGCCAGCCACAATATTAAGATTTTTTCAATGTCATTGACTTGGGCAGTTTTGGAGTTGGCTCTCACAGCAACTAAAATAAAGTTAAAGATAAATTACAAAACTGTATCAAGTCACAGTCCAAGGCTTTAAATAATTTTGGTGGTTTTGTAGACCCATTTGCTAAAACTAAAGGATTCACGTCAATACAATAAAAATAATAGAGTATTAAAAAACGGCCTAGCTAGATTAGAGAACAATTATTTATTTTACCGTCAAATGGCAATTAAAAACCACAATGGAGGGCAAAGTATCAATAACCACCACAAAAAGGTTTCATCTGAGGGCAGTGGACATATGGCTATAAGGTGCTTTTTATGTTAGGTGCTGCTGTTTATTTTACAAAATAAAATTATGTTATTCTGAAGAGACAAGCTGAAAAGCGCTAGTATGCACTAAGCAGGGCGTGCAAGCGTGAGAAATATGATTAACACTTTTGGACAATTTGTTACAAAAATATAATAATTCATTGCTATTTTTATATTTTTATTATCGACCCACACCACCCACTCACAACGCTCTTCCTCCCCCCCCCCCCCCCCCCAATATGGGTGAAGACCTAAATTGTAGTGTGTAGTAGACGGCCCGAACTGAAAGGGGGACGGGGGGGTCGGGGGTGTTTGGCCCCCGGAAAATGCATTTTTCAACGTCATTTTTGTGATAATCTGTGTGTTTTAGAGCAGTAGAATGAAAAAAATTGTCAGTTTGTTTTATAAAAGAATATCTCGTTTTGAAGTGACTCTGTGAATATATTGTCTTATTTTTACTTTGTTATATGTGCTTAAACTTTGTCTACACATTTTATTTATTCGTAAAAAAAACAAAAACAAAAATCAGAACACTAGAGGTTCATTGCAAAGCTTATCGTAGGTATTAACATGGGCGCCGCAAGGGGAAGCAAAAGGGCATTTGCCCCCCTTGGATTTGAGGAATTCAAAATTTTAACTGACTATACGATGCGCGCCAGATGCGCCATTTCATATAAATTATGTAAATAAAAAATAAGATAGCTAAATAACAAATATTTTCTAGTTTATCCGTCCCGTCACGAAACTGTTATTTTAACGCGATCCGATGAAATTGTTATTTGTTGTGTATACATAAATGAAAGAACCACTGACTTGACTGTTACGACCGGGGGCAATATGAGCACGCCACCCCCGGCCCCCGCACCACTCGTCACATGCTCACGGACTAGCCTCCTATCCTTTTATCAACATTTCTTATGTTTTTTTTTCTATACTTACATTGCATTATATATGCATTTTACTTTTTGTACCTATAGTCAATCACAGCCAGACGAGCCACGCTCTCAAATGATATTGTTCCTACGTGTTTATAATTGCTTTTCCTTGTGTTTTGTTCAACTTATATATAACAACTACGCAGGCATTCTATATTTGTGACTAGTCACAAGATATTGGTCCTACGTTTTGATGATTTCCGTCATGTAGTATAATTTTTAATTTATTTATACGAGCACATATTACCTGTTAGTACACACCAAAATGGAACATCAAACCCATTTCCTAATCAAACCAAATCCTTATTCAAACGGCGCGTTTGCAAAAGATTGAACTTAAGCGAATAGTTGTCGACTCTGGCTAGTTAAAATCCTGCCAGAAAAGATATATTTTGATAAGCAAAGTATGTGAGACGAAGTCACAGCCGTAACTATTTTTTATACTACTAAATTATGTTAGATCCCTGTCTAGTCTAGATCATCGTATTAATCAATCAATGCATATTAATTTTAGATTGTATGCTTCCTTGTATGTATGTATTTTTATTTACCTATAACTAAGGTTATATTAAAAAAGGAAAATATTGAAGCAAAATGTAATACAATTATTATTAGTCGTAAATAAAATTCGATGTACATTCGTCCAACCAAATTAGTAATTTCCGATCGAATAGCTCAACTTCGGTCTTCAGCCTGATGTTAAAGTGAACGAAACCGTGTTAGCAAAGCAACCCAAAAACACAACAGGATTTTGAAGATAATATTTGATAGCATCTTGAAAATATGAATACGAACTTAGAAGAAACCTACCTTAGTATTCTTGATTTTCAGGAACAATTGCGTCTTCACGTGATTTTTATAATAATGAGCTTGTCCATAACGAAGTTGAATCCTATTTTTCGTTTTAAAAACACGAGTCGTCAATATACCGTTGCCACTTGCCAGTCAGTTTTGTTCTTCTTTCCTTTCTTCCGACCACACACACTCACACACAAACACAGTCCACGACACGGATCAATATTCAATGGATTAAAAAAAAATCGCAATAAGATTATGATACTAATAAAGCCCTAACTTATTTTATTTTTTCACGAAAGAACATGATAGCACAAGTATAAGTAACGTCTAACACCCACGAAGTATAAACTTGTTGTGTAGTCCAGTCAGTGTTTTGGACTGTTTTGCTTACCACGGTGGGATTCCCACCCCACTCCGCCCGAATCTTATCACCACTATAGCGAGCGGCACCGTATTACAAAGCTTAGTAGGACTTGTAGCATAGATAATGAATGAACACGTTGTAATTTCTTATCGGTGGTGGTCGAATTAAGTACGGTTATCATCAGCTACATAAGCAATATCACAACACATAATAACAATACAAAGAGAGCCTTCTTCATAGTGCGGTATCCTTTGTCATTACAGTTTTCTTACAGTTTATAAGCACCAAAGATACTTTTTAAACTGAGCTTTTTAAATTAACAATATGAATGTGCGTACGATGCATTGTAGGTTGTGCATACTGTAACTAGTCTCACTTTCTCGAATTGAATAGGACGTAAACAATACTTCCTTACAGTAGACGTATATTGAGAAGTTACTTTTTTACCTTATTTATTACCACTTCTATAATGTATATCAAACTCATATTGTATAGATATGAGGTATAACAGTTGGCTATAATGTCAGGTGCATGATGTTGCTAAATTTGAAATTAAGCTTCAGCGACACATTTTTACAATAATACATGGAAACTTTGTAATCTTCAAATCGTTCATTGAATTCAATTAATTTGTTCGTTGTCTTATCTGTAAATGAAGAACCAATACAAATACAATAGATAGTTGCAGACGAGTGATTACCAGCTAGCCTATTTAAAATCCATTGATTCTATGTAACATCTGTCATTTTAAATATTTCTGGAAAACACTCAAAACAGGTATAAATCCCTCCCCCTATGCCGTTGTCATTACGAAACACAATTTTCACATAAACAGCATTATCATAATAGTATTCATAGTTTCATACTTACCTTATCTAAGAACTTCATTTACTTCATCTTCTCAAGTCGATCATCAGTAAGTTTTTGATTATCACTGTGACGTATCGTAATACCATTCATAAAACGTTTTAACAATATTATTTGATGTAACGTACCATATCAAAACCATCGAAAGCCAAATCAGGAAAAAATAATAAACAATACATTTCTAGAAAGTATACTATCAACTACTAACCAGTAGTCCCCCTAACTACCAACAACTCCCATTTCTGTAACTACTTGGATTTATTAGAAATATGAAATGGGTTTTATTAATACATTTATTTACTTATTCATGGTTATGAAGGACTTTAACTTGTGAATGGAATTTTGAATGTGGTATAGAGCGAATAAATACTCGAATAAATCATTGGTATCTATCGTCAATCAAAAGATAAAGATAAAGAACAAAGAATTATATGGTTTACCCGGACGTACGTAACAAAAACATCTTTTCCAAATCTTGCCCTTTCTTCGCGGGATCCTATGTGGGTTATCCCATGTTTTTCCCGTACACGGGACGTCCCTTACCCTTCCCTCGCGCTTCCAGTGTAGGGCGTCCTGTGACTTTCCCATACACGGGACGCCCCTTATCATTCCCAAGCGCTTCCCGTACGGGACGTCCCGTGACTTTCCCAGACAGGGACATCCCTTAACATTCCCTCGCGCTTCCCGTGAGGGATATCCCGTGAGTTTCCCAGGTGCGGGACGTCCCTAAGCCTTCCCTCGCAGGCCCTGACCGGCACATCCCAGATCTTCCCGTTTCCAGCAGTTAACCCGCACATCCCTTGACTTTCCCGCACGGGTCCCGCAGTATCATGTTTGTTGGGTCAACAGTGATCCATCTCGCAGTTTTTTTATTGACGAAACATATCCAACAGTTCCCTCCAACGTCTTTTCAATAACGAACGGATTAGTTGAAGTGAACGACTTATCCTTTTCGGTTCATTTCACAACAATGTAGAACGGGCTAATTTCATTTTCTATACCCTTTTCATCGGATGACGTGTCTTATTTTCTTTTTACATTACTGCCATTAGAAGTATTGTTAGAGGTGATATCCATATAACAATGATTATCTTCATCATCTGCACTCCCCACCCTCCATGGAGCCTCAAATGGGACGCGGAACTTACCACAGAACTTACCTAATACATTACCTAATAATACAGAACTTACCTAAGACTGTATAGGTAACGCGCTCTACGTTACGAAAAGCAGTTAATTATATCCATCCATTTAAATTAACAATGTTTACAACTAGTCTTTACAAACAGTTTAATTATTGTAAAAAACAAAAAAAAATCCAAAATTAAATAATACGCTTCACTCGTGATGACTACGCATCGAGTTCTGTCAGCTCACACCACACCCATAATATTATCTTCGCGAGTCTGCATCCTAATACCCATGAAGTGAATAATAAGTAAATACTAACCTACTCTTCTACTGACATGTATACATACACAGGAAGTTGATAACCTTGCGTGGATTAAGTGTTTTGTTATCACTATCGTCTAGATTGCTTTATAATTTAATGTAGGATAATGATCGCAATGCTATTTTATTAAACACTTAATTATTTATTTAACTTGGAAGATTGTAAAGTTACTATGTTTAACTCAACAATCGTAAGAACCTCACCTTAGCGGTGAGCTTCCTGCTTTGTCCGCTTGGAGCGCGTCGTTTCTTTTTAATCGTTTTCTACGCGGTCCGCGCTAAGTTGCTCATTTAATTTAAATAGGTTATCAAACTGAGGATCGGCGCAGTCAGTTTAAACCTAGGATCGGCGCAGTCGCGTAGAGGTGATGATAGGGCTTATAAACATGACAGCGATAGCTCAACGGGGAGTAGCTCTTCGGAAGTCATTAATGTTAGTGCATCCTTGCGCGAGTTTAGGAAGCTAAGACAGCCCCCCCCCCCCAAACAAGGAATCAAGGGCGGAGCAAGGACCGGCGAGTAGTGTATAAAGTGAGCAATTTGACACTGATTCAGTCAAGACATGGGCAGAGAAACTGCTGAAAGCGCTGTGTGAGGCTGAAAACAATACAGATAGATTAGAAATAATCATGTCTATGGCCATGCCCATTTTCCTAGTTCGGTCCTGCAACAACCAACATGGCTCCAGGCCCTAACAACCATCCTCGAAACATTGACATGATGGCGTGGAACGCCAACTCTGTGCTAAGCAAGAAGGATGAGCTGTACCAGTTTTTAAGAGATGAACAAATTCATGTGTGCATGATGAGTGAGACGTTTTTAAAACCCAACATTAAGTTTCAAGTGCACAGATTCACCTGCATAAGGAATGATAGAGACGCACGTGGAGGCGGCACGGCCATATTAGTTAGATCAGACATTCCATTCCAAGTTTGCCCCACCCCCGACTTACAGTCTATTGAAGCAACAGCCATAATCATTCAAACGGAAAGTGGGCCATTGAAATTGGTATCGGTGTACAAACCCCCCAGCTCCCCACTTGACAGTGGAGACGTTGACCAGATCACCAGTGCGACCCTTCTCACAATAATTGCGGGGGATTTGAACTGCAAGCACAAGGCTTGGCAGTCAAGAACCACCAACGCAGCCGGTAGAAAGCTCCTTGACCACTGCCTCAAGCGGGGGCTGCAAGTCACTGGGACTGACAGCCCTACCCACTATCCCGACGATGGCTCTAGGCCTGATGTTCTTGATATAGTCATCTCCTTGAATCTTGCTTATTCATTAGTCACCGAAGTAGCTACGGCACTAAGCTCGGATCATAATCCAGTGATGATCCATTATGGTAATACGGCTGCAAAAGTTGCAAAGATCCAGCGTGTTAATGTCGCAAAGACGGACTGGAAAAATTATCGGGGTTTCATTGATGAGGAGTTAGCCAGCTGGGCGTATCGCCAGTGTTAAAATCACCAGCGGACATTGATGCTAGTCTTAAGAGCTTCACTGGCCTGTTGATCGGAGCGCTTCAAGTTAGCACCCCTTCTCTCAAGCCGCCCAGTGATAAGTCCCAGTTTGACCTGCCGCCTAGAATAGTCAAATCTATACAGGCAAAAAACAGAGTAAGACGTGTGTGGCAGAGGCTACGCACCCCCTGCATCATGGCCCTGCTTAATAGCATGGAGAGGGATGTGAAACGCCAGATCTCCGAACGTAGAAATGCTCAGTGGAAAGCCAAGCTGGAGCGGCTTGCTGCAAGCGATCTATCCCTATGGGACATGACACGTAAAATGACTCGGTCGGCGAGGGCAACCCCCCCCCCCCCCCCTGCACGGCAGGAATGGGCTGCATATAGTGATGCGAATAAAGCAGCTGCTATGGTTGAGACACTTGAGAGTGCTTTTACCCCTTATGATGAACCCTCCTCGATAAGACACATTGAGAGGATAGAGGGAAGACTAAATGACTTCTTTGAGCAGCCAGAGAGAGTGGGCGTTCCGGCCGATGACATTGTGGCCCCGTCAGAGGTGCTCAAATTGTTGTATACACTGAAAAACAGGAAAGCCCGAGGCTTTGACGGCATCCCCAATGCAGCACTTAATAACCTGCCCAAGCTCGCCATTACCCTGCTAACAAATATTTGTAATGCCATGACTAGGCTGGGCTACTTTTCGGTAACCATGAAGTCCTCCAAAGTTGTCATGTTCCCAAAGCCCGGCAAAGACCCAGCCTTCCCGCAAAACTACCGCCCAATTAGCCTCCTGACTGGCCTGTCTAAGCTCTATGAAAAGGTTATTCTCTCCAGGATGCTTAAGCATGTTGACGAGGCAAAAATACTGATTAACGAACAATTTGGCTTCCGGAGGAAACACTCGACTGTGCAACAAGCGGTGCGTGTTGCGGAACACATAATAGATGGTTTCAATTCCAAACGGGTGACGGCGGCTGTATTTCTTGACATTGCCCAAGCGTTTGACAAAGTCTAGCATGACGGCCTTATTTCTAAACTCATTGACCATAAATTTCCTGACTACTTGATCCATCTACTAAGTCTTATCTTACTGACCGTACCTTCAAAGTGGCTCATGGCCGGGTGTTGTCCGACTTAAAGCCTAATGAAGTAGGTGTCCCGCAAGGGTCCATACTGGGCTCGCTGCTCTTCTGCCTATTTATTAATGACATGCCCCGAAAGACTGGTGTTATGTACGCCCTGTATGCAGACGATACAGCGTTGTTAGCACGCTCCTGGCGAGCTTCGCTTGCATTTAGCAAAATTCAGGAAGCCTTATATGAGCTGGAATCTTGGTTTACTGATTGGAGAGTCAAAGTTAACATTAGTAAAAGTGTGGCGGTCTTATTTACTAGACTTAAGAAGAAAAAGGTGATTGAACATGAAGATGTTGAGTTCTTTGATGAGGTCGTAGCTGTCAGTAAGGAAGCCAAATACTTGGGCGTTATATTTGATAGCAAATTGACATAGGCGGCGCATATTAAGTATGCGGCCGACAAAACTAAAGGTAGGGTGGCACAGTTGCACCGATTAATTAAATTCAGGAGTGGGATGAGCATTGAAAATGCGTGCTTAACCTACCACATGCTAGTCAAGCCCATCCTAACGTATGCGGCTCCAGTCTGGGCAGCAGCGTCCGCTACAAGTATTAAGAAACTACAAGTTATACAAAATATAGCTTTGAGGATGGCCACGAATTTTCCGTGGTATATTAAAAATAAACTTATTCACAAGGGCACAAGGACTAAAACGATGAAAGAAGTTCTGCTACTGCAGGCGAAAAACTTCTTCATGCAAACCAAGGAACACCCCAACGAGCTAGTAGCTAGTATTGGGTCTAGTCAAGGTATTTATAAGCAAAAGTATAGGCTTCCAATAGAGGCTTTGGCCTTGTTGGAAGACGAAGCAAATTAAAGTTAGTTTTATGCCAATGACAAGCTGTAATCCGGCACTTCTGGCTAATTAGTTTTTACCTGAACGGCTAGCTGTTCTGTCAGCAGCCAGCTTCACCTTTTATTATTACTGTTTTGTTGGGCGAACTGCTCTATCAGTTTTCTGGTATTCATTGCTTTTGTTGTACCAATTTTCGACTAGGTGTTCTGCCAGCTATTTTTCATTGTTTTAATTTTAGTATCAATGCTTTGACTAGCTGTTCTGGCAGCTTAATTAGTATTATAAACGTGCTTGTATTGTTGTACCATGTTTGACCAGCTGATTCTATCAGCTTAAATTATTGATATAAGTGTGCTTTACTGTTGTACCAATGTGTGACTAGCTGTTCTGTCAGCTTTATTGTTATTGATGCGAAAATGTTTTTGACTAGCTGTTCTGTCAGCTTAACTTGTTGTGTCGAGTGATCACAGGTCACGTACCTGATTTCTTGGTAGCGCTTCTAGTGACAGGTTAGTTTTTAACGCATCCAGCTTGCTGGGTTAGGTTTTGCGACGCAGAGGATGGTTCTGCCCTTTCCTCTAGTAATTAGTGTAGTGATGAATGTTCAAGTCATGTCAGCGTTGGGACGTAGGTTAGACCGATTAAATTGCAAGTTAACAGCCATGTCAACAATGTCAGTTAATAATATTAAATCAGATTAGCCTATAGAGAGTAATCCACTCGGCATGGGCGTTGAATGGAGGTGCCACGGCACTCTCCTGTCCTATGAGATGACGAGGATCGGCGCAGTCATTAACAATCTATTGAAGGGTTAACTACAAGATACCTCTTTAGTTGACATGAATGGATTGGTGGTGTTTAACGACGTACTCGACAGCTAAGGTCATATGACGTCTTCCGAATCATGTCCATCTATATCGCGGGAGTCGTCATAAGGGGAGTCCAGCAATAGAGAGCAGGGCCATGTGGGAGGAGAAATATTCAGTGGGACAGTGGGGGGGGGGGAAGGGACAGGGTCTCCTTTTGTCGCCTCCTACGACTAGCAGAGTCACTATGGGCCTATTCTACCCCAAGCTCCGCCGGGCTGGGTTTGACCGCGCCCAATCTGGCTGGGGGTCAACCCGGGCCCAGACGGGTCTCCTTTTGTCGCCTCTTACGACGGGCAGAGTCACCCTGGACCTATTCTTTCCCGGGCCCAGACGGGGCCTCTTTAGTTGACTATTTGTGTATAATCATGCAGTAACCATTTCAACATAAACAATCAAGACAGGATATATGTTTACGTTTATCCATACTCGTTCCTCTTTCTTATGAATACAGAGAGAATATCCAAAACTAATCACTTCTGCACACATTACGACTGATACATTATCAAGCTGAAAACACCAATCTATTACCAATCAAGGTAAATATAGTTCATTTTTATATGTCATATTGTTTAGTGATAATTGTAAACCTTAAACAAAAAGTTAATCCATCTCTCTTGTTTATATAGTTTGAAATACAACGAGATGGAATCTACCAGGAATCGTGCATACGTATGTGAGGTGTGTGAGGAAGCTTTCAAATGGAAAAGAGCACTGCTACGTCACAAGAGAGTTGCTCACAATCTCACCACATCCTTCAGGTGTAAATTGTGTCCTGCTTATTTTACACGTGAAGATAACCTGAAAAATCACGTCAAGAGAGATCACTCCATGTTGTTTCAATGTGCTTTATGCACAAAGGAGTTCGCAATTAAAGACGAATATTTGAAACATGTCCATCAACATAAGCTCGAATCTGCAATCAAAACCACCAATCCGGAAGTGACACCTAAGGAAGTTGATGATGACAGCTTTAACAACGGACCATGTGCTGATAACGTTTCCTGTGATGAATCTTTCGATGGAGTCGCCAAATCATACAAGTTTAAAAACATTATGTATGAGAGAGATCTGCTTCTTTTTTTAAACAACCACAATGATAAGGTCAAAGAGTTGGTTTTGAAAAATCTTAGTACGTTTAAAGGTGTTAAATGGTACATATCACTGTTTGTACGGTTTTCACGGGAGATGGAAGGTGAACCTCAATTTACTTCTCCGTTTTAGAAGCGTGTGCTATACACTCCTTGAGGAAAACGATTTTGATGATCAATTTAGTGATGCATTTCAAAAAATTAATGCTTTATCAAGTACTTTTCAAAGGGATGGTAGTAATTGGGGTCTAGAACATGTTTACTATTTAGAATTAAAAGTTGTACAATATGCGCCTCTAGCAGGGATGATGATGATTAATGGGGCTTAACGTCTCATATTTATGCAACGATGGCTAATCGAGACGATGAGCTGGTGATAATGAAGATGAGAAAGATGATAATGAAGAATAAAGCCACATCCGAATCAGATCCATTGTACGTCGCGTGAGTCGTCATACGGGAGTCCAGCAAGGGAGGGCAGGGCCAAGTGGGAGGAGAAATATTCAGTGGGACAGTGGGGGGGAAGGGACAGGGTCTCCTTTTGTCGCCTCTTACGACTAGCAGAGTCACTCTGGGCCTATTCTTCCCCGGGCCCAGACGGGTCCTATGCATAGTAAGTTCGAACTATTTACAATGATTGCAGTAGGTAGGTTTCGAACCTGTTTCATCAACAATGCCTTGTGATTGTTGTGGATGAGTCATATTTAAAAAAATTCTCGACCCAGCTGTAGATAATCTCGCACACGTCTCCAGCCAGTGAGCGGTGGGCGGAGTCATCCTGAGTTGCACTCTGTTCAAGGTCACACAGTGACCAATCAAGCGCCTCGCGGTGACGGAAGGCAGGCGGCGGCGGCGGGGTCAAGGTCAAAGGTCATGTCCTGTGCCAGAACCCCCATTTTCTCCCTACTAAGGAGCCAAGTCTCGCCTTGCCTATTTAGAAGGTGTGTCTGACACAAAGACAGATGACGACGAATTTGCAACAAAAAACAAGATATCAACCCACAACAAAAGACAGAAAGTGGCTCGTAACACCCCATTCACAATATCCGTACCCCATATCGCACAACCCCATGGCTATTCCAAAAATAAATCACGTTCTTCAAACACTTCCACTCCTTTGGATAACTCTCCCATTCACAGTTCCCGTTCTTCAAACTTTTTCACTTCTTTGTTTGATAACTCTCCCATTCAGGATTATGATGATCCTCACTCCCAAGATGTAACAACTACAGTTCCTTCACAAAACAGTAACACGTCTGGTGGAAACTCTTTGGGTGATCCATCAACGTTGGCTACAAGCCAGCAGAGTCCTGTTTATCATGAACTTCAGGTCCCAGTCCGTAACTTTCCATCGCAAAACACACCTGTTGCCTCTTGTTCTATGGGCGCGCCACCAACGCATGGTGCAAGCCCATCCAACGGGATGGAACAACAGTTCCGCACTGGTAAGTCTCACAATGAGTGGGATGTTTTGAAAAAATGTATCAAAGTTTATACCGTATTTTTCCGAATATAGTGCAAGAAGTGTTTTTGACAGGAACATTTTGGAAAATAAAAAATATTTTTTTTTATTATTATTAAAAAAAAATGAATTGTTTGAAAATGCGATATATTACGTTATTATTACGTAAACCTTGATGGTTAAAATAGAAGATAAGGCTTGAATTTAGGCGTACGCGAATGCCTGGACATCGCATTTTAGGCCTAGGCCTAGGCTGAGAAGTGAGAGCCTAGCCTAGGCCTACTGCGACGGCAACAGGTAGGTCTAGCCGGGGCTGCCTGCGTAGGCCTACTGTCTACAATTTATGTACGAACCTTTACATAAACAGATGCTAGGCATAGGCCTACCCTTCTCTTAGTTATCACGTTGAACAATAACAATAACTGCCCTAGATGGATCTCAAAATTGAGATTGGGGTGATTGCAGCATCTCAAATTAATATCCTTTATTGGTTCGTTTTCATCCATACTCCAAGGCACTAATATTTCCGATTAACAATCCTGACGATGGGATAAGAAATGATTATTCTATTCAAGCACTTATTCGTCTTAAATCGTTCCTAGCGCGGTCTATTGATTTGACAAATTCTTCCATCGATTTGAGTCGTCATTTTGGCTGTAGTTGAAGTAAGTGAAGGTCATCACTTGTCACGAATCGGATCCCGAGTCTCCTACTACATAAATCTATTATCAGACCAACCATAGCCTACGCCGCCCCAGTCTGGACCAGCTGCTATAAAACACACATGGGCAAATTCCACACACTCCAGAACCGGGCGTTAAAGCTCGCCACCGGGGCACCCTGGCGAACACCGACGGACGAACTCCACCGCGCTGTCAACATCCCACGAATGGAAAAGTTTCTCCGACGATCGGCCAAGAACTTTTATGACAAAGCAGCCAAGTCACGCTTCAAGTACATACGGGACCTAGCACTCATCAAACCTGTACCAGGAGACAAGTACAATCGACCTACAGCCACCATAGGCCCATCCTATTGGCCAGAATCCAAGCGCCCGCGCCTAGAACTCTAACCCCCCCCCCCCCCTTGCAAATCAGAACAATTGGTTTAACCTAATTCGCCATATGGCCTCTTTCTAAAACCACTCCATTAGCTCCATACCACAAACTCAGCGTAAGATCATGACCCAACCTATTGAGTCGGTACTTATATCAAAAGCCTGTACAAGTATACAGGCTTCCAGTCGGTCAGAGAGCAGTCCCAAACCGGGCCGAACACAGCGTGGTGCGCATTGTGGCGCACTCGTCGGCCACTTGTTGCAACTCGTACGAATTTCCGGGGAATAGTGTCGCGGGAAATTTGAAAATGCTAAGGTCGCGAATATAGTGAGAGTGCGATTTTGGAGTTTCGCACTATATTCGGAACAAAACGGTAGTTTGCTTGAAGGCATAATGGTTTCTTTTCTAGAGATTTCTCACGTTTTGTGTGCAATTGTAAAAATCCAACTTTTGAAGATAACTATGCAAAAAATATTCGTGCAAAAATAAATTTTCAATTTTCCAATTAAATTTATAAGCCTAATGTAGATGTTTTCAATAATAGCCTGTTGTTTTTCAGGGTTTGAAAGGAAGGTGATATCGATACTGGAAAACATGCGCCAGCAGATTACCTATATTGCTCAAATCATCGCTCCCAATATAGACGTAAACATGACTACAACATTCCCACACAACTTTCCCCTGACGGAGGAAATTCATATTTTAGAACTTGACGAATATCTTAAAGATCAAAGGAACTTTGCTAACATGGTATGTACCACTTAATATAAAATACTTAACTGTTTGTTTGGGTCCATCTAGGAATTTTCAAGTTACTGAACTATGATCCACTGTCTGCTCTAATGTACCATTTATATTTTCTAGTGTCGAGGAGTGGGCCTATGGTCCGGAGTCTATCTTTGATGACCCAGGACAAATTGCAACAGAAGCGAATTTAGTATCACTGAATTCAGAAAAAAAACCTCTATAACATACTAAAAGTTCTCCAAAATTAGCATAGGGGGGTTGGGTCTAATTACGTAATTAATGAAACAGTAATTAATTTTCTCATCTTCATTTTCACCCGCTCATCGTCTCGATTAGCCATCGTTGCATAAATATGAGACGTTAAGCCCCATTAATCAATCATCAATCCTTAATTAATTTTATTTTTATTTTTTTAATATGTCATGTATGGTATGTAATGAAGCTTGAACAATCTACTTTTCAGAAATAATTAGTTAATTTAAAACAATGTACTTTAAGGTCATCACAGGTCATAAAAGGTCAAATTATGTTTTAATAGTATTCTTGATATATTCATATGTGTTTGCGTATAGAGATATCATACATGAGCAAATTCATGTAATACGGAATTATATATGTAAAAGTAATATAATGTGTCAATGGTCATAAGTGAAAGGTCATTCAAATCACTAAATATTAAATTCTTATTTTAGATTCAAATATCTCAAGTTTCTAAACACTAAATCAGATTGGCATGGCCAAATTTAAAAATACAATTGATTAATTAACAACAACTAATTATTGTTCTGTATAAATTACTTGTTTACTGGGGATCAACTGCATTATCGTCGTCCTCGTCCTCGCTGTAATCCACCTCTAGACTAGGTTTGTTCGAACAGCTGAGTTCTTGGCACTGTCTGCAGGCAGTTGAACAGTCCAGACCTTGCTTCCTGCACGGACATCTCATGGTGTGACATCGTATGGCATCGAGGAGATGTTGCGGTGCTGGAGGTCTGTCAGTCGTGATCGGTAGAAGTCTACCTTTCTTCAAAGTCCATCCCCAGTCCTGGGCGTCTAGTTGAATGTTCCTCCAGGCACACACTTGGTGGTATACCCGATACGAATGATATTTCGCTGCTGACTGAGTAGGGGGAAGCTGTTCAGGGCGTACGTGCGAGCTGCTACTAGCGGTTTTTTCACAAAAGAGTCTATACCGAAGAGCGTCAAGATTTTCACCATTCCGACTGTTATAGAGACTCATTAATGCATTTTCTCCTGCTTCTGCAATCATCTGATGAGTTGCGATCTGCTCTTGGCTAAAGACTGCTGCCTCTTTAATGAAAGAATCGCATGTTTTCATTTTGTTGATAATGGAGCCTTTTCCAGAACCATACACTCTAGATGTTGTGTCACATCCTAGAAATGCATGTGCAAACAGAAGGTTGTTTATGATGCGGGGACCGAGAGTTTCAACAGTGCTCTTGATATTCCATACTCTAGGCATTTTCTGAATGGTTCGTTTCACCTCGGATCTAAAGATGACTTCTTTATTTGTTGATTTGATGTGATGGCACAACAGTATGAGTGGGTCTGTGTCTTCACCTATCAAAACAGTTCTATGAGTCTGTGCTGATTCTATGGTTTTCTGAACTATAAGTAGATCAGCGTCACCCTGTGCATGAAATACATTGCAACCATTTGCAGATAGTTTGGAAGCAAGCATTGTTATAAAACGTTGTTTATTTGACGAGTTTGTCAGAAACTGTGATTTTTGAAGTGGAATATTCATTTCTTCTTCGAAACGAATCGTCGCACCAACGCATTTCGATCGTCTCGAATGGGTCACGTCTTTGGTGCTAGGTGTCTCATCATGTGCATCAAATACCACAGTTGCATTGCCATAATTATTCTTGACATACGACACATACGACTGGAGAATGGCGCTATACGTTGTTTGTGCTTGCCAGACCACACGATGCAGCAAAGCACCACCATCAAGAACATAAACATATCCCTGTTCACTTGGAAGTGTGGTGCACTGTTGAGCTAGTTTCCACATGGCTTCAGCAATATTCGGCTTGTTTGCTTCTAGTGGAAGTCCGGACGACTCAAACAGAGAAGATAGCTGGCTGCACAGGTCAAACTGGAATGCTTCAGATATGTTATCTTGTCCTGTTTTAGCAGCGAGAACAAAACGTTGAAACAATAGTTGGGGGTCAATTGATTGATTGATTAATGGGGCTTAACGTCTCATATTTATGCAACGATGGCTAATCGAGACGATGGGCGGGTGATAATGAAGATGAGAAAGATGATAATGAAGAATAAAGCCACATCCGAATCAGATCCATTGTACGTCGCGTGAGTCGTCATAGGGAGTCCACCAAGGGAGGGCAGGGCCAAGTGGGAGGAGAAATATTCAATGGGACAGTGGGGGGGGGAAAGGGGATTGGGGTGTGGACTGCACTTCGTCTGACTTCTCCTCCTCGACCAGTCCGGCCAACATTGTGTGTGTTGATCTCATTTGTAGTTGAAGGATTTGACAACGTTACAAGTGCTGGTAAGTTTTTACCAGTTCTAAAGTTGACGCTACAAACCTGGTGGTAAACAGCATCAGCAGCATGCAGATCACTAAAAAAATTAATACGTCCGCGAATTTGATGGGACCACTCGTCATTGCGAGAATCACATACAGCTCGCAAACTCTCGTTAATACTGTCACAACGATCTGTAAATACTTCGACATTAACATTTCCCGCACCTTTCAGCTCCTTGGGCTGACCACACAAAAAAACACTTATCTTTGTAATCAAATGTGTGGTTTGCTGAACGTAATGCTGGACCACTAATGTTTGCTTGAAAACTGTCCGATTTAGGTTCTTTTGTAGAATGGCGTTTGGTATCAATAAAACGTTGACGACACGATGTGTGAACTGTTTGTCCCACATCCACTTTAATGGAACTATTTCTTGATTCACTTACCACATTTATATTGTTTGCACCCTTCTCTCGCAAAGAAACGATATGTTCACCATTGTTTAAAACAAACTCACAAAAAAAACACACACGATGCATTACGGCAATGTAAAATCAGTGGAATAAATTTGCATTTCAAATTGATGAGTGCATCCGACTACTTGCTGATGTGAATGTCAACTGAGGAACAATAATAATCTATGTTCGTCTGAAACTAATTGGGAACTTCCGATATAATGACAAACAATATTTGCTATTTCTCGCAAACGAGAAATCCCCAACATTCTATGGATTTTCCATTTGGCGTTCCTTGTAGTAGGATGCAATACAAGAAAGGTTTACATTTTTCAGAGTTTATAGTTGTGTATTAATTGTTACGGCTACTATTGAAAGATGTAAATCTATCTACGATTTGATTGTTATCAATGTCACATACATACTCATACTGTCAAATTGTGATCTTATAATTAACCGTTTAAAATATTTACTGTTTTGTCCTTTGATTGACCTTTGACCCCTTAAGTTTGACATATTTAATTAGTTTGTGCATGCAATTATGGTTGACAGCTATGCGCTAATTGTACGATAGCCGTATGTTCAAAAATACACATAGGCCTACAGCATTTAATTTGAAGAGTCTATGAGAAACATAGGTTGACCTTTCATGACCTCTGATGACCGTACAGTAAATTTTTTTTAAATAAGACATTTTTTTCTGAAATGTACAAGTTATAAGCTTTCATTACATACCATATATGATATGTTTTAAAAATATAAAATTTTCAAATTAAAATTAATTTGTTTCCTATTAATCGGGTAATTAGACCCACCCACCCTATGCGAATTTCGGAGAACGTTTTGTGTATTATAAAGGGATTTTTTCCGAATCCAGCAATACCAAATTCGCTTTTGTCCTGGGTTTGGGCTCAAATTAATGTATAGACTCCGGACCACTAGTTGGATTGATTAATGGGGCTTAACGTCTCATATTTATGCAACGATGGCTAATCGAGACGATGAGCGGGTGATAATGAAGATGAGAAAGATGATAATGAAGAATAAAGCCACATCCGAATCAGATCCATTGTACGTCGCGTAAGTTGTCATACGGGAGTCCAGCAAGGGAGGGCAGGGCCAAGTGGGAGGAGAAATATTCAATGGGACAGTGGGGGGGAAAGGGGATTGGGGTGTGGACTGCACTTCGTCTGACTTCTCCTCCTCGACCAGTCCGGCTTGGGTGGCCCTACCAGAAGCATAAGCTTCCGCCGGCATAGCTCTCGGGATCAACAAAGCACGCAAACCTGCCCACCACGATAAGGTGGCAGTCCCTGGGCAGGCACTAGTTGGAGGGCTTGACCTAAAAGAATGTGTCAGGCGTGTGCTAGCCCGGCTGATTTCCAACCAGCTCGGAATTACAATCATCTGGAGGGGGAATAATGCTACAAAACTAGCCAACAAGATAGCACTCAAGGAACTTGAAAACGTGTTCCGGCTCATTTGTGGTAAGTTATGCAATCATATGTGTATTTATTGGAGTCACACAGCCAACCGTTCACTACTGAATGACCTTGAATGGCCATTGTCGAGTGATAACTGCAGCTGTGATGACATGTCTGGGTTCACCAACGAGTGCTAAACTATCACTACCACCTACGCCCACGTACTCGTAAACGAGACGTAAAATTATTAATACTTCCTTATAATATCCATATAACATTTCCAATCAACAATCTTGATGATAGAATATTCTACAGAAGCACGTCTCAAATTGTGGTTTACGTGTTCTTATACTTCAACATCATCATCTGAAATGATTCAGCCATCTTGCATCTTTGCTGCTGGTCACGGTTTTCATGCATTATGATTGGCCGGAAACGAGTAAGTTTGAGCGGAGGTGGTGCGCTGTTGGCCATGGCTGCAACTCGTTTGCGTATTAAATTCTAACATCGTAAATGCACTGGAAATTTAACATTTCGTCAATCCAGGAAGACTAAATCAATCGTTCCAGGAAATAATCGTATCGATTGATACATCGATTATCGAACGGCAACACTAATTATTAGGCCTACAACTCATGATGATCATCACAATTTTTTGCTTGTATTAAAACTTGTTTAGCAATCTAAGCAATCATTTTTTCGGGTTTCTCATTCACATCTCTGTTTACTTATGATTGTCTTTTTACGTATGTTCAATTTTTAATTTTTAATAACAATAAGTATTTTTTATTTGCAGGAGCAGCCCGAAGTAACTCTACCTACTCAACGGCTACAGTTTCTCAGATCGAGGAACCCACCAAGCGTTGGCTTCAGGGAGCCGCGGATAGGGATGGGGGAAAAAGCGTAGGTTAGAGTTTAGTAATGAACAGGAAAATAACTGGACCAGGACCATAGACCAGGTACATCTTTGTGAAGATTTTTGTGAAGACAGAAATGCATTGTGTTCCTTTCACAATGGGTGATTGTTTAACATTAGAAACATTACATTACATTGTAGTAAAGTTTTCGAATCTTTACAAATAAAATACCAGTTTTTCTTGACTGTAGTTCGTCTGCAAATGTAGGAGTTTTAAAATCAAAAGTCTGGTTTTCATGTAAATATGTACATAGCTTAGCATGTATGTACATTACATAGCTTGAAATTCGGATACAAAGTGTGACTATCATAATTTTGGATTCAATATAGAGAAATTTGTACTATTCCACAACCAAAATGGGTCACTATTGTGTAGTGCATAGGTTGCACCTTAATTGTATGTCTTCCAATTTTCAATTATTTGTTCTACCTACTATCGAGCATTGTTGGGTAAGATACTTTTTAAAGTATCTAGGTCAGGGAAAAAAATAAGCGGTATCGCATCGCACTTTGCGATGCGATTTGAATGTGATGCGACGCAAATAAAATATTGCATCGCAAATGTGCGATGCGAGTTTGATACGCAATACATCTTTAAAATTTCCTGAATTTCACCCGTTGAAAAGGGCAGAATTCGAAAGAAATGACAAACAGTGCGTTAGATCTTTAAACCTAATTTCACGGTGCATTAGACAAACATTGGCCACGTTTCTAGACCCTTTCTAGACCCCCCAGACCCTTTGTTTACGGTTGAGTCGTCTCCTTCCGGCTCTAGATATTGTGTTGTGCTCACCGAGACATTGTCGCCGCAACCCTTGCAACCACCGCAATCTACAACTTCGCCTTCCATAGCTGGTCAGTAAGAATTCGGTCGGGCTATCGGAAAGACGTGCGTGTCGAACTTTACTGCAACAATGTCTGCAACACTGCAACAATGTCGATCCGTGTATCTACATTCAACAATTGGATTTGTGATATTGATCCTCAAAAGTTGTGCTTAAGTTTATTTATTTATTTATTTATTCAATATTTCACATACAGCGTATTCTGCCATTTGGCGTGAAATAATAAACATAACAATTGAAACACAGAAACAAGCACAAAGAACACATATTACACATGTGTTTGTCAATACTACGTAAAATGAGTACAATAACAAAAACAAACAAAGTACAAAAAAAAAAAAATGCCGGTGAAAGAGACAATGAGCACAATGAAGTTTAAAACAGGTAAAAGAGTGTTAAAAACACAGGCAATAATATCTTTATACATATAGGACTTGATCCAGAATAATACAATAAAAACAAAAAATAGGAACGAAGAAGCTGCATTAGACAATAGTGTAGTGTTGTAAATAGTGTAAAGAAGAAACAATATCAGAAGCAATTAATGTCTATCAAGATGAGAAATGAAGGATTTAATGAATGGTCGTAGTGGAAAAGAGATATCAACGTCCGAAGGCAGCGAGTTGTACAACATAGTGGCCCGTGTGAGGAAAGATCGGCGTTCTATTTCAGTTCTTGGAGTACATATGTGAAATAAATTACACTGCCGAGTCCTCCTGGATGGTACCCGCACACCCAGGTTTTGAAGGATGTGGTTGCATTGCACGTGACCATTAAAAATTTTGTGTAACAAAATAAGATCTGATTTCAGTCTGCGCTGTTCAAGTGTGCCAATGCCCAGTTCAAGTAAAATGCTACTATTTGAGAGATGATTAAAATCCGGCACTCTTTTGCGCACAATATAACAAAAGAAAGAAACAACACTGTTTAAAAGATTTAAATTGGTCGGTGCTGCTGAACTCCATATCGGTACTCCATATTCCACAATAGGAAGAACGAGAGATGTGAAATACAACTTCAGCGCCTTCGGGCAATTGATGTTGGTATGCCTATACAGCATGCCCAGCATTTGCATTGCTTTCCTTTTAATTTTGACTATATGATCTAGAAATAGAAACTTCTCATCTAAAACTACACCTAGGTCATTAACTTTGTGCAGCCTTGTCAGTAAGTTACCAGATAGCATATAATCAAACACAATTTGATTTCTCTTCCATGAAATAGACAGCACACCACACTTGGTTACGTTGGGCTGAAGGCCCCACATATCACACCACTCAGAGAGCCGGTCTAGTGCACGTTGCAATTCAATGGCATCTCTAACGGTATTAATACTGCACATTAACTTACAATCGTCAGCATAGAGCAGAATCTTGCACCACGAATTACCAACAAATTGAGTAAGATCGTCAATGAAAAGAACAAACAATAAAGGCCCTAATATGCTTCCTTGGGCTATCCCAGAGGCAACTTTAGTCCATGAGGAGGCCGATCCGGCTAACAATACACGTTGCACTCTGCTGCGTAAAAAATCACTGAGAGTAAGCAAAAATGTTCCACATATTCCAAAACGTTCTTTTAGCTTGTAGATAAGAAGGTCATGATTCACCCTATCAAACGCCTTTGTAAAATCTACATAGACAACGTCCAACTGCGATTTATTATGCAGCGTTTCTACTGATATTGCCTGAAGTTCTAACAGGTTGGTTACGCAAGATCTCTGTGGCAAGAAACCATGTTGGGAGTTCGAAAGATATGGGTGCACGAAATTAAGTAATCTAGAGTATAATAGCCGTTCATACACAATAGAGAGGATTGGCAAAATACTGATCGGTCTGTAATTTGTAACATCAAAGTTATCGTGTGAAGTGCGTATTAAGTGAAAGCAAAACATGTGTTGTTAACATATATTGTGAACTTTGTAGAAAACATGACCGTTTTATTAAGTGCTTGCGAAACTTTAATTCTTCCTTCGAGGTATTAGTGGTAGCAGTTTAAAAAAAGACAACTGTGCTAAGCATGCTAAGTCGGAAATGCATGTTAATGCGTTCAATGAAGAAAGGAAGCGGAACACTTAGACGGGATTTTTTTACGAAGACTGAGAAAAGCTATGAGCATTCAATCAGATGCTACAAACGCACGCGTGAATAGCAAAATGGACAATTCGTATTTCTTATCGAAGGAAGAGATTGCATTCGCCAAGTACCCAATAATCATTGTATTGGAACAGGGACACGGCGTTGATTTAGGGCAGACTTATCACTCACCACCCCAATGCGTTGCATTTACGAAATGCATTGCTATTGATATCGATAATATGTTAAAAGAGAAACTACAACACGCTGATGATATCAGTATTTGTACAGACGACAGTACAGACGTGACAGTTAAAGAGAAAGAGAACGATACGAAGGTAAGAAATACAAATTTTACCTTCATTTGTATATGACCCACGGGATGTCATTGTTTTCGTACAAAAACACTTTTGAACTGCTATACAAAATTCCCCAAGTGCGATGGATTCTTCGATTTGTTTCGCAAAAATGCTACGCAAAATAAAATTCTATTTTTTCCCCTGATCTAGGTTTAAGTACAGATACTTTGGCCAAAATGGAAGTATCTGATAGATACATAGGTACTTTTTAAAACAAATGCCATTATATATAATTAATATTTGCGTACATGGTAAGATGACCAGGGATATACATGCGCTAGTACAAGATGAAACCTGTAGAGGGCTCCACCAAACAGCCCCACCCCCTCACCTCAAATGTCTCGTATTGTCGGTAATGCAGTTTTAGCGCGTTCATATAAGTTACGACTTTCTTTTTGTTGAACCTTGGAAGTTGACGATTGGCAGAATTTTAATTGCAATGCACATACTGAAAATGTAATAATATGACAAACAGTATCTTGTATCTTTGTATCTGAACTGCTGTAGATACATAATCGATCTAGATACAGGTACAGGTACAAGTTTTCATATGTATCTAACTATAGGTTAAGGTACACACAACGTATCTAGATACTCCCCAACTGCTATCGAGTAAATATAGTAACCACCATATATGAATAATGTTAACTGCGCAGAGTTTTGTATTGATGCAAATTTATTCCTTAAGTTATAGAAGTGGGGTGCAGCCTTATGGGAAGCCACTTTTAATTGTGTTTACAAGTACTGTAATACTAGTAGTACAAACCGCACACCCCTACAATTGTGTATTGTTTTTGTGTGTTGAGTTTGAGATATTGTGCTATATCTGGGGGGGGGGGGGGGGGTTATATTTGGTAATTAGTTGCACAATGGTGACTAATATAGCTTACCTTATAATTAAGTTGGACTAGGAACACAAATTAACATGTTCCAGTGAGGGGAAAGGTACAAAAGGACGACAGCTTACCTTAAAACGTTAGGTAGGTCGCACATAGACACAAATAGATGAGTAGACAAGTTGCTGATAGACCACTAGTTGGTCGAAACGTATCAGCAACTTGTCTACTCATCTATTCTACACATCGTTTTAAGGTAAGCTGTCGTCCTTTTGTACCTTTCCCCTCACTAGAACATGTTAATTTGTGTTCCTAGTCCAACTTATCCTAGCCATTTAGGCCTCTTCTAATCATGCAAATTACCTTATAATTATATTGCCATGAACTACTTCTGACATAGCTGTTATTTATCATCTGTAGTATAGTTACCTCTACATATTTTGGGAAGAAGGCTTGTTTTTTACTCTTAATTACAAGCACTAAACATACCAGACAAGTAGGCCTAATCGTGTTAATTTTTTGTATTTTTAAATCTAAAGACTTACTGTAAATGCACAAAACTTTGATAAGCTTCAACCAGTCTTACAAACCAACATGGTCCCCATTCGACAGGCCAACCAAGTCGAGACTCTCTTGGCTATATGCTGAAGCGCAATCAAAATATTCCGGAAATAGCGGGAGACATTGCGTAGGAAGATTTTGTTGATTTTATGACCAGTAAATTTAAGGATTCTTTCTTTCCTAACACCAATTTTGATCTCTTTCATAATAGTCCAATCGGCATCAATGAACATCTTGTTGAGCAATGGTTAATTGATCAGGAGAAGGATGCTCGACATTTGTTACCTAACGATCGTCCTTTACATGAACATCAACTGAACCAATATGATTATATGATCAAACCGACGGTGAAACCTTCCATGGAACCCTTCTCAATGAATTCATATGCGTCACTTCAAACTATTGCATATCATCCAAAGAATATTAATGCAGTATTCTGCCCAATCTTTCGTGAATTTGATTAATTAATTAATTAATTAATGGGGCTTAACGTCTCATATTTATGCAACGATGGCTAATCGAGACGATGAGCGGGTGATAATGAAGATGAGAAAGAAGATGATAATGAAGAATAAAGCCACATCCGAATCGGATCCATTGTACGTCGCGTGAGTCGTCATACGGGAGTCCAGCAAGGGAGGGCAGAGCCAAGTGGGAGGAGAAATATTCAATGGGACAGTGGGGGGGGGGGGGGAAGGGGATTGGGGTGTGGACTGTGTCATGGGGTGGGTTTTCTACATTAAGTATATATTAAAATATCATTTAGAATACATGGATTATACATAAATCACTTACTGTAGAAGTTGAATAGCATCTTAAAACAACGGGTGCATCATGACTCATGGCATAGTTAGTCATCCGATGGATGCAACCCTAGACACGTAATACGAAAGAGATCTCACCTCTAAAAAGTGACTCACAAGGTGACCCCTAACAAACAGTTGATTCAAAATATACGCATGGTCCTCATAGAAGGATCCAGAAAATGTAATATTTTTTATGTAATATTTTTTATGACATGCATCTACTATATAAACACAACCCACCCGAGTCGGGCGAGCAGTCAGTCAGCGGTTCGAGCTCAATTGGGTTCAGCCTAGCTAATTAATAGTCAAAACAAGGCTTAAGACTTGGTCTGCATTCAGCGTTACCAATTGGTGATCGTTTGCAAAATAACAAGGCTTAAGACTTTATTATTCCGTATTTGAATTTAATTCCTTAAGGTTTGATCTACAATCAAGCGTGTCCAATTGGTCACCGGATTGTTAGATAAAAACTTAAGATTCGTGGTTTAAACTTTCCGTACTAATATTATTGTAAGCCGACACAGACTGACTCCTAAAAATAGTATCAATTAAATCTTTTGTGCACCACATACATCAAACTTGGGTAAGTCAACCATTTCATTATCTGTATTTATGAATTGTCAAATAAACGTATTATAATTAACCAAGATTTATTCTCACCTGCAATGACTTATAATATAGGTCAAGAACCTCACGTCCTCCTCTATTGAAACTAAATTACTTAAATATGTTTCTGCTCCTCTTCGGAGCAGATGGTGGCAGCAACAAAACTACTCGATAATATATATACTGTTTCCTAAATCGTGAGCGACGTCAAAGCGCCCGCCCCACGACACTGGTGGCTAAGTGGTGGGATATTTTTTTTTCATGGATTGATTTATTGATGGATTTATTCATTTCGGTATTGATTGTTTGATTAAACGTTTTTTGCAATATGAGGATAAACCTTGGTTTTATAATAAATTTGAAGTGTTTTAGGCAGAAATGTTATTATTTTTTCATGATGATTGCAATAGTTTTTTTAACCTCCATGTCATTGTTTCGTCGTTTTAGTCTGTTGAGTAAAGACAAGTTTTAAGTAGGAGTTACGCACACTAAAACATATTCTAAAGCCGGGTACTGTACATGAGTTTTTTTAAATCATTCATGATAACGTTTCCCTTTTTTGTCAGTCATAACATTTGGTAATGCACGGTTATTCATCCATTTAGGATAGCCTCTTTTCGCGTCGCTTACATTTGTTACGTTTCAGTACTTGGGGCCTACTGTGCCGCCAACATATCACCCTTCACCACCGTCCTGTCAGGGATTCGGCGCCAGAGGACGCGGGAGGGCCACACTCTCTATGGCTCTTCCATTGCCGTCCGGAGCTCCACGAATCCGTAAAGACAATACGCCCCCCCACGACCTCTGGATCTTCAAGCAGCTCGTCGCGATGACCGTCGACAATCCGCTGCTGTTTCATTATCACATTGTTTTTTTTTTTTTTTTTTTTTCATATATAACTTTCATTATTCAGCAGATTTTCCATTCTGCCATTTTACTTCATATCACTTATACTTATTCTCAAAGATTGTACTTACAACCTTGTACTTTGTGTTACTAATTATTCTCATGATTTAAAAAAAAAAAAAAAAAAAAAAGGCATATACTTAAAATTATATAAGTTTTTATTATTTTTACTTATAAATGTAATTCATATCAATTTACTTATTCAAATGACATGCAATTGTCATTTTGCACTTGTGCTATACTTTTGCTTAGTATATCACTTATACTTATTAATATTTTACTTCTTGTAACCTTTTATTATTTTACGGATCTATAATGATACCTTTAATTTGTCTCACGTCTTGTAATCCTAGTATAATATTCATATGTCCAATTATTGTTTTCATGGATTTCGATTGTATTATTGAACTTCATATGGTTTTTATACTAATCAGTAGAAATGGTGATGTTGTACTTCACCATGTAACTTTAATATTATTTTAATGGTTTTAATTATTATTTTGTGGTTCATACACGTTTGTAAAAGTTCTACTCTTAGTACTTGAGTACGACTTATTTGGTTGCATTGCGTATACAATGTACTGCATTTGTATACGTTGCGATAATTATGGAATTGTATTTTTTACTTACTCATGTTTCATGATATTTTGTCTTAATGGTTACGGTATTATATTTTATTCTTTTGGATTCTCTTTACTATGACAATTTGCATATATGCAATTTATTTGCACTACTTTCATCTTGACTTACCCAAATGTTTTACTTGGCGCATTATTTTGTATTTTCTTATTGGTTATGATCTTTTATATATTTGTTCATTTATGATAAGTTATGTCAACTATTATGTCAGCTCTTATGTAGCGATTTTCAGCACTTGGTTGATTATGGCAGCTGTCAGTATTTTCCTGTTTGTGGAATTTTTCTATCTGCCTAACCAGCCGTTTGTATATGATTTCTAATCATTTCTTGATATATTTGTTTTGTATTGATTCACTTTTATCGCTTACTTACTGCAACTTTTGCTGTAGGGTTATGAATGATCCATGTTTTACGGGGTGAAATTTATTTCACATGAAGCCTTTCTGTCAACATTTCGCGTTTTAAGTATACCACACAGGACTCACACGTCGCTTCCAAAGTACTTCATTCTGTTTCACATTGCACATTATAAGAAGGTGGCACTCTCCCTCCTGTCTTTCCGCTTGATATTAGCATCCGTAGCTTTGACTCTTCGAGGGTTTCGGCTGTATGTCCTAAGATGGGTTTCACTGTTCATACAGTCTCAGACCGCTCATAACTGACAGATATATTAATGTCTCAGTTGGTCTAATCGTAGCTTTTGAGTGGAACACATGGGAATGCTCTTGTCATGTTATTACCTCGACTATGGCTCACTATTACAATATCTGTTCTCAGACCCACAGGCATAGATGCAAGTTTACCTGAACGTTAGTCTCATTGCAGCGGCACATATTTACCATTCCTTACGCGTGCACCTCTCTTATGTCTCATGTTTATTTTGGGTTTTCTTTCTTTTTCTTTTGGTGCATCCTTGTATAAAGATACACCAAAAAGTTGGAGCGATCGGGGTGATGTCATGGGGTGGGTTTTCTACATTAAGTATATATTAAAATATCATTTAGAATACATGGATTATACATAAATCACTTACTGTAGAAGTTGAATAGCATCTTAAAACAACGGGTGCATCATGACTCATGGCATAGTTAGTCATCCGATGGATGCAACCCTAGACACGTAATACGAAAGAGATCTCACCTCTAAAAAGTGACTCACAAGGTGACCCCTAACAAACAGTTGATTCAAAATATACGCATGGTCCTCATAGAAGGATCCAGAAAATGTAATATTTTTTATGTAATATTTTTTATGACATGCATCTACTATATAAACACAACCCACCCGAGTCGGGCGAGCAGTCAGTCAGCGGTTCGAGCTCAATTGGGTTCAGCCTAGCTAATTAATAGTCAAAACAAGGCTTAAGACTTGGTCTGCATTCAGCGTTACCAATTGGTGATCGTTTGCAAAATAACAAGGCTTAAGACTTTATTATTCCGTATTTGAATTTAATTCCTTAAGGTTTGATCTACAATCAAGCGTGTCCAATTGGTCACCGGATTGTTAGATAAAAACTTAAGATTCGTGGTTTAAACTTTCCGTACTAATATTATTGTAAGCCGACACAGACTGACTCCTAAAAATAGTATCAATTAAATCTTTTGTGCACCACATACATCAAACTTGGGTAAGTCAACCATTTCATTATCTGTATTTATGAATTGTCAAATAAACGTATTATAATTAACCAAGATTTATTCTCACCTGCAATGACTTATAATATAGGTCAAGAACCTCACGTCCTCCTCTATTGAAACTAAATTACTTAAATATGTTTCTGCTCCTCTTCGGAGCAGATGGTGGCAGCAACAAAACTACTCGATAATATATATACTGTTTCCTAAATCGTGAGCGACGTCAAAGCGCCCGCCCCACGACAACTGCACTTCGTCTGACTTCTCCTCCTCGACCAGTCTGGCTTGGGTGGCCCTACTAGAAGCATAAGCTTCCGCCGGCATAGCTCTCGGGATCAACAAAGCACGCAAACCTGCCCACCACGATAAGGTGGCAGTCCCTGGGCAGGTTTCGTGAAACAACGTGTGATTGCAACTATGGATTCCCGATTCTTACTGTTTACCGATATGTCTCCTGACGACTTTGCTGACCATCTTTCAAAGATCATTCCCATCTTAACTTACTTCAATATCAGAAGTTAGAGGTTGACATGTCAAAGTATGATAAAAGCCAGGGGGAGGTCAGTTTACTCTTTGATTGTGCAGTTATGCGTATGTTCGGTGTTCAAGAGTACTATATACATCTTTGGTACCATTCGCACCGTCGTTCTCAACTCGTTGACCGTCGTACTGGTGTTAAGTGTTTGGTTGAATATCAACAAAAATCGGGTGATGCTTCTACTTTCCTTGGTAATACTTTATACCTAATGGCCGTCATGGCGTCATTGTTTGACATGTCAAAGGTTGTTCATGGGAGCCTTCTCTGGTGATGACAGTTTCCTTGTTGGTCACGGTCTAGATATAGATCGGAATGAAATGTGTGGGTTGCTTTTTTATCTAGAATCTAAATTTTTTTCTCAGTACAAATACATCTATTTTGGCTCAAAATTCCTTTTGCAAGTTGAAGATAGATATTATTTCGTTCCAGACCCTCTAAAACTCTTAACTTAACTCGGTAGGAAGGATCTACGAAACTTTGAACACGTCGAAGAATTACGCGTCACTTTCCAGGATCTTACCGCGGGTTACAGTAATGCGATTGTTAATTTGTATCTGTCAGATGCTGTTGCGGAACGATATAATAAGGCTACAACTATTAAAGATATAAACCCTATTACGTCATTTCTTTATTCAACCTGTCGAAATGTTAAAGCTTTTCACGAACTTTTCTATCATGAAGAAGGTACAATATTGTGCCTCGACACATCTCGACCTAAATTCTAGAAGTAAACTTTTATACACTCCCAGGTTATATATTCTAAAATGTATTTTTTTCTCCACGCCGTATCCACAACCTACATATGAGAATCTCAACAATGCCATCGGGTATTTCATTGATCATAATGCTTTTGATTTAGATCTGATTTCTGTTACCCTCTTTGATGTCAATTCTAATCTGTCTACATGGTGCCTGTGCTGTGTTGGTCATGATGAATTACATCCGAATCTCAACAATTTGGTGAATTTAACGAACTATTTACATACTCGTCTTTTGAATGGAATTGAAGTATATTCGATTTTTCTATCTCATTACGACCAACAACCATGTTGGCGAATCCAACTCGTCTATGTTTCACGCACTAGGCGTATTCTTAGATTAATCCTGAGTGTGTGTACTCACATTTATAATGGTTTCCGTTATTCTAAAAATTTCTAAAGTGAGTAAACGATTAATGACTCAAAATTTTATATTGTAAACCATGTCTTTTCCTCGCCCAGTACCAGCTTACTTTTACCAAGCCGCCCATCGGTTTGATGATGCTAAACCATGGGTGATTGCCGATGAAGATGGCAGCATCGTTCTGCACATTGTTCTTGTATAGCTGGCTTAGCAGAAGCTTGTACCCATATTGGTAAGTACTTTTAAGCTATTTACTTACAATGTAGGGCCCTGACAAGACTTTAAAATAGGGGTGGGCGAGAGCGTTTAGCTAGCTAAACGTTTAGCACTTATCAGATATTACGTTTAAACGTTCAATCGAAAGGGGGGGGGGGGGAATTTATTTTTATTGTTAATTAGGGTGTTAATTGCTTGTTAATTGCTCTTTAGGGTGTCTCTAAACGCTAGCGCGTGTGATATATGAAAACTCGGAAGTATTTGTGATCAGCTGATTGCCACGTCAAGCTAGGAAATGCTACGCGGGAGAAGGGTTTTATAGATAAAAAGCCTAAAAGGTTAATCATTCGCTTGAAATTATAAACATTTAAACGCCCTTCGGCGTTTAAACATTTACACGTCTCAGCCCTACTTTAAAAGTGGCTGCCTAGGGCCTACAGTAGGCCAGACCGGCTGTAGATCTATGTTATTTACCTAGGCACTGGGCAGGCACACTCATAATTTTACATAGCCTAGCTTTTAAGCAGGATGTTGAGTAGGATAGTGTGGTAATGTAAGGTATAGTACTTTAACTGGAACAGCCAATTACAATGAAAATAACAATCACAATGGCCGGCCTGGTCACAGTTACGGTACGCACCCTGCATATTTAATACAGGAATTATTACAATGTAATTTTCGGTTGTTATAAAGAAAACATTTATTGCATCATGCACATATCATTTCAATAGTTTACTGTTATTACAAAATAAAACCTTGGCTACCTTAGGCCAATTGTACATCAACAAAAACAACACACATAACATGCTTACTGTGTCAAGAGACTGGCCCTGTAACATTTGTGGCTGAAATAAACCAATCACTTTAAGGCATGCACCCTAAAGTAACTGTACAATAGTGTCATTTTTGCAGCAAGTGGATGCCAATAATTGTCGGCTACAAACTAAATAATGTTTAATATTTTCAGGAGCCCTGTTGTTTTTTGTCGAGTTTGGTGTGCGGAATATTGAAGACAGCACAGTAACACAACAGCTGGCATATTGGCCAGTACCGGCAGCGAAAGAAGTCCCATATTCTCGTGTTCGTGATATAGACGTTTCAACCCCCAAAAAGAAGTGCGAGCAGCTGGAAGGCAGCCTGTCGTTACCCTCCAAGAGCCTCAAGACCATTCCTGAACCGACTGCTGAGGAAATAATTGAACTGGACAAGGCCATATTTGCAACTGGGGTGAAGTTTGCTTTCCTGTCTGTGACAAAGGGGTATGAAGATTTCTTCAAGCCGAAGACACAACTGATATCCCCAACAATAGACTAAAAAGCTTTGCATGACACCTCATTGTACAACCATACACACACTGAACTCATCACCATATTATCTTCAAATACCAACATTACCGTATCATCAATCGAAGCCAAGCAAATTGAAGAGCAAACAAGAAAGCAAAGTGACTGCAAGCTTTGGTTTAACTTGAGGGCAGGAAGAATCACAGAATCCAAACAAATCCGCTTGCCACACCAGAACCGCGACATCGTCCCCAAGCCTGATAAAATCAATCTGTTACCCAGAAGCTGGAAATTTCAAAAGCCATGCCACCGATTGGGGATGTTCCCACGAAAAAACAGCAAGGGACGCTTATGAAAAGCAAATCCAAAAAACGCATGACGGCATCACACTTTCTGCCGTTGGGTTTATTGTAGATCCAGAGTAACCATTTTTGGTGCGTCACCTGATGCCCTAGTGGAATGCAAGTGTTGCGGAAAAGGGGTTCTTGAGGTTAAATGCCCTAACTGCATTAAGGACAAATCGATCGAGGAGCTACCAGCAATGAAAGGGGCGTGTCTGGAGAAAGTGAACGAAGGCAGCAAACGTCTCAAGACCAATCACGCTTACTTTTACCAGGTACAAGCACAAATGTTTCTGTCAAGGCGATTATATGCAGACTTCATGTTGTGGTCTAACACTGGCGAGCCTCATATCGAACGGATTTATCCGGACGTAGCGTTTTGGGAAACAGCCGTTACCAAGGCAACAGCATTCTTCCGGGAAGGCGTGATGCTGGAACTTCTGGATAAATTTATTAGCAGGGGTTGTTTGTGCCCTCAACCATTGCCTCTTGAAAACTTGGTGCGTCTACCAGAAGAAGATGGTGTAGGTGAGGAGGGGCATGTTGAGAACGAGGGCAAAATATGGTGCATTTGTAATGGCAAGTTTGACGACAAACATACTATGATTTTTTTGTGAAAACGACACGTGTTTAGTTCAGTGGTATCACTGTCTAAATTTGAAACGTGTGCCAAAAAGCAAGTTCATTTGCCCAGCCTGCAAACCAGCACGTAAACGAAAGCGACCAAGTAGCAGTTTACCTTGTGTAGCCTCCCAATAAACAAAACAAAAATGACTTGTAAGCCTTTGCCTATGCCTATTCCATCTAGCCGTATTGATGTTTACAAGTACTCCTGCATAAATAGGATACAATCAACATACAACACGCTTACAATAAACCAGGACCTTGACCTACACAACACTACCTTGGGGGCTTTCAGGGCGAGAGTCAAAGATGCAATGACTGAGCGATCTCACATTCTCTGATTTTCGCCTTCAGGGTTTCGAAGGGGGTGTTCTACACACACACACTCACTCTCACCCTCACACACACACCAACAATCACACACTCACACCCACACTCACACTCACACTCACACTCACAATCCATTCACAATCACACTCGCACACAAATCTTAATTCTTGTTTTGCTTTGCTACACTATGTACTAGCTTCACTTACACTGACTATTATGTATTATGTCTATTATATTGCACTTGTGGGGCTTGCCCCGTTGTTAATAAAGACCAAATAAATAAATAAATGTTTTTTTTAATTTTAACATTCACTAAAGAACATTTTTAACTAGAGAGAACAATATTGAAACAACTGACTTTTTGTGTATTGTTAATTGTGTTTCATTGTAAATAAATGTGACTGATGTCACTCGACAACATTTTTAGCTTTAGCGAACATAGTTTAACCGATAATAGATTGTTGTACATTATAACCTATGTCGATAATGTATATAATTAGTATAGATAGGTACTAAGTTCTAGGTACTACAGGGATGCTATGTGCATAATTAACATAGCATAACAATTATTGTAAATATGCCCTATGATAGATGTCACGCAAAAATACTTTTCTAGGGATAGCCAATTAGTTAATAGAAACAACATAGTGCAGATAATGTATAATTAGGGTTGACAAGTGTATACATCAATACAAGCAGTGCTTTTTTTCTAAAATAAAGTTAACCGGTACGTTCGGAATAATGTTTCATGTGACTGGCGTGGCATAGCTGGGGTCTGGGGCGAAGCCCCAGCCGCCGGAGGCAAATTCGCCGTAGGCGAAAAAATTTTGGGTTACTGCATTAAGTTTGATGGCCAAAAACGCATTTTTAAGGCGGATTTGTATCGTAGATATCGGCGAAATATGAAGCTTATGTTGCACAGCTCATGACTGGGATTAGATCCTGTAGCCACACGATCGAGCAGCGCGTGCGCGTGAACTAGCGTCCGCAGAAAACATAAAATTTCTTTTAAAAAAACGTGCCAATAGTGATGGTTTATTGTAATAAGACGGAAACTAAAATTATTTTTTCGCCCCCCCCCCCCCCCCCCCCCCCGCGCCTCATGTTTGAATCCGCCCCTGTTTAACGTGACCCAAATACGAGACGTGCATTTACTCACTACAAATTTAATAGTTTATATTTATTTTTAAAATATAACTCATTCTTTTAACTCACCAAACTCGATGATATCGAATTCAAAGCAATTTCCAAACATTACTCACAGTCATGTTCTCGTCAGCAACACGTCGGTCTCTTGGGTATCGGTGGCGAGGTGACGACCCAAGAAGTTATTTTTCGGTTCATTTTTATTTTTTACACTCTCACTAAACACACACACACACACTCGCTAATCACAACGACATCTCCACTCGTCACCAGAGAGGAAACTTACCCTGCCACACACAACGTACAATCCCTTGACCACCGATCTACCCCTTCCTCCCCCAACACAACCCAATCGTTGTCTGTAAATTGAAAAGGCGCTTTCCAGGAAAACAGAAAAGTAAGAATAGGTACATTCTCTTTGGCGGTTCCCAGAAGCTACTCTTGACAAGAGATGACATTTTAGTCAAAACAACCCTAATTATCCTTCCTTAGAACTAGTGACCCAAATGGTAGAAAAGATAACTGTAGTGAGTGGCCGCCAAAAGTCTAAAAAGAAGTGATTTACTACATGTCACACCCATGTCACCAGATGGTGGCAACATCCTTATATTACAAAATGAAACATATTTTGCAGTCACAAGCCTTTCACACTGCACACTTCAACGTTATTCACGCGCTTCAAGGCTAATCGTAGCGTACCGGCTATAGTGTGACTTAATTGCCTTTTACCGGTACGCCTCTTGTGTTAGCCGGTACGCGTACCGGCTCGTACCGGCCGAAAAAAAGCCCTGAATACAAGGATACAGTAATTGAATTCAAATATATTTATGTGTAATCTATTGTAGGCTATCGTGATCATTTGAAAACGACTTTGCTTACTCATTCAATCCAGAGGTACAACCGACTGGCAAATTGAAGTTAAGACACAAGCAACGTTAACAATATTGTCGAATGAAGACGCTTCATTTCCAGTATTTACTAACATTTCTGTTGGAATAGGTCCCTTGAGTATGTTGTTTTTGTTGGACTGTGCCTATCACTCTTTCTACGTGTATTCGTAAATTAGCAATTTTACGTGTTTGTTCAACATCTAACGGTGAAAGCTGACTTTTACTCCGGGTAAATGCAGGAATCTTTATCTGTGCATAGTGAAAGCCTACCGCCTCTCCTATATTAAACCCCCTGTCAGCCATGACAATACCTCCAGGAAGTAATTTATCTAATATACCGCAATGCTCTGGCACATACTTGTCCGACACTCTTCCTCCCCAACCTTGAGAAATGAAGGTAATAGCACCTTGTGGGCAAATGCCTATGAGACATTTTACAGTATTATGCTTATATGTAGACCATATTTGGCATTTAGCCATTACATTAGCAGGCGTTTCTATAAAAACCTCAAAACAATCTAGAATTATTGCCACGTTTTTACCAAATGCATGAACAAAGGATGTAGGCATTGTTCCATACAGTTCTTGCCGTGTTGGCCACCTGATTTTATGTTTAAGTCTGGCATAAAATATTTCCAAGCAGTTATGAAATGCTCGAGATGCGGTGGTGCGTATTACATTGAAACGATATGCAAGATCTTGATATTTTAAATTTAATCGAATCTTCATTAAAAATAGTAGGCACTGTTGGAATTTAGACAAACTAGATGTTGCAGTCTGATTGATGTATGGATATGCAGTGTTGACGATGACCATTAAAATTGCAAATGTAGGAAGTCCAGTGTAAAATGCTGTATTGTTTGGATTATTTCGGAAAGTTTCTTCGGACAAAGTAAGAGTATCGTTGACATCTCTCAGATTGTATACAATCTCGTTTTTTCTTTGAAGTACTTTGGTTTGGGCTTCAAGCATATCCCCGGTAGTGCTGGTTTGGCATCCGATGCTGTTGGTACGGTCCACTTCGGTGTCGGCAGTACCACAGGGCTCGGGTGAGGTAGGCGCATCATCAGGGGGTGGAACTACGATGCTAGCTTGGGCTGCAGCGTTTTCCTGTGCAAATTGCAAGACATATTAGCGAGTAAAAGTAAAGAGTGAAGCGAGTTAAGAGTGAAACAAAATGATGTATTTCTTTTCAAAGTAGGGCTGGCCTAGACCGTTAGTGTATTATTGTGTCATGTGTGTTTATTGTATGTCCACTTCCACATCGTGGAAGTTCCCAGGAAAGCGGACCCAAGAGTGATGATATGTGTAGTTGATGAATACCTGCTGGACAATAGTGACGATTTTATAAGGATGATAATTAATCAAAATAGAATTGTCATAAGTGGTGAAGTGAGCATCAAGGTTGTTTACAGAAGTCGTGCCAATAAGTTTGGGTTAATAAATGTGGTATTAGAGGTTGATCGTTCGGTTAGAGACACTATGCTAGCTCAAGAAACATTGAAAGTGGAGTGGCGTAAGTGTGAAGTACAGGACTATGTGTTTATTAAAAGATGTTACAACTGTCAAGGCTATGGTCACTTTATGAAACAATGTAGGAGTAGATTGGCATGTGGTTACTGTGGAGGACAGCATAAATACATAAATTGTGTGAGTAACTCAACAACAGCGAGTTGTATTAATTGTGTGAAGGCAAACGAGCGATACAAATTGAAACTGAACATAGACCATGAAGCTGGTGACAATGTGTGTCCGTGTTATGAAAGGGTTCGTAACATTTAAACCCAAAGATACAACACTGATTTATAGCAATTACAGAAAGATAATGCAATATTGTATTTAAATTCGCAAGGCTTGACTTCAAATATGGATGAAATACAGTACGTGTTGTTTAATTTGAACCCTAGTGTAGTATGCGTCACTGAAACTCACATCACCACTGACGTGTATAGGAATGAGATAGAGATACGAGGGTACACACTTGAGCTGTGTGAATCTCAAAGTAGACACACAGGTGGAGTGGCAATATATGTCAAGGATGAATTGAAATATGAGGTAAATATGAAGTTCACTATTGATGGTAGCATGTGGTTATTAGGTTTAAAAATTAAAACATCAAGCTATAAACATGTAGGCCTACAATTGTATGTTCTGTATCATTCACCAAATTCTTCACATAAAATATTTCTTGATTGTATAGAAAATTGGTTTGAAGAATTTGTATCTGGTGAAAATGTTATAATTGTAGGAGACTTGAACATTAATGTAGCCCAATACTCAACTTATTCTAACAGGCTGAATCAGTTAATACAACTTTCAGGATTGAAACAAGTAGTAGAGGAAAGTACACGAGTAACGGAAAACAGTAAAACGTTAATTGATTTAGTAATTACTAATGTAACTGAACTTAAAGTAAAAGTAATGCATGTTCATAAAGTTACTGATCATGCTTTATTGAATATTTCAATGTTTGGTAGGGAACGATCTGGCGGGAAAAATAGAACTGACAAAATATATGACAATAAATCTACTTCTGTTTTAACGAACCATTTGGCTGTGAGTAAACGCCCGATAATGGTCGAGAGTGACTATAATGATTTCAATGAACTTATGACTAAGCAAGATTGGTATTATGAAAAAGTAGATGTTAATGACGTTGCTAATAATTTTGTTTGTATAATGGTCAAAGCCCTTGATGAGGTAGTTCCAATCAGAGTTAGCAAGATTAGGGAACGGTCTCATGGTTCACGCAAGAAGTAGTAACATGTCGAATGCTACGGGATTCTAGTTATACCAAGGCTCAACTGTCAAATGATGTTGAGGATTGGAATGAATATAAGAAATTTCGTAATATGTTTGTTAGTAAATTGAGAGTTGAAAAGAGTCGATGGTTTGAAAAACAAATTGATGAAAATAAACACTGTCCAAATAAACTTTGGAAAACTCTGAAAGGAGTACTAGGTAATAAAAATGTTAATACTACTACGCACAATGTTGTTTTTCCAAATGAAGACACTAAAGTTACTGTAGCGGAAAATTTTAATCGATTTTTTATCTCTAGTGTAAAGGAAATTGTTAAAGGTATCGAGGGAGAAGATTATGTTGCAGGCAATGGGAATGACAATGTAAACACAGCCCTATACGATTTTAAAAAGCTTACTCTCAAGGAATTACGGACAATTGTAATGGGGCTAAAGAACAAATCGGGTACAGACGAAGGTATATCGACGAAGTTACTCAAAAAATCATTTAGTGTATGTGGATATCCCTTGTTAAATTTAATAAACTTGTCACTTACTACGGGTAAATTTCCAAACATGTGGAAACCCTCAACTGTTATTCTAATACAGAAAGTAGCTAATGCCTTGAATGCCAACGAGTGTAGGCCAATTAACTTGTTACCTATTTATGAAAAGATAATCGAGCTAGCTGTACATTCACAAATAAGTAAATACTTGAATGATAATGACATGTTATACATTGATCAGTCTGGTTTTCGAGTAGGGCATTCGTGTGAAACCTCCCTCCAACTATTGATGTGCAAATGGAAGAAAGACTTGGACATAAATAAGTGTATAGTGGCTGTTTTTCTTGTTTTTGAAAAGAGCGTTCGAAACTGTGGACAGACAAATTTTGTTAAAGAAACTGGAAGGGTTTGGTATTAAGGGTAGTGTTGCGAGCGCCCTCGTACGAAGACCGTGCACGCGGGCTCGCGGGGGTGGAAAAGGTTGAATGAGCGGGAGGTGGCTACTGGCAAGGGACAAGCGTCGTGACGCCTGGGGAACTAGACTACAGTGCGTCTCGACTTCTCGAATTCTCGACTTCTCGACGTTCCTGACTTCTCGAATTCTCGACTTCTCGACTTCTCGAATTCTCGATGTTCTTGACTTCTCGACGTTCTTGAATTCTCGACGTTCTTGAATTCTCGACTTCTAGACTTCTCGAAGTTCGAAACGGTATGCAGGAAGTTAGAGGAAAGCTTGTCTTTAGAAAATTGAAAGCAGTGATATTGGTGTAACTTAATGAGGTTGTATTTACAATTTGGTACAGTTAGGATAATACCCAGAGACTGGCAGACATAGTCGAACCAAGAGCTCTGTCGTAGATAGGAATAACAAGTGCGTCAGACATAATCGAAACGACACTGTTGCCGAGAGGAGATGAGCGTGTCAGGCATAACCGAAACAGCACTAAATGTTGCTCATCTCCACCCCGTCTTATATACCCACCCCGGCCCGCCAAAACCTTTGAATAGTTGAAGACTCGGCCGCAGAGGGCACCTTAGTCCGGCGGCCGAGATAGGTGACACAGTAGTGGCAACCACATAAAATGAAAATTACAAACACTACTAACATTTGAAAGCAAAAAATATATACAGCGGGAAATATAAACAGACAACACAAAATGAATGAATACTTAAAAATATTATTGTCTCTTATCTTGTCTTGATGTGGAATAATACTAAATAACAATCACGAGTTTCGGCTGAGTTCGTGCCTCGTGATTGATTCATTTAATTAACAATTTACATCTCTTCCCCACACGCAGCACGGATCATACGTGCGGTCAGCCGGCCTTTGACAGGTAGAGTTTATTCTTGGTTCGAAAGTTATCTTTCAGATCGTAAGCAATTAACAAAATTCAGGAATGAAATATCTATGGAAAGTATGTGTGACTACGGGGTACCTCAAGGTTCTGTATTGGGACCCCTGCTGTTTTTGTTATATATCAATGACATGCATCATAATGTAGATATAAATGAGGTATTTTTAAATTTGTTTGCTGACGAAACTCTGCTGTCTTGCAGTGGATAGAATATAGAGGAAGTATGCAATAGGGTTAACCATTGGTTGGGAATATTAGAAAATTGGTTACGAAAAAATAAACTTAAACTGAATGTTGCCAAAACAAAGTGTATGCTAATAACATCGTCATCGGCAATGAAGAATAAATACTTAAGTGAAAGTACCAAAACATTCTTTATTGTCATTGGTGAAGACAACGTCGAACTAGTGCATGAATTTAAGTACCTGGGAATATTAATAAATGAGCATTTTAATTTTAGTAGCCATGTAAAGGTTATCGCTAATAAAATTAGTAAGAAAGTTGGGTTCTTATTTCGAATTGGAAAGTTTTTATCGCCATGGACCAGAGAGATTGTGTATATAAATCTATAATTTCTCCACATTTTGAATATTGTAGTACTATTTTATGGGATATTGACAGAAAGGATATGGAGTTGTTACAGAAAATGCAAAATAGAGGAATGAGGGCAGTGTTAAGGTGTCACAAAAGAGTTCACATTTCCACAATGTTAGATATTTTAAAGTTTTTAAGTGTTAAACAAAGGATAGCATTCAATGTTTTAAAATTTGTGGATAATTTGACCAATGGCAGATTGCCCAAGTATTTCCAGAAAACGGTGACATACTTAAATGAGGTTCATAACTATGAAACAAGAGGCGCTAGTCAGATAAATATTTTAAGAGTGGGGAAAAGAGCAACCCAGAAATCAATTTTTTACAGTGGTTTTAACCTGTATAATAATTTTATTGAGGCTGTGAAAAGGAAGAGTGATAAAAAAACAATTCGATTTTGTAAGACGCTTTGTGAAAGAGTAATGTATTATATAATGATTGTATTGTAATCAGCTCCTTGTTTGTGATGATGATGATATTTGGGCTTAACGTCTCATATTTTTGCAACGAGGCTAATCGAGACAATGAGTGGGTGATATATGAAGATGAGATAGAGGGCTGTTTGGAGGAAAGGGGCTATTAGGAGGGCGGGATTGGAAAGGGGAAGGTGGAGGAAAGGGGCTTGGGGTGTGGACTGCACTTCGTCTGACTTCTCCTCCTCGACCAGTCCGGCTAGGGTGGCCCTACCAGAAGCATACGCTTCCGCCGGCATAGCTCTCGGGATCAACAAAGCACGCAAACCTACCCACCACGATAAGGTAGCAGTCCTTGGGCAGGCTAGAGGGGGTAGGCCTAGCTAGGCCTAGGCCTACTCATTACATAGGCCTAACCTACAAAATTGAACGTTACATTGCCTAGGCTAGGCCTAACCTAGACCTCAATCATTGGCATAAAGATAATAGAATAGTGGAAATTAACTTACCGCTGTGGAAGTGTGCAGAGCACATACGGGCAAATTTTAATTTGTTTTCGGAAAGATTTTTTCTTTTGATGGCATTGATCCCTTGCTGACGCCTTTCACTTGTTGCAACTCGAACACTTCTTTCAAACGGGCAGGCACGTACGGAAAACGGTAAAACGAAACCCCGTCTCTATTACTTCTGTTTGCACAGCCAAATACGGAGCAAAAGTTAACCATTATAAATCAAAATGACTTTTAAATGACATCGACAGTATCAAAACAATGATTTCAAAGCGGCAGCCATGGCGGTGTTTGTCCACCAGTTCAGGTGACATGTCACGTGATACGGACCTGTGACGTCATGTGAACGGACCCTATAGCATTATCTACTCAGATCTGAGTGGGTTCTCGTACAATGCGGGTTAAGACGCCTACAAGAATAAGTTTGAGGTGTGTAAAAAAAAAAGGAATGATAAATGTCCAGGTCACGCCTTAATGACAGTTCGTGGTGAAATCGTAAGACTTACTCCCGAGCACAATCATCTACCGAACCAAGAGAGTCTGGACAGCAAGGAAAATTTTATCGCCATCAAGTAAAGGGTAAGATTGATTCGCTCCGAATCGGAGCGAATCAACATGTTACAACATACGTTCAGTACATATTTCAGGGCCAAGACTGAACGTTTCATTGCAAATTCCCCGAACATACCTCAGGATCAATTGCAAAGCTTCAGACTTCGAGCACTTGAATTTTATGTTGAACTGTGCATGCAAATAAAGCTCGGATTTAAATTTAATGATCCAATAATTGTTGCACTAGAAAACATTAATCCAGAATTAGCACTTTCTGGGAAATTGGCGTCCATTGTCCAATTGGCTTCATTATTCCCCAATTTTGATCCCAACAATGACATCGAAACTTTAAATGTAGAATGGAGACAGCTGCCTAAAGTTAAACGGGGGAAAGCGGTGTTTGACAAAAACAAAGAATTCGTATTTCTCGACATAGTACAGCTAAAAGGGCAGAGTGCTGAAGATGAAACCTCTGCTTTTCTGGAATGATTGAAATCGTACGGGCTTGATGACAATTATTTGTGTTCCAGCTGTACCGCTATCCATCTCAATAAGCTGAAGACCATCCAGAACAAGGTGTTGTGCATCGCTACTGACCTCCCGCGAGCCACGCGAACGTCTAACCTGCACAAGGACCTGACCGTCCCCTTGCTAGTGGCCTTCCTCCGTACCAGTGCGCGCGCGTTCTACGCATCGTTGCGGGACGCTGGAAATCCCCTGATTCGTCGCGTGGCGGCCGTTGCTCTCCGGCCGGTAGACCGTTTTAAAATTCATTGACAAATGTGTAAAGACATTCCAAATTCGTTATTACGTTAGGTTACAGTGCAACACGATGTAAGGAAGGTTGCCAACCACGTCGTTTACCGAACTGATCGCGCAGCCCAGCTGGGCAGGCAAGGCCTTGTCTGGGGTGGAACGGCCATCCTCGTCAGCCGCACTGTCAACATCACGAGCTTCTGCTGCCGCGCCTTCGAAACATCGAGGCCCCGGCTCTCCATTTTCCGCAGTGTGCAAACTGTACAAAAGGGAATGTGAGCTATAATCGAGGGTATGATACAAGGCATGAGGCAAGTGACAATAGAAGATGCCAGTGGTATCAGGATATTTACACGAAACAGGTGCAAAAATCTTATTTAAGTGATTCATCATAACAATTAGAGTCAATGTGTAATTCAAGAACTGAGAGAGGTGATATTCTTTACATGAATACACAAAGCTTGGTAAAGAACTTTGATGAGATATCCGTATTAATCAACAAAGTCAAGCCACATGTGATTGGTGTAACTGAGACGCACGTTACAAAAGACATATTAGATAAGGAACTGAGAATTTCTGGCTATAGAATGCTAAGGTGTGATTCAAATAGCCGAAATACAGTAGGAGTGGTAATATATATTGACAGTAAATTAAAATTTGACCTCTTATATAATTACAGCAAAAACAATAACTATTGGGTTCTTGGTGTGAAAGTGTGCATTCGCAGAAAGCATAAACAAATAATTGTAGTATATCACTCACCAAATGGCAAACATGGTGAGTTTATCGAAGAAGTTCAAGAAAGCATGTGCAGATTTAAATTCAAAGGGTAGAAACATTACCAGTGTAATTGTTGGGGACTTCAACTTAAATCTATTCAAACCAGATTGTTATACTAGAAAAATACTGGCTGGCATTGAGGTATATGGATACAAACAAGTAGTTGATACAGCAACGAGAATAACCAAGAACAGTCAGTCACTAATTGACTTTATAATTACAAATAAGGAACATAACATTAGGTACACAAACACGGACTTGCCGATAATTGGAGACCATCTTTTGTTTATGATAGATTTTATGGAGGGAGGTGTTGAAAACAAAAATCAACTAGAAATACCAATCTACAAATATGATTGGTCAAAATATAACCCTGATAATTTTAGATATGATATTGTATGCAGTAAGTTTGAGGAGACGTCTATTGATATTAATATTGTTGCTAATAACTTTGTGGACAATCTAGTCCAAGCGAAGAAACAAAATCTCCCAATAACATTGAGGAATGTAAATATAAATAACAAAGGATATGTACCATGGGTAGATAATGAGTTAAAAGAATGTATGAAGGAAAGAGATCATTTATTTCAACTGGCAAAAGTGGCAAATGATGGGGAGGAAGCATGGATTAGTTTTAAGAAAAAAAGAAATGAGGTGCTCAGAAGACTCAGGAAAGCAAAATGTGACTATTATTTTAGAAAAATAGATAAAAACAAGGGGTAGGTAGGGGCGATGTAATAAAGATGTGGAAGACTTTGAAATGGTTTGTAAATGACGGAAGAAATACGGAAGGGATAAATGAGCTCATATTAGAAAGTGGAGTTGTGGAAAAAGATATTAAAAATATGGCTAACAAATTTAATACATATTTTGTAGACAGTGTACATAATATTGTTGAGAGCTTAGAGCCTGATAAAAATAATATAAACATAAATGATGGTATTGGTGCAAATGTCGAATTCAGAGAAGCTATTGATTTTGCCTCAATAACAAAAATACATACTAAATTAGATAGTTTTAAAAGGATAACTATCACTGAGCTTAATAACATTGTATGTTCATTAAAAAATAATGGTGGAGGGACTACAGATGGTATATCAGCAAAACTGTTAAAAGACGGATATCCTGTCATAAGGTATAGATTGCTAGGGTTAATTAATATGTCATTAATGCAAGGTACATTCCCAGAAACATGGAAGGAGTCATTAATTGTGCCTGTGCCAAAAGTTGCAGGGACAAATAAAATAGATGAATTTAGGCCAGTAAACATGTTGCCAATTTACGAGAAAATACTTGAGTTAGTAGTACATAAGCAACTGGAAGAGTACTTTGTAGAGAATAAGTATTTGATAAGAAACCAATCAGGATTTAGAAAAGGACATTCATGTGAGTCAGCAGTTCAGTGGTTGATAGCTGAATGGACAAAGGGGTTGGAAACAAATAAGTCTGTTATTGCAGTGTTTTTAGATATGAAACGTGCATTTGAAACTGTGGATAGAGCAAAATTATTAGTTAAATTAAAACACATGTATGGAATTGATGGTATGGTATTTAAATGGATTGACGACTATTTGACTGATAGATGTCAAAGGACAAAATTTATGGGGAATGTTTCTGAAAAAGTTGAAGTAAATATAGAAGTACCACAAGGGTCAGTATTAGGGCCATTTCTGTTTTTAGTATACATTAATGATATTATAAGATGTGTCAAAAAATGCTCACTTAATGTGTATGCTTATGATACCGTGATATTTTTATTTGGCAATGACCTTAAGACTATGTATGATATGATGAATGAGGAATTAAGAGTAATTATGAAATGGTTAGAAATAAACTGCTTGAAATTAAACTGTAAAAAGTGTAAAGGGATGTTTATAGATGCTGGAAAACTAAAAGGATACAGTGGTTGGCGTGCAGAGAAGGATAGACAAATTCTACTCAAAGATGAGATTGTTGAATTTGTAGAGAAGTTCAAATACCTAGGAATAATTTTAGACAATAAGCTGAATTTCAAACACCATATTGACTATGTCTTAAATAAAATACGTAAAAAAATAGGTTTTCTATGTAGAATTAGTACAAATTTGTCCTTAAATACAAGACTGATGATGTATAATACAATAGTGAAACCACATTTCATATATTGTGTAACTGTACTCTATCAAGCATTTGTGACTGATATTAATAAATTGCAGATTCTACAAAATAAGGGCATGAGAGCAGTATTGAAATGTGGAAAAAGAGTACCAATAAAAAATATGTTAAATATACTTGGATGGATTAACATTAGAGATTTAATTGGAGTTAGCGGAATGTGTTACATGTTTAGAATGCAAAATGGACTTCTTCCTGAATACCTAGTTGAAAAATTAGTACCTCTGGCAGGGAGGCATGAACACCAAACTAGGAATACTGATAATAAGTATTACCTAGGGTGGTGTTCAAAACAAATTATGTTCAAATCTTTATTTTATACAGGAATAAGAGTTTAAGAGGGGAATTGTTAAATTAATTAAAGATGGTGATTATTTGTTTGGATAAAAGAAATGTTGACTGATTGTGATTTAAATGTATGATGTAAGATAGCGTAATCGCTAATAAAGAATTATTATTATATTATTATTATTATGTTCGGTTACCGGGTGGGCCCCTCGGCCTAGTCTCGGCATATATGCCCCTCGCTTCGGCTCTGCTCGACACTGACCTCACTGCCCTTTTCACCGACCCGACTCCTACTATTGTAGGGGGCGACCTGAATGCCAAGCACCCTGCATGGCCCTCGCGGGTTGCGAACGTGAGATAAAGAAGAATGAAGAAAGTAGAACTAGTATTATTTTTTAAACAACATAGAGAGTACGACAGCCAAAAACAGCAATAATCATGAACACAACACAAAAAGTAAAAATTGTGTTTTTGTGGTATCTCATAGACTAGCTCTAGATGAGAAAAGCTTCACATATGCAGGCTCAATTCTTTATAATAAACTTCCTGTCACCATTAAAGAAAAACGAATAGAAGAACTTAAAATCAAACTTAGATCTCTTGTAGAAAAAGAATATGATTATAAAGAGGACTTTATGGAAGACAAGCTTGGTAAATTGGTTAAGTGGAATCATTTTGTTGATATTAATGTGTTTTTGAGCCTAAAGAAATAAGTCTTCATGGCATCACTTTATTTAATTTTATTTCTAACTTCTAGACATTAGTATTATTACACACATATATCACATATTCACATATCTGGTTGTGACAGCATGGGTATAGGTCTATACATTATGTGTGTGTGGATAGGCACTGTTATATGCATTACATGTAATTGCATCTTGCTTGTACTGGCAATTCATATTTATATCATTCATTCATTCGTTCATACATTTATTTATTTATTTAAGAAATGAATGAGTTAATGTAATGTGTTTATGAAATGAATGTTTTTATTTATTTATGTATTCATTTATTTATTCATTCATTAATTTATTCGTTTATTTTTTAAATTATTTATTTATTATTATATTAATTTAATTTTAGGAGTTTTACATTTTTTTTGTCATTATTATTTTCTAATAAGTATATAAAAACGCTTTAAATCAAAGGCAAATTATAAAATAATGTTATGGTAAAGCCCCAGCCACAATATCGTCGGATTGGTATCGGGAACATAATCGTACTTTTTCTCATGCTTAATCATTAAGACATTCCGATTATATTGTAGACAGCCACATAAAAACCAATGTAAGCTCACTTTTTCACGATACCCGGATTGCAATAGCAGACCCCATACCGACACTTGTGGTTGGGGTTAAAATATTATAAAATCATTAAATTACGGAAATATTTCAGATTACTCCCATCCACATCATCAAAATGGATCAAACATCACTAAAATAGACGGTGCCTCTGCTTGCTCGTATCGGCCACCCTCCGCCAACCATAGAAAGCATCCCACAATACTGCTAGAGATATTTTCGTACCTGGGGCACGAAATAACTGTGATAGTGATGAACTATTTACCCGGTGGTGAAAACAAAAAGTTTTGCTATTTCTAAATTCAAACTAAAACGCTAAGGCGTTTTTTCCCTAATGAATGTTTTTATAAAATGTATTACATAATGTTTTTTCAACTAAAAACGTGTTTCATTTTGCAAACGAACTTTCTAAATTATGCCTTATTTTGTATTTTAAATTAAGATGTGAAAAAGCAGAATAGAGTTTTTCTAAATATGATTTATTATATCAATGTGAGTTGTGCAAAAGTAGAATGTATTTTTTCTAAATTATGTTTTATTTGTCATTTGAATGTAAGTTGTGAAATTAATAGATGTAATAAAAAACAGCTGCTAAACAACGTGGTGTTCTTTTTTGTTGTGGCTTGAATTGATGACATTGTCGTCAACAGAAGTGAGTTGAATCCTGATTGTGGTGGATGGTTTGGGAAGAAATGTTGTGCGATTCTTGCACCGATGATTGTGTTAAGTAATTCTAATGTGTCTCTATCGATCCCCTAACAGTGTATTCATCAAATTTATCGAGAGTCTCGACACCGCCTTGAAGTTAGTAATTTCCCGCCTACGGAAACCATGCAGTTTCATCATCGGAGGTGATTTCAACGTCAACTTGCAAACGAAACTTCAATTTGCTAATTGACCTTCTAGCCTAATACAACCTACGACCCACCATAACAGAAGCCACCCGATACTAAAAAAATAGCACTTCCTTAATTGACAACATCTTTACCGATCTTGACGAAACTCTTATAAAAACCAAGATTACCGACATTGGGCTTTCGGACCACCTAGGCCAATCACTTTCATATATGCCTAACCACAATTTGGCCACCATGACAGCCTACGAATACAAACAAAAGTACCCTCCTGGGGCCATTGAGTTCTTTGCGAAGAAACTAGTGGATGAGGACTGGAACGACGTCTACTCAACTGCTGACGTTAATAGTATGTTCGACACCTTCATGAGTAAGTTCCTTCACCACTTTAACTGTATCTTCCCAATCACCAAATGCAAGATCAAGCCAACAAACAGAATCCCATGGTTAACACCCGAATTGAAGGCAAAGGGCAACAGACTACGCACAATTCATGCTCACATGAAACACTCGCAATCAAACAGTGAGCAGGTAAAGCTCAACTATAACACTCTAAAAAAAGAATACAAAAAAGAGATAGAAGCATCTAAAAAAGCCTTCAACGATAACCACATCGGCGAAGCCAGAAACAAGTCGAAGGCGGCATGGAATATTATCAAGCAAAACACCACACCTAGCAGGCATATCCCAGAAGATATCACCCTAAAAACCCAAGACACTACCACAAACAACCCTGAAGAAGTTGCGGAAATTTTCAACCAACACTTCTGTAACAGGGGCGGACAGGCCCACCGGGCAACCGGGCAAATGCCCGGTGGCCTGCCTGTTTTGGCCCAAATTTGGCCTGGTCTGACTGGAACAGGCATAAACTAAACTGCCTGGCGCCAGTTGCCGCGTTGGCGGCGCTGCCCACCGTGTACCTGTGAGTGAAGAAAACACTAATCTACTAATAACAATCAGATAGTGGTGTGCGCTGCCCGGCATAGGCGTGCGCAGGAGGGGGCAAGGGGGGCAGTTTCCCTCCATTAGGATAGGTTTTTTTTTTGCAGAATGAGGCATTAGATTGGAAAATCATATTTAGTGGCGCTTTGCTCGCAAGTCACAACACAGTAGAAATGTCTATAAATATATTCCTCCAACTTTTACTGTTTCTCCAACTGCCTTGCCCGTTTGGCCCGGGAGAAAATAGGTCCAGGGACAGTGCCTGTCGTAAGTGGCGACAAAAATGATGTCGTATATGACATAATGGTTCTTATTTTATCTGAAGTCCTAGATTGGTTTGACTTTGGAATGAGCTGACCGGAGTCAACATCACCTGTGCCCTAACACCAAAAGTTTGGCTCTGTGACTGACCACTATACCATAACTTTGTAACAATGATATCACTGATAAAATTAAACCATTCAACAGACAACCTTTACTCCTCCTAAAACGCTTAAAAACACATTAAAAGGCGCCTGTTTTAAAAAAATCGCCTGCGGTGCTTTTTTGTAGTGGATATCCCCCCCACACTTGGAAGGTGTGGGGCGCCGCCGGGAAGTACTTTGGCCGGGAATTGATTGTGCCCCCCCATTGATCAACCTTTGCGCACGCCTTGCGCTGCAGTCCCTCCCACAGAACAATGTGAATTTTTGCTGACAATTTTATATTATTTACCAATTATGTAAAACACTATGTTACTGTTAAGAAGATATAGATTTCACGATAAACTTTCGCTTTCCATTGTCAATAATATACTCGAAAATCAATGGGCTTACATGTGCAAGTTTGAAATTTAAATTTCTTTTGATCCGAGTCCCTCCCCCCCCCCCCCTTCCGTTACGATATTGCAAGGTTTAAATTACATAGTAGAATCGTTGGATTTCGGTGTAACTTGATGTCATTCTCATCAGTCGTTAGACAGTGTTCTAATCTTCTTGCTGGTGTTTTTTCTACTTTTAACCGACGAAAACTATAGTATTTCGGTAGTGCATTCAGCCTGCTATGTTTTTTTCTAAAACGCACCAAATGCCTTCTAAAAACCTGATTTGAAAAAATTTCGCCTGCGGCGCTGTTGTTGGGGGGCCACAGCCCCCCCAAACCCCCCGTGCCTGGCCTGACCAAAAGTTTGCCCGGCCTGGAATTTTTTCCCAGTCCGCCCCTGTTCTGTAATAAGACAGCGTTGTCTCTCAACAACGCACCACAAGCCTGCAAACAAGCAACAACAGAACAAAATCGCAATGCAATTTTCCTCTATCCAATTGACTTCACCGAATTTAAAAAAATCATTGGGAAAGTAGGAAAGAAACACTCAGCCGGCCCGGATTGAATTCCAGGCTCACTACTCAAGCATTGTCAAGAAGGAATAATAGGCCCGCTCGGTCACATCATAAACGAATCCTTTGTACAGGGGACATTTCCCTCCTGCCTGACCATCTCAAAAGTGAGACCCATCTTCAAGAAAGGTTCTAAGCAAGACCCAGGCAACTATCGACCAATTGCTTTAATATCAGTCTTCTCAAAAATATTTGAGACTGCCATGCTGAACCGCCTCGTGATGTTTACCACGAAGAACAACCTAATAGTGAACTCTCAACATGGCTTCCAGAAAAAAAGTCAACTTCAACCGCGATTTTCCAGTTCCTTGATAGCAGACCCCATACCGACACTTGTGGTTGAGGTTCAAATATTATAAAATCATTAAATTACGGAAATATTTCAGATTACTCCCATCCACATCATCAAAATGGATAAATCACTATTATGTCCGGTGCCCCTGCTTGCTTGTATCGGCCATCCTCTGCCGACCATAGAAAGCCTACCACAATACTGCTAGAGATATTTTCGTACCTAGGGCAAGGCATAACTGCGATAGCGATGCAAAATGTGACTATTTACCCGGTGGTGAAAACAAGAAGTTTCGCCATTTATAAATTCAGACTAAAACACTAAGGCGTTTTTTTTCATACTGAATATTTTTATAAATGGTATTACATAATGTTTTTTCAACTTAAAACGTGTTTAATTTTTCTTATGAATTTTCTAATTTAATTTTCTAACAGACACGGAAAATGGATCAATTAATCAAGGAGTTGGAAAATCAGCTGCCAGAAGTGGAAAATGGTGGTAGTGTTGGTACGTCCAGCAGTGCTACGGTGAAAGTAGTGGATATGTTAGAGGGGAATGGTGAGAGTTGCTATGTTGGGGGAGAGGTTCATAGTGAAAACGTGGACGGTATTAGCAGTATTAGTGGGTCGCAAAACGTATCCCCTATGATTGGGTTAGTGGGTCAAGTAGATAGCAATCAATCTGTATTAGAAGAAGTGTCCGTTCCAGATACCATAACGGGTACCAGGGAAACTAATAACCATACCATAAATCCTCCCATGCCGGACCGAGCGCTGTATGATCTGTTGACAGGTCTTCTCGACAATCAGGCCAAGTCGCTTATCGAACAACTGGACAGTAAATGGGAAGGTAGGTGGTCACAGTTGGAAGGACGTATAAAGACGGTTAGGTCTGAGGTAGATAACAAACTCAGTAGGCAGGACAAAACACTAAAGGACGAAGTTACCAGAATTGAAACTGTTATGTCCGGGACAAGGTACAGTGAAGGTACAGTACAGTGAGAACTCGGTGGTATTTCGTTATAATCAGTCTTTAATAGACACTAGAAACAGACTACATATTCTCAGAGCAACCACCATTACTAACCTCCCGGTCCCCACATCCGGTTCCTGTTCACCGCCCACTCCACATGCTACTCAGCTATGGACACTACAGAAGGCAGTGCAGGCCTAATACATAACAACTCCTCCCCCTTTTAGATTAACGCAATTAACTTGATTATGATAGTACATAGTAATGAGGGGAATTGCAAAATTCTTCTTCAACGCGAATTGCAAAATTTCTTCTTCTTCAACGTCTTACAAAATCCTGCAGATACTGCGGGACGCTGCGCTGCCTATGGGAACACCTGGTAGCGGAACTCGAACTCGATGTATCCTGGACCAGTGGACTAGCCGCTGGAGACTGTACATCCGGGCCGTCCAGTAACTTCTCTGGGATCGGGTCTCTGTGTTCGACGGAGTCATCGGGAACAGCAGTTTCTTCAGACACTGAAGCGTAATCGGTACTTGGTAGGATTGCGGTCGGAACCGGTTGGACATCTGGTACATTTGATCGTGCTGGCTCGACAGGTTGAACACGCCTTATCAGCTGATCAAGATGTCGCTTCTCCATGCCACCATCAGGTCTTTGAATCTGGAAGTTGCGCGGACCTTCCACCTGGGCAACGACCCCTGGTAACGATTTTTCTCCGTGACCGTAGTGACGGTAGTAGACTACGTCTCCCACTGCGAACTGCCTTGACTTTTGGAGAATTAGCCACAGCCGTTTCCTCCCTTTTTGAATTACTCACTGCTGTCGCTGGATGTAATTTGTCAAATAGAGTTCGAATCTTCCTCCCCATCAGCATCTCCGATGGACTGAGTCCTGTTGACTGACTAGGCGTGGTGCGCAGCGTCAGCAAAATGTTCGCTTATTGTATGCTCCAATCGGCGACTGGCAACTTTTTCAGAAGATTCTTCAGTGTTTGAACTGTACGTTCAGCCTGCCCATTGGAGGCTTGACTATAAGGAGCAGATTTTATGTGAACAATTACATTCGTTTTTAAAAATTGTGCAAATTCCTCTGAGCGAAAGGCAGGGCCACTATCGCTAACCAGCTCATCCGGCACCCCATGCGTAACGAACCATGTTCTGAGCCATGCGATCGTGGTTTTTGTGGACATGTACCCCTGGGTGCCCACCGCCTCGACCCATTTCGATCTGGCGTCCACCAGTACGAGGAACGTGTGACCATAAACAGGTCCGGCATAGTCCACGTGCAGTCTAGACCATACTTGACTGGGTACAGACCATGGAATCACGGGTGATTTGCTAGGGTTGGGTCTGCATTGGGAGCATTCCCTGCATGATAAAACCAACGACTCAATGTTGTGGTCAATGTTCGGCCACCATACATAACTGCGAGCTAAAGCCTTCGTCTTAACTATGCCCAAATGCACTTTGTGCAACTGTTCTAATACTGCACTTCTGAGCTTCAGTGGAATCACTACCCTGTTGCCGCGTAATAGGCATCCTTTCATGACCGAGAAGTGACCCACCTTTGCTTTGAGGTATTCTCGAACCTCAGGAGAGACATGCGCATGGTTCCACCCTCGCAGCACTCCTTCGAGGACCTGCGACAGGATTGGGTCGTCTCTGGTCGCACGAGCTACACTTTCCGAGTTGAGTGGTGAATCTGGCGGGTCTCCCTCCAAAAGAAGAACACCTGCAGGATCAGGATACTCTGCGTCCTCAACGGTTCCTACAGGGAACCTGCTCAAGAAATCAGCATTGCTGTGAAGTTTGCCGGGTCTATGCTTCAGAGTATAGTTGTAGTTACTCAACATCAAACACCAGCGAATCATCCTTGGAGATACTACATCTGGTATCGGTTTGTCAGGGCGGAAAACTCCTAGTAAGGGTTTATGATCAGTGAGAATAGTAAATGGACGTCCCGCCAAGTACATGTGAAACTTAGTTACCCCAAAAATCACTGACAGCCCCTCTTTGTTAAACTGGCCATAGTTAACCTCACTGGGACGTAGAGAGCGTGACGCAAATGCCACAGGCTTCTCACTACCATCCTTGAGGATGTGTGATAGCACAGCTCCAACACCATGCGGTGCTGCAACCCACAGGCTAAAATCAATGGCAGTTCAGGATCATAGTGTGCCAAAACAACCCCTGAAGTCATAACTTCTTTAACGTAACTTACACAGGCTTCTTGCTGCTCCTCCCATTTCCATGGAACACCATCACGAAGAAGCTTGTTCAGTGGATGGAACACTGTGGCCTTATGAGGAAAGAATCTGTCGTAATAATTCACTTAGCCCAAGTAGACTTGAAGTTCCTCCTTGTTTCTTGGTGAGGGTGCATCCAACAGATCCTTAACCTTGCGGTCTGTTGGGCGTACTCCGTCTCCTGAAATGTGATATCCCACATATTCAAGTGAAGGTACATTGAACAAACACTTCTCCAGACGAAGCTTGAACCCAGCTTGCTGTAGACGAGAAAGCACCTGGTTGACTCGCTGCCACAATTCGTCTTCATTTTCTGCGGTGCAGAGGATATCGTCCATGTACACTACAACTCCAGGAATCCCAGCTAGAATACTGTCCATAATTTTTTGGAATAATGCCGGAGCAGATGACAGACCTGGTGTAAGACGCCTCATCTGGTACAGCCCTCTATGCGTGTTCAGGGTTAACACACGTGACGTTTCATTGTCCACGGTAACTTGCATGAAGGCATGGGACATATCAAATTTTGCAAACGTTTTGCCTCGTGCAAGCTTGTTCAAAACATTGTTGATAGTTGGTAAGGGATAGATCTCCTGCTGACACAGTGGATTGATGGTCCCGCTGAAGTCTCCGCAGATGCGTATGGTCCCATCCCTCTTTTCCACGTTGACCGTAGGCGTACCCCACTCGGAGGTGTCCACGGGTTGCAGTACGCCATCCTCAACAAGTTCGTCCAGGGCCGCGTTGACCCTTGATTCAAGAGCATATGGTACCGCTCGTGATCGTCTGAACACGGGTGTGGTCCCTGGTTTGAGATAGATGTGAGCCGGAGGTCCCGTGTACTTCCCTAGGCCTGGAGTGAACACATCGCTGAATAAACGTATCTCGGGTGGCAAATTTCCTTCAGAAATACTGTTAATTCCCTCTACACTTATTCCCAGGAATGGGAACCACCATCTGCCCATGAGACTTGGTCCCGACTTGCGCATGACCAACAATGGTAGTTTGGTATGCGTGTCCCGATAGCTAATTGTAGCACTGAATTGACCTTCCACCTGCAACTCTTCGTTGGACCAAGTATTGAGATTCACTGACGGTCTATCTAGCTGTTGTTCCGGGAACATAGACTTGAAAATATCCATGCCAATAATAGAATGGCTTGCGCCACTATCGACCTCCATTTTCAGCGGCTTCCCCTCCACACACACTAATACAAATACTGGTGGCGGAGCTGGAGTGTGCCCGAGTGTGGACGTATGGAACAGGAAAGCACCTACCTGAGGTAGCTCAGTGTCTGATGTAGGCCCATCAGTAGATGATTGGATATTATGTGCCTTCCCTTGTGATTGTTTTTGATTTGGCTTATAGCCTTGCTGAGGCTTGCCTGAGCTGCTACTTGCACCCTGGTTCCTCTTCTTTTTCATACATGCTGCTTCAATGTGACCTTGAATATTACAGTACCTGCATTTTACTTGGGCAAATCTACAAGTCTGCGGTGCATGATTCCCATCGCATCGGAAACACAGTGAATTATCAGACTGCTTGGGCTTCCCTCCCCCATTGGCGAATGATCGTTGACCCGCATTGCTGGGAGCAGCACGGTGAACAGCACTAGTGGCCGCAGCTACTGGAGCATGCAACTGGGTGACATGAGACTTCGCAGCTTCGGCTGCCAAGACCTTGTCAGCGGCTGATTTCAAGGTTAGGTCAGGCGTGCGAAACAATGATTCCTTGACCTGAGGGTCAGTCACACATGCCACTATCTGCCCGAGGAGTTGTTCGTCCAATTGAGAAGGTTCAAACTCACACGATACTGCTAACATTCTGAGCTCTGCTAGGAAGTCCTTAAATGCCTCACCCGGCTGCTGGACACGCCGGCGAAAAATGTCACGCTGGACCCACTTACTGGCCTTGGGTATGTAATGGGAGTCTAGAAGTTCAAGAGCTGTCTGGTAGTCGATCTCGGATGTTGCTCGGGGCATACATAGCTTCCTGATCGTTGCAAAAACTACCCCACCAGTACCGGAGAATAGGATTGCTTTCTTCCGTTTGGCGTCAGTAATTGCGTTGGCTTCGAAATAATATTCAAGCTGCTCTTTGAATATCTTCCAGTCTTCGGCATGGCCGGACACGAACGTTGGAACGGATCCAATTGTGCCTACTAAGACGGTCGTAATAGCGTCAGCCATGGTAGAAGCGTCTAGGCCTAGGCCTAGCGTGGCTAACCTAGGCGTGGAACCTCAGAGAGCGCGAGCACATGGCGTGAAAACACAAAAGTAACCAAAAAAGTCGCAAAACCAGTTTAAATCTCGTTCATCCTCGTCGCCAAAAGTTCTTGTTATGTCCGGGACAAGGTACAGTGAAGGTACAGTGAGAACTCGGTGGTATTTCGTTATAATCAGTCTTTAATAGACACTAGAAACAGACTACATGTTCTCAGAGCAACCACCATTACTAACCTCCCGGTCCCCACATCCGGTTCCTGTTCACCGCCCACTCCACATGCTACTCAGCTATGGACACTACAGAAGGCAGTGCAGGCCTAATACATAACAGAAACCAGCGTCAATTCCCACATATACGAGTTGGTTGAACACCTCAACCACGTGGAAGCTCAGATAAAGGAGATGGGGACAAGAATGAGGTCCAGGTGTCTAGGATACTGGCCTTAGACAATAAGATTACTGAAGTAAAGGTGAGCGTTAGCACTGTTACCAACATGGTCAAGGCAGTGCGCAAGCAGAAGCTAGCTGTAAAATCAAGACCAAGACGAAAAGTGGGAAGGTTTATTCAGCCAGTACAATGTACACTCCTTAAAAACAGTAGCTGAACTAAGGGAGGTGAACAAGCAAGCGTTTAGCTCTGGAAGAGGCCATGGAGAGAGGGAAAAAAGGGACAGGCCGGTCACCACATAATACTAACAGTATGGCCACGGAGATGTACGTAAGTGGGAAATTACACAACGAAGGCATCTCATTTAACAACTCGGACAAGGGTATGCAGTGCACCCAGCCAAATTTAAAAAAATCTTGGAGAGTCGTTTAAGATTGTACAGTGTAGTGGGACAGTCTAGTCTAGCTTTGGCCCTTTAGTGTTGCACGGGCACAGTGCGCACCTGGCTGCGAAAGCAAGAGTTCGGAGACTATGACGGGCTTAAAACCTCTTTCCTCAACAAGTACTGGGACCACCACGAACAGGCGCGATTATTTCGTCAAATATACAGCGGTCGGTATAGCCACGACAAGGCTACGGTAGCCATGTCCGTAGATTTTAAACGTCTGATTCGTCAGGCCGCATACTTGCCAAGTACCAACCCCGACGTAGTGTTAGTACGGCAGCTTATCAGCCACTTCCGAGAGGACGTCAAATTAATTCTACTACGCTTAGGGGACTCTCTCGAGAAGGTACTTAGCATGCTGGAACGCCTAGGAGTTGGTTCCAGTAGGTTCGTTTCCCCGAGAGAACGAACGCAGGTTGCTACGATGGTTGCACTTTCAACCTGCGTCCGAGCTCCGAGTTACTCGCGTTACCTTTGCTACGCTAGTCAGTATAAACACCGCGTGGTTGCCCACCCTGGTTATCTAATCTCAAAACTCAACATGTCCGCATTTTCCGATGAGGAGACGACACAGCTCGCCAAATTTTTCATATATTTTCAATCATCCACAGCCACCAGCAATCCCCTACACCTATTATTCATATGGGAATCAGATCAGCCACTGGCAGCCCCTACAATCATCCTCCGTACGAAAACCAGACACCGTTCAATCCCAAGAAAACCAGCCTGCCGCACCCACTCTCTTCAACCGACCATCACATGGAAGCCAGAGCTAACCAACAGCAGCAACCCAATCCCGTATCAGACCAGCAATCAAGTGATTGATTGATTGATTAATGGGGCTTAACGTCTCATATTTATGCAACGATGGCTAATCGAGACGATGAGCGGGTGATAATGAAGATGAGAAAGATGATAATGAAGAATAAAGCCACATTCGAATCAGATCCATTGTACGTTGCGTGAGTCGTCATACGGGAGTCCAGCAAGGGAGGGCAGGGCCGAGAGGGAGGAGAAATATTCAATGGGACAGTGGGGGGAAGGGGATTGACTCGACCTACCGAACCGACCTACCAGGTCGGTTAATTCTGGCCTCCTGTGCTGGATTGGTTAATGTCCCTTAGGACCAAGTCGTCCTTTCGTAGTTGTGATGAGCCACTAACGGTTAATACCCGGCGACTGGGGAGTGGCTGGCTGGGTTGCTAAGCATACGTTCTCGTCGTGGGAGTCGTCAAGTGGGGATCCTCGGTAGAGGTACCTGCGAGCTAAATGCACAGGCACAGGGGCGTTGTGGGTTACCATCTCTCGGTAGAGATCCTACATCAATTAACGGCACTGCTCGTGGTCCACTGACCCGGGCTGCTGAGAGTTGAACCGATTGCGTAATGCTGCTTCCAGTTCAAGCGGGTCAGGAGATCGGGGGGGGGGGGTTCGCTTGGCCCCTACCCCTGGAAGCTGCGTCGGTCTCGGGATCGGCCGCTTCGAGGGCTGTGTTGACTGACAGCCTGGCCGTTCGCGGGGCTGGGTCGGTTTTGGGGCTGGCCGCCCCGGGAGGGGGGTTAATTGCTGGGCCACCCACTCCCAAGGAGGGGGCTGTGTCGGCAGAAATGCTGGCCGCCCCGGTCACATGTGAGCTCTGCCATCGAGCTTTCGGCTCAAGGCGGGGGTTAGGGCAACACATGAAAAAAGGACGCCCCGTGGAGTACAATGACGCGATCGATGTGGATAGGAAAAGACCACGTTGGGAAGGGGAGGAGGTCAGACTTCTGGCTCGCGCCGAAGCTGACTCTCCCGAGGGTACGAGGTTTCTGAACCAGTATCTTGTTGAGAGATTCCCGAACCGGACGCTCGAGGCCATCAAAGGAGTTCGTCGCAGGGCGGACTACCGGGAGATGGTCGTTGGCATGAGGGTGGCACAGCAGCCAGCTGTGTTACCCAACCAGCTTAAAGAGTTGCAGCCCGGTGAGGACGGGGCCGATGACCGTCAAGCAGATGCTGTGCCTGAGGGGTTATGCCAATCCCACCAGTAGCAGGGGAGCCGCACCCACCTGACGCGGTAAACAATGTCAGGGTCAAGTTGCAGGAGCTACTGGAGGCCTGGGAGCCTGACATGGGTTGGTAGGCTGATCTTCTGCGGCGGGTGGTCGTAGATGCGTAAGAGGGGCGGCACACGAGTGCTGGTATCCTCGAGTGGTGCCGGCTGGTGTCCCCCCGTTACCCGAGCGTGTTCCCGGTCCTAGTACGGCACGTCGTAAGCGCATTACTGTGGGTAGCAAGCGAGATCAGCGCCGCAGGGAATACGGTCTAGGGAATAGTCTCTGGGTTCGGGACCAGGCCAAGTGTGCGCGTGAGGTTTTGGAGGGGAAGGTGGACGACTCTCAGCGACCATCTGCTGAGAGCATGGACGCGTACTGGCGAACTCTTATGGGGGAGCCGAGCGTTCCGTTCGTTCCATCTGCTGATCCTCGGGCCCATGTTGAGGTCTTGGAGAAGGGGGGGGTCCCATCACCCCGATTAATTAATGGGGCTTAACGTCTCATATTTATGCAACGATGGCTAATCGAGACGATGAGCGGGTGATAATGAAGATGAGAAGGTGATTATGAAGATGAGAAAGATGATAATGAAGAATAAAGCCACATCCGAATCAGATCCATTGTACGTCGCGTGAGTTGTCATACGGAAGTCCAGCAAGGGAGGGCAGGGCCAAGTGGGAGAAGAAATATTCAATGGGACAGTGGGGGGGAAAGGGGATTGGGGTGTGGACTGCACAACGTCTGACTTCTCCTCCTCGACCAGTCCGGCTTGGGTGGCCCTACCAGAAGCATACGCTTCCGCCGGCATAGCTCTCGGGATCAACAAAGCACGCAAACCTGTCCACCACGATAAGGTGGCAGTCCCTGGGCAGGCCCATCACCCCGAAAGAGGTGTTCGAATCTCGCATTCGGCCAAGGTCTGCACCAGGTCTAGATCGTATATCTGCGGCACGTTGGCACAACGTGCCTCCGTTGGCAATCGCTGTTCTCGTCAATATCTTTTTGCTACGTGGTGACATGCCGACTAAATTCCTGCACACCAGGACTATCTTCATACCTAAGAAGGAGTCCGACCAGCCCGCTGACTATCGGCCGATTTCTATTGGTTCTGTAGTCGGCCGGCACTTCCATCGCCCCCTGGCTCTTCGTATTCAAAGAAAGCAGCTGTCCGATTCTCGGCAGCGGGCGTTCCAGCCAGTGGATGGGTGCGCTGAGAATGTGACTATTCTCACGGCCCTCACTGCGGAATCGCGTCGTGCGTGTCGACAACTTCACCGTGCATCGTTAAACGTGTCTAAAGCCATTGTCACTGTCTCAAAATATGCCTTGGTCGACACGGTCAGGTCCGTAGGCTTCCCACAGCATTTTGTGGATTATGTGGCCCAAATTAATGACAATGCTGTTACGAACTTTGAGTGCGGGGCCGGGGTTCTGCGGGGGCGGTCGTTTAGGGGTTGCGGGTTGGTCGCGGGGTTTGTCAGGGCGATCCATTATCACCCCTTCTGTTTAACTTAGTTGTTGACAGAGTTTTGGGGTGCCTCAGTCCTGACGTTGGCTTTGATTTAAATGGGGTGCTTGTGAATGCTTTAGCTTTTGCCGATGATGTGATTCTTGTGGCGTCAACCCGGGCGGGGTTGCAATTGCTTCTAACTCAATTTGAGGGGGAGATGGCCAAGTGTGGCCTCTTCTTGCTTGCTGCCAAAAGTGGTACCTCATCCTTTGTACCGTCCGGCCGCGACAAAAAGGTTTAAGTGGTTTCTGGTCAGTTTCGGCTGATGTCTGGAGCTCTCCTTGTGTCGCGGACGGTTGTTGAACCCTAGAGGTATCTTAAGTAGACGGTCCGGGGTTCTGGGGTGGATGTAGTCGGTCGTACAGATTTGCGTAATGCTCTAGACCGCATAACGAGGAACCCCCTTAAGCCCCAGCAGAGGCTCAGGGTTTTGCTGACCTACCTTTTGCCACGTGTTCACCATGAACTCGTGCTGGGCAGGTTCACAAATCAAGTACTGCGCAAGTACGATCGGTGGATTCGGGCTGCGTGCCGGTCCTGGCTGCATCTGCCAATGGACACACCTAAGGGCTATTTCCATGCGGCAGTCGAGTCTGGGGGTTTAGGTTGTACTCCTCTTGCTCTCAAGATCCCGCAGATGAGGTTCAAGAGACTAGTCTGAATGACTAAGTTCCTCTGCCGCTGCAGTGGCAGCCTCCGGTACTGATGTCATTCTGAAAAGGGTGTCACAGTGTCGGCAGGTGTTGCGCTGATTCGCGGGCTCTGAGGACAAGGCGTCAGCGTTGGGTGACTGCATGACGAACTTTCTGTGGAGTGCGGTCGATGGTCGGGACTTGAGAGAGTCGGCGGCCTCGACTTTAAGTAAAAATTGGGTACTGACGCACTCAGGCGGAATCCCCGGCAAGGATTACGTCCATTACCATCAAGTTCGGTCAGGGAGGGTGCTACTTTCGAACACACGGGGGACGTACGTTGAGACACGACGCCGTCAGGGACGTAGTCGCCGCTGAACTCAGGGGGAAGGGGTGGGAGGTAGAAAAAGAGTACTTGTACAATCTTGGCGGTTGGCTCCTGGATAAGAAACCCGATATCGTTGCGGTTCATGAGGGCGTAGCGGTGATTGTGACGCGCAGGTTGTATACAATTCGGGTGGATTGGATCGGTTGCACTTTCAAAAGTATGACAAGTACCAGGGCAACAAGAAGCTTTTGGCTGCTATATCGGCACGTCGCGGGGTTCCCGTTGAGAAAGTCGTTAGCTGTCCAGTCACGATCAGCTGGAAAGGAGTGTGGTGTCGCAAGTCTGACTTGGGGCTCTCTCGAATGGGGGTTTCGAGGAGGGTGATGCGGCGCCTCACTACGATGTGATGTGGCGCCTCACAACGATGTGATGCGGCGCCTCACTACGATGTGACGCGGCGCCTCACTACGATGTGATGCGGCGCCTCACTACGATGTGATGCGGCGCCTCACTACGATGTGATGCGGCGCCTCACTACGATGTGATACGGCGCGTCACTACGATGTGATACGGCGCGTCACTACGATGTGATACGGCGCGTCACAACGATGTGATGCGGCGCCTCACTACGATGTGATGCGGCGCCTCACTACGATGTGATGCGGCGCCTCACTATGATGTGATGCGGCGCCTCACTACGATGTGATGCGGCGCCTCACTACGATGTGATGCGGCGCCTCACTACGATGTGATGCGGCGCCTCACTACGATGTGATGTGGCGCCTCACTACGATGTGATGTGGCGCCTCACTATGATGTGATGCGGCGCCTCACTACGATGTGATGCGGCGCCTCACTACGATGTGATGCGGCGCCTCACAACGATGGCTTTGAATGGCTCGTGACTAAACTGGGCTCGCTTTAACTGTATGACGACCAGGTCACCCTGGGCTGATGTTGGAGTGGCATTACGTTGATTGGGTTCAAGGTTAATCGAACTGCAGACTGTGGCCGCACGCTGAGCGTGACAGAGTAACATTAGGGCTTCTTGGGTGGGCGGTGGCTGGACGGGCTGGTTGCCGTCTGCCTGGGTTGTTTGGTTCTTTGCCCTCAGCGGGAACGTCCCACATAATACCCCCTCCGGCGGCCGAAGGGTGCTTGTTGCGCTTCTGCTCGAGCCTCTTGTCGTTTCATAGGTGGGGGACACTAGCCAAATGCCTCGTCATCTAATTAGTGACGCGCATGAATGGATTAACGAGATTCCCACTGTCCCTAACACTTGGCCCTGCCCACCCTTGCTGGACTCCCGTATGACGACCCACACGATAGATTAATGGGGCTTAACGTCTCATATTTATGCAACGATGGCTAATCGAGACTATGAGCGGGTGATAATGAAAATGAGAAAGATGATAATGAAGAATAAAGCCACATCCGAATCAGATCCATTGTACGTCGCGTGAGTCGTCATACGGGAGTCCAGCAAGGGAGGGCAGGGCCAAGTGGGAGGAGAAATATTCAATGGGACAGTGGGGGGGAAAGGGGATTTGGGTGTGGACTGCACTTCGTCTGACTTCTCCTCCTCGACCAGTCCGGCTTGGGTGGCCCTACCAGAAGCATACGCTTCCGCCGGCATAGCTCTCGAGATCAACAAAGCACGCAAACCTGCCCACCACGATAAGGTGGCAGTCCCTGGGCAGGGGGGTGCCTTGAGTCCAAAAAACTTTTTGGGTGCCTTGAGTCCAAAAAGTGTGGGAACCACTGTTATACAGTATCATATAATTATATGTTATTATATGTATTCTCATCTTTATTATCACCCGCTTATCGTCTCGATTAGCCATTGTTGCAAAAATATGAGACGTTAAGCCCCATTAATCAATCATCATCTCTTAGTGCTGTTTAAACTTATCATATTTTTGGAGGCAAAATTAATAAATGAAAACTTCTTGTATTTAACTTGTGATTATATATTATCAGGTAAGAAAAGGAACTATAGACTTCCTCGGGGGCTAGGGTTTGGTTCACACGTAAAAGTCTTGGCCTAAGCCCTAGGCTCAATAACAAGATTGCAATAAGATTACACCATAGACTTAACCCTGCAGAAGCCTGTCGTGTCGTCATATGACCAGGCCTTCCCCCTCCCACCCTACTGGGGCTGTCTGAACGCCGCTCTAAGTCGTTCGGCTGGAGCTGTCGAGGTAGGGTCAATAGACGTATACACTGAATTGGCTTGACCTGTACCGATCCTTGACGTGTACCGTATCCTAGTCAGGGAATACCACATATTGACGACTAGAAAACTGATATGTTATTAATTATTTTAATAGTGTGCAATATCAAGCCTATACACTACAGAAATAGTTATGTCAAATTATAATCAGTCGTCTGAAGTCAACAAGTCGTCTGCTCAGCAACGCCCCCCATTAGTCGGGAACATTCCACCTCCGTAACATGTCACACATAGTATAGTATTTTGACTCATCTCTATCTCAAGGAGTAAGTCGAGTCTGAGGTCACTATCGATAAAAAGTCACCGATTATCGGATCCATGGAAGCTTATTCGTTAGAAAAGGAGGATTGATTGATTGATTAATGGGGCTTAACGTCTCATATTTATGCAACGATGGCTAATCGAGACGATGAGCGGGTGATAATGAAGATGAGAAAGATGATGATGAAGAATAAAGCCACATCCGAATCAGATCCATTGTACGTCGCGTGGGAGGGCCAAGTGGGAGGAGAAATATTCAATGGGACAGTGGTGGGGAAAGGGGATTGGGGTGTGGACTGCACTTCGTCTGACTTCTCCTCCTCGACCAGTCCGGCTAGGGTGGCCCTACCAGAAGCATACGCTTCCGCCGGCATAGCTCTCGGGATCAACAAAGCACGCAAACCTGCCCACCACGATAAGGTGGCAGTCCCTGGGCAGGTAGAAAAGGAGGACATCGTGTCGTATTTAGATCGTTTAGAACAATTCTTCGTGCTGAATGATAAAGTTGCCGACAAGGTCAAAGTGTCGATGATTATAACATTGTGTGGCGCAACTACATACGCAACCCTGAAAAATGTGTGAATGCCTATTGGAAGCCGTCCGAAGTAAGTTTTACGGACATTACTGCAATTCTGAAGCAACATTTCGCCCCGAAACGTCTCGTCATATCAGAGCGTTACAACTTCCATTGTTGTAAACAAAAGGAAGGTGATTCCACACCACATCCGAATCAGATCCATTGTACGTAGCGTGAGTCGTCATACGGGAGTCCAGCAAGGGAGGGCAGGGCCAAGTGGGTGGAGACATATTCAGTGGGACAGTGGGGGGGGGGGGGGGGTAGGGGGGTCTCCTTCCGTCGCCTCTTACGACTAGCAGAGTCACTCTGGGCCTATTCTACCCCGGGCCGAAACGGGTCTCCTTTCGTCGCCTCTTACGACTAGCAGAGTCACTCTGGGCCTTTTCTTCCCCAGGCCCAGACGGGGCAAATGAGTTCAAAGAGGACGACATCGCTTCTGGTGATTGGCACAAAGAGGACATCGCTTCTGGTAATGGGCACAAAGAGGAAAACATCACTTCTGGTGATTGGCACAAAGAGGACGACATCGCTTCTGGTGATGGGCACAAAGAGGACATCGCTTCTGGTGATTGGCACCAAGAGGACATCGCTTCTGGTGATGGGCACAAAGAGGACATCGCTTCTGGTGATGGGCACAAAGAGGACGACATCACTTCTGTTGGCAATCCTGATCAGGTCAACATCGAATGTATTGATCCCATCAAACAAGATAAAATAACAGATCCAGGCCCCTCGAAACCAAAAATGAATGCAATTAACGGTAGGCTTAGTCATAATTCATTACCTGCTGTCATAACATTAATACGTACATTAATTTCATACACTTTACAACACCCACCTTAAAGGTCCAGTCAACTCTTTAAACAACATTTTATTAAAAAAAGTGTTTTCATAAACATCAGAGAAAGTTCCATAAAAAACACCTCACGGTGTTTGGTACCCCCGTATACTACAGCCAGGTATAGATGGCGTAGTGGTTGTTCTACCAATAGGCATACTAGCCTACCAAAATTATCGCTTACACTGCTGTCTTAAGCTCTACGAGGTTATTGCTTGCGTGTATAATGCGTATTTTCTGGGTTAAAGTTCCTAAATGTGAAGAAGTGCTGTGCGTATGAATGCAGCAATGAGTGCAAAAATGATCGCGGCATTTTTTGAATCATCATTTCATCATTTTATTATTGTGTTATCACCACAAATACTATAAAGAATTTCTCACAGAGAAAAGATAACAAGATATAATTGAACTTGCAGCGCACTTTAGCTGTCATACGGTCCCCATACTAACTACTACTTTACTATACTACTACTATACTTACTTAGCATATACAAATAGCCTACTATTATGTTTTTAATCATATCTTTAAATCTGTAAAATTTAATGGCTTTTCAGGTACAAAAATGTTTAGAACATTAAGGGATTTGACAAACATAGATCTGTGCAGAACATCAAAACTAGGTCTAACTTCTGGACACCCTGCAAAAGGACACCCAAAACGCAGTCGCTCGACAATAATCGGAGGAAAACGAAAAGGTAATTAACTGAGCAATAAGATTGCTCAATTACATAATACAAAATACATAAAATCAAACGAAAAACATCATACATGATAAACAGCTATAATCATGGATTGTAGCTACTATATATCGACAATTTTCACAATAAATGGAAGATGATGATATTGATTGATTGATTGATATTTGGGCTGAACGTCTTATATTTTTGCAACTTGGCTAATCAAGACGATGAGTGGGTGATAATAAAGATGAAATTGGGAGCTCTTTAGAGGAAAGGGGCAAGTAGGAGGGCGCGAGAGGAAAGAAGAAAGGGGAGGAAAGGGGATTGGGGTGTGGACTGCACTTCGTCTGACTTCTCCTCCTCGACCAGTCCGGCAAGAGTGGCCCTACCAGAAGCATACGCTTCCGCCGGCATAGCCCTGGGGATCATCAAAGCACACAAACCTGCCCACCACGATAAGGTAGCAGTCCCTGGGCAGGAAGATGATGATAAAACAGTCAAATTTTCATGTGTAGATAAAACATTTTGGTGATAATAACTACTGCACTAAGCTTGGCAGGCTAGTGCTGATTTTTTAAACAAGCGAAGCAAGCGTCTCCTTTCTACTCAAAGTCACATTGAATCCTGCAATAAGGACAGATTTCTATCCTTTACCCAAGTTAGAGGATGTGTTTGTGTCTTTAGCGGGAGGTAAGGTATTTTCAGTTATTGATTTAAAAAATGCTTACATACAATTTCCGGTAGGTCCCGAGTCCCAAAAGTATTTAATGGCGGGCTCACACAAAGTCGCAAGGATTATGGTTTAGTTATAAGCTGAGTTGGAAGATACGGATCACGTATAATGGTTCACACAAACTCGTCATCGCAATTGCAATAGTCATAGTCACTAGGGAGTTGAAATTTGTTCAACTCTCTTATAACTAAACCTTAAACCATGTGACGGACCAATCAGGTGTTGATACGTCACTTGTGACGAACCAATACGAGGATGCCTGCTTGAGATAGTACGGACTACTTTCATGTAGTCAAGATTGATTAATGGGGCTTAACGTCTCATATTTATGCAACTATGGCTAATCGAGACGATGAGCGGGTGATAATGAGGATGAGAAAGATGATGATGAAGAATAAAGCCACATCCGAATCAGATCCATTGTAAGTCGCGTGGGTCGTCATACGGGAGTCCAGCAAGGGAGGGCAGGGCCAAGTGGGAGGAGAAATATTCAGTGGGACAGTAGGGGGGGAAGGGACAGGGTCTCCTTTTGTCGCCTCGTACGACTAGCAGAGTCACTCTGGGCCTATTCTACCCCAGGCAAACAACAATTTAAGCGGCAAATCAGCTGATATCCTGATTTTACCCGCGCTTTTGGATGAAAATATGGCCGAGCTACCAGTGCATCATTTTGGAGCTGATAAAGATTACGGCGATGATTGTACTAACGAAGTGTTCATCTGTATGATTCAAAAGTATACAGCTCTTTATGATAAGGCAAACCCTAATCATAAAGACGTTGTATACGTATAAAACTGCCGGGAGGCGTCGTCTCAAGCCCTGTCCATCAGAGGTAAGTTTCAGATCAGCATTTTTAGGTTACTTTTATATATATTTATTGACTAGTTTATATAATGGTAAATAAATATGTGAAAAATCCGTATTCTGTATTTTGTTTAAAATTATCTCTCGCGATCATCTCTTAGTCTTGTTAGGCATGGGTAGGACCTAGAGGACACGGCCTATCCACTTGTCAGATCAGCAATTATTTTTAAGGGAAACTTTTTAATAAGTTTATTGATAAGTTTACTATCACCATTCTAAAGAAATATGTGAAAAAGCCATATTCTATAAGATTAAAGTATATATTGTTCAAGGTTCAAAATTCTCTCTCACGGGTTTGTTGGGCTTGGGCCTAAGCCTAGGCCTAGGGCCTAGTCTAACTTAGGCCTCCCGAGGGTAATATTTGGCAGTGTTGCCAGCAGTTGCATATAGGTCGGATATACATCAACCTACAATCTTGGTACAGAATTATTTTATTTAGTTTTTTAAATTTATTTTAACTGTAAAAGTATGACCACCTATTGCCCAAACCGAAAGCTTATATAAGCAGTCTATTCTGGGGAAATATTCCTTATTTATATTGATTATTTTCATTGAACTGTGCCAACGTAGACCTATTGAACAACAAAACTACTTTGTTTAGTGGAGGACTCTAAGGCGACATGGGCACGACTCAAACGGAAGTACATGCACCTACGAAAAGTAATGGCAGATGGCCCAAAAAGCGGCAGTGCCCATTCCTAAATGGGACCTGTTTGGAACCATGCAGTTCCTCGACAAGGATAGGCACAACTTATTTATTAGGCCTAGATACGTACTCTCCAACATAGGCTGCTCTATAAATCAAAGATATGAACGTAAACCTTCCATACTAGCAACCCATTGGGCTTAGTTTGTGTAGGCCCCAGAGGTGCGCAATTGCCAAAATATCTGGCCCTAATTACTAATGCAAAAAGAAGGTCCAATTGAGACTGACCCAGCCTGGCCCCAGCCCTACCCCTGACATGTATCTCCATATCCAGCCCTTGCATACCTCTAGTAGGCCCTGAGCAGGTATTCAACATAATTTTTTAACTTACGCCTTCCTATTGTTTCAGAAGCTCCAGCAACACAATAATAAAAAAAATCAAGGTTGATCGCTCTTCACATTTGTCGTACCTACAACAGCAGTTTGTGGAACAACGACATTGCTTCACCATCCACATCCCGTCACCCCACCACCAATTTATCTTTCGTTACTTCTGGATCCCATTCTTCATCTTCTTCTGCATCTTCTACACCCAATAACTCAGTCCAAAATCTTCTTTTCTGTCTTCCTTCTCCCAGGACAACTCGTTAGATGCCCCTTCCACTTTACAGTCCCCCCTAGATCATACTTGGTTGTCACCGATTTCTTCCCCCTCACCACCCTTGTTCCCAACTTGTGCTTCCCCTACTCCGTCTCGCCAAAGCTCATCCACATTCCACAGTGCTGCCTCCAACCTATCTTTAACACTCAAAAGTAGCACTCCACTAAAACCATCAATTTCCATTAATTCCTGATTCCAACCCTCAAATCGTCCTACTGCTTCATCCTCCCCGTCCCTCCAGCTCCCAACCAACAACAACAGCACCAACAGTAATCCTCGCCACAACAGTAAACAATCTTAACCCCGCAAGTAGCGAGGTCCTGGAGGCGATGCGTGGGGCCCAACAAGCCATCCAGGGACTGCTTGCAAACCGGCAGTGGAACTTACATGTAATATTTTTCAAAATTTATGGTTTCTACCCTTACGAGCATTGAAAAAAAAGTATGTGTATGAGGGAGATGATGGAGGTTTTGGAGAAGTTCATATCTGACGATGATGAATGAAACCTCCTCATCGACCTCATACACGTTTCAAGTAACTTTACCATTGTCAACATTTTTATTTTTATTTCCATTTCTTCCAATATTTTTCAATTCATTTAAATTCAGTAGGCCTATAACTTTAATTAGTTTCTCTGTAAATATTTACAGGATTCTGTTTTTTTTATTCTTTTTTTATTAGATAATTATTATTGGATTGACTTGACAATTTCCTGTATACCTGTATGTAGGCCTATACCAGTTTCAAAGATATCAAGACACAAATTGTTGTAGGACTTTGGTCTCAGGCACTGGGTAACAACATTTTGTCACAAATGCACTCGAACGAGGACGAGCTACTAGACAGCTTTCGAGAATATGAAGAGGTTGGAAGGCAAAGAAGTGCTCGCTTAACAGATAAATCCTCCAAACCGTCCAATTACCAGGCTAAGGGTACTGAACCAAAGCCCAAGCCCAGTCAAGATTGATTGGTTAGTGGGGCTTAACGTCTCATATTTATGCAACTATGGCTAATCGAGACGATGAGCGGGTGATAATGAAAATGAGAAATATGATGATGAAGAATAAAGCCACATCCGAATCAGATCCATTGTACGTCGCGTGGGTCGTCATACGGGAGTCCAGCAAGGGAGGGCAGGGCGAAGTTCGAGGAGAAATATTTAGTGAGCCAGAGGGGGGGAAAGGGACAGGGTCTCCTTTTGTCGCCTCTTACGACTAGCAGAGTCACTCTGGGCCTATTCTACCCTGGGCCGAGACGGGTTTCCTTTCGTCGCCTCATACGACTAGCAGAGTCACTCTGGGCCTATTCTTCCCCGGGCCCAGACGGGCAAGCCCAGTCAAGATCCCAAGGTACCCGTGCACATGAACAAGAAGATGGATAACGAAACGAGGAACTCGGAAAATCAACGTCAGCAACCAAGTAACAACCAACCAAGGGAAGTCAAGTGCTTTAATTGCAATGGCTATGGACACATAGCATCAGATTGCCCTCAACCACGGAAGGCATGCTTCAAATGCGGTTCCCGACACCACCGACAGCGTGACTGTACGCAAGAAAAAGGTGACAAGAGGCGGTACCAAAGGAAGTAATGGTAGTAAATAATGCAACGACTCCAGAAAAATTCCTGATAATAGCTAAAGTAAATGGCTTGGAACTAAAATCTATGTTGGATCCCGGCAGTGCAGTGTGCACGATGAAAGCAACAACGGCAATAAAATTATTTATTTATTTATTTATTCAGGATTTAAATACAGCTATACAGCAAATACAAATTGTAAATGCATTACAATCCAAAGTACTGTACTCTATAGTTTCGGAGATGTCAACAGAATCGCCCCTGATGCATTAGGTAGGATCAGTATCGATAACGTAAATGGGACGTGTGTGCCAATATTGGTAGCACCCGACTAGGGATGTCCAAAAAATATCGCTATCGGTATATCGATATTTTCCTTTCGATATTTTGCGATACATCACTAGATCTTTCCTTTCGATATTTTTGATACATATCGGTAAAATTAGTAAAATAAATACTTAGTAAAATACTTTTTGTAGGTGATAAATAAACCTACAATAAATAAAAACGTCCTGTCCACCGGTGGGACCGCCCACCGTTTTGAAACAGGCATAGGCTGCCATGTTGGAAGTAGTAGTGTCTTCCCGCAACCGTCAGGTAGCAGTACAAGACGGGAGATAAATGATGGATGATGGTAGAGTGGATAATCTACCGGTACCGACCGCCCACCAAACCATAACATTGTGTTGTTTCGCCAAGGAAATAGGAAAATGTCTCCTCCTAAATCCGAAGTGTGGAAATATTTTAATAAATTAACGAAAACGCAATCAACATGTCGTATTTGCAACCGCCAGGTGAAAACGAGTGTCAATACGACGAATTTGTCTAAACACCTGTTTACATTCCATGACGATTTTATCGTGGCCAAAAAAGCCATTCCCTTGGAGGGAAGAAAGTCTACAGATGCCCTGTGCCGGGTTGCAGAAAACATTGATGTCGAGGTAAGCGCAATCTTAAAAATTATTGTAACTGGTGCCTAGGGCCTAGGGTAGGGAGGCCTAGGCCTACTCCTTAGGCCTGGGCTGGGCCTTTTGATGAATATTTTACGATAAGGCCTAATCCCTAGGCTAGCTAGACCTAGCCTAGGCCTCCTAGGGCCTAGGCCTATAAGGAAGAACTGATAACGTATGAAGAACGTTGATGACAAGAAGACCTCTGGATGGAGGGTAACTAATTGATGAAGACTCCTGCCACAAGACTAATAAAACAAGTGGAATAAAGCAGGGATGAGGACCTTGGTGTAGATAAGCCTCGGCTTAGGAGACACCAAGCGAAATGTTGTACTAATGAATGAATAATAAAATCTGTAGACCTAGGCCAAGTTCTAGGTAGGCCTAGGCCCTAGGATGAATATTTACGATAGGCCTAGTCCTAGGTACTTTTATCTCCTTACAATATTTACTAATGCGTATATATTTTTGTATATTTAAATACAGAAATGGTCATATAGGCCCATTCTGATGTTTATTTTATTGTTTGTGATTACAGAATGTATTGGAAGAAGGAGCAGATGACCCGGATGATGGTCACTTGGCTAGATCTACGCCGAGCTCATCTAGCAATTCTATCACTACGTTTATCAGGAGCTTTTCGTTTTAAGGGTAACATCGGTTGAATGGTGTTGGTAAACACATCGATTTAGCTAAAAACGGTTTAACTTTAGGTCACTTTTCAAAGTGACTTAGAACAGTTAAACCGATTTAATTTTACGTGATAAACACTTAAAACGGTTTAAGACGCCATCTATCCGCAACCTAGCGGCAACTGACTGTACTCTCATCTCTCTCATTTGACAATAATTAATGCAAGGCGCGATCGCGACGAAAAAAAGTCAATTATGCCAAAAGAAAAAGGATTGTCCCGTTCAGGGAACTGGAAGCAAGAAGAGGTTATTTTTTTCCTGGAATTGCGCCGGGAAAATCGCGTTTTGGAAACTTGGACGGAAAAAAGAAAGTGATAACTTAGTTATCTTCTTTGCTTAAAGTACATTATAGGTTATGTAGACCTACTTTCGTTTAGTTTACTAGGCTGGGTTAGCCCCTGTCTCTTAAGGCTTGAATATATAAAGCACCTGTTGCAAAAAAATGTGGCATTCATCACTTATGATTGATAAATGGGGCTTAACGTCTCATATTTATGCAACGATGGCTAATCGAGACGATGAGCGGGTGATAATGAAGACACACATCCGAATCAGATCCATTGTACGTCGCGTGGGTCGTCATACGGGAGTCCAGCAAGGGAGGGCAGGGCCAAGTGGGAGGAGAAATATTCAGTGGGAAAGTGGAGGGGAAGGAACAGGGTCTCCTTTTGTCGCCTTTTACGACTAGCAGAGTCACTCTGGGCCTATTCTTTCCCGGGCCCAGACGGGTCATTCATCACTTATCTGAATGGAATTCATCACTTATCTGAATGGAAGTGTTCAGTAGGGCTAGGCATAGCTGAATGTAGTGATTTGCCCAGGTTATGTAGGCATAGGCCTAGGGGCCTACCCCCAGATGCAAAATAATGTGTAGGCCTAGCCTAGGGCTAGGCTAGTCTAGGCTTAATATTTACTGTTGTGGTTTTATTATTATTATTTATATTCACTCTTCGCTGGTAGAGAATCCTCCCTTTCTTACTATAAAATGATCAAATCCTAGGCCTAGACCTGCCCTGTACCTAGCCTATCCATTAATTTTTAGGCTGTTAAGGCTTTGTGCTTGGAAGTAGGTAGCTCCCCAAAAACATGGGGCCTTGGCCTAGACCCTTATCATTTAAAAACAATATAGTCCCAGGGCCCAGGCCTACCATTTTCAAATATCGTTACCTTTAAATATGAAATGGAATGGCACTCTGTGCCGAGTATCGCAAAGCGAAATCTATCAACAGCAAGAGTGGGCAGGGAACCGCCAAATGCCCATTTTATGATGAGCTCGACGAGATTCTTGGTGGCAGGCCGAACATCAGCATGTGTACCAGTGGCATGGGCGTAGATAGCACAATTGTAGAACCATCAACATCACTGGAGATACAGTTAGTTGAAGACGTTAGGTGTAGATCAGGGGTCGGCAAAAGGCGGCGCGCAGGGCTAATTTTTGTGTCCCTCTACTAATTTAATTATTTATAATTAAATTGCAATTATTATTCCTAGTTTCCACCACGGTTAGAAAAATTCAATTAAATATTTTTAACTTCAACCATTACTGTGATTAGATATATAAGTAGACCTATGTATGGATATGTTAATCAAATTAATCAATTTTATAAAAGCGCTCTTGTCTCTACAATACCGAATACTGAGAGTTCTTGGATAACGTTAACGCGATACCGGTAATTATGATTTGCCACTCGTCGTTGAAGTCTGCCGCTGGACATGCCCAGACGTGTTTTAGGCAAAATATGTATCAAAAGATTAAAAACAGAACTATCGAGGATTAAGTAAAGTTGCGATCCACATGTGCGTTATGATGGGAATTACGTACATTTGAACAATATCAGATAAAAACTTAGGTTAAATAATCACCGATAACCACTTGCAGGACGTTCTAAGCATATCTTACAAGAACAAGACGCGAGCCTAACTTTAAGATTGATTTTTTGGGCTTAACGTCTCATATTTTTGCAACGAGGCTAATCGAGACAATGAGTGGGTGATATATGAAGATGAAATAGGGGGCTGTTTGGAGGAAAGGGGCCAATAGGAGGGCGGGGTGGAAAGAGGAAGGGGGAGGAAAGGGGGCTTGGGGTGTAGACTGCATTTCGTCTGACTTCTCCTCCTCGACCAGTCCGGCTAGGGTGGCCCTACCAGAAGCATACGCTTCCGCCGGCATAGCTCTCGGGATCAACAAAGCACACAAACCTGCCCACCACGATAAGGTAGCAGTCCCTGGGCAGGAGCCTAACTTTAAGAAATTGGCCCAAGAACAGGGGTGTAATTTCTCGCACTAGAAGCTGCCCCATGTACATTACGCAGAACTGGTAGGTGGCACTATACACAATTTAGTTGCCGACCCCTGGTGTAGATTGTGATGCTGTTGTAATTTGTGTAATTACATCTCGGGCAAGAATAATGATTGGAAAAAGTCACAACTGTGTAATATCCGTGCCGTGTGATACCCCCTCGCTGACCACTGTGCATACCTTATATCGAACATAACGAACATCCTGTGGTTGTGTGTTTGTGATGATGATGATGATTAATGGGGCTTAACGTCTCATATTGATGCAACGATGGCTAATCGAGACGATGAGCGGGTGTTAATGAAGATGAGAAAGATGATAATGAAGAATAAAGCCACATCCGAATCAGATCCATTGTACGTCGCGTGAGTCGTCATACGGGAGTCCAGCAAGGGAGGGCAGGGCCAAGTGGGAGGTGACTTTGAAGCAGGCATATGTTATGAAACATTGCCTCGCTGCCCCAGGTAAATAAAACATTATCTTTAGGGAATTGCTGGTGATGCCAATTGTTGCGCGTCTTGTACACGGAACGGGGGTAAAATTCTTCTATGCTGGTTTAATCTTCTTCTTCTGAATAATGCGGGGTTTTGCCGCCATCTTGCAAGCAACATGCTTGCTGTGTGACAGAGCCGGAAAGAAGAATGCCGTCAAGATAACCTGCACGGTGTGCGGCCTGCTCTACCACAGGACCTGCCTCATGAAGAATAACAGTTGGAGTGATAAAGAAGTCAACGCTTTCCGCAAAAATAACAACGTTCAATGCTGGACATGCAGCCTCCCCGGGTTGAATGACTCTTTCTGGAGCCTTCCGGAAGAGACACAAAGCCCCCCTCGGATGCTACCGCAGAGCCGGTGAGTGCAGCCCGTGAGGTTCTTGATTTCAACCAAGCAAACTGGCCGGCCCTGAACGAAGCGTTGTGTGAGCGCCTGCCGGTGGTCCTACAGCTGGAAGATGTCAATGAGGTGTGGGAGAACTGGAAGCGCATCGTCTTCGAGTGTGCAGAAGAGCATGCTCCGAAAAGAAGAGTCGGGGGAAATAAACATCTACTCCTTCCTTGGCTAAACAAGGACCTCAAAAAGCTGATCAAAGTCCGGGACAAACTCTTCGCCCGTTGGAGGGAATCCAAATCGCAAGACGCAAGAGAGGCATATCTTGCTGCGAGAAGATCAACTCAGATGGCCCTTCGGATGGTGAAGGACAACTGAATGTGGGGTCTGGGCCGTGGTGCCGATAGCGGCAAGTTCTTTTGGCGCTACATTAATTCTAAGGCTACTACTTCAAACAATGCAGCGAGTTTAAAGGTAGAGACAAGAACTGTGTCAGACCCCAAGGAGGTAGCAGCCTGTTTCAGCGAGATGTTTCAGAGCAATTTCTCAGAGGCAGATAACATTTTCCAAGTCCACCGGGGAAACGCGCCCGGCTCCCAGCTGTCACATCTGTCAGAGCAGCCTATTTTGAGCAAGCTGACTTGCTTGCCTGCCGACATGCAAAAGATTCTCCGGGGAACCAAGGATAAACTCTATTTACAAATACTATACACTGAGGAACATTCTGAACCTATTGACGCTGCGATCAGTCTACTTTGCACTTACCCAATCAATTATACAGTATGGGATAATAGGTTGGGGAGGCGCTAGCGTCACACACATGGAACATCTCAATGTGGTTCAAAAATGTATACTTTAAGTAATGTTAAATAAACACTTTCTATACTCATCTAATCTTATTTTCACCGATTCAAACGTACTAACGATAAAAAAATTGTACATACCAAAGTCCCCTGATCACATTCATAAAAACCATAAATCATATAATTCGGTAACTCACAGGATTACGACTAGGGATAAAGTAAATTAAACTTCAAGTACCAAGAGTACACAAAGGGATCACCCAAAAACATTTCATGTACTTGGGGCCCAAAATATTTAAGCATCTACCAACAGAACTGAGAGATAATGTAAACAAAACAAAACTCTCCCAACAAGTAACACTTTGGCTAAAGGAACGCTTGAACGCGAACATCGAAGACATAATAAATTTAAAGCCATCCAGACACACCCTCTACTTGTAGCAATGATTACAACGCTGTGATTTATATATGCATTTTATCCTTTATTTTGGTCCTTTAGTTTAGTTTAGTTTAGTTTAGTTTAGTTTAGATTAGATTAGATTAGCCTACCTATATACATTTATACTTACAAATTATCTTACTGCGAATAATGTTTAATTGTTTCACTGATAAACACTATCGCAATAAGTTAGCACATAATTACTACTTGTTCAAACTAGTATACTACAAATAATATCAAGTATGGATACATGTTAATGTTTATCTTTGTCTACTATGTTAACCTAGTCCACGTAAAAGAGATGCTCCATACACACACAAGTCGCCTTATGTGGTGGAGGATCTCTAAAAATATATATCTTCGTATTTGATATAGTATTAATGTGGAAATAAATAAATTACATTGAATTGAATACCGTAGTGGGCCCGGATGGCATGCCTGCAATCCTTCTAAAAAAATCCGCCGACGCTATCTGCGTCTCGCTCGCCCACCTCTTCAACAAAGCGCTTGACCAGGGAATCCCGACTGATTGGAAAACGGCAACTGTGGCACCAATCTACAAAGACGGCGACAAGAGAGACATAAAAAGTACTGGCCAATTAGTATCACCTCACTGGTTGGTAAGACGATGGAACGTTTCGTGCGAGACTGTACGAGTGAGTTCCTCGAGAATTAAAGTGTCATCCCTCCGACGCAGCACGGCTTTCGTCAGCATCGTTCTCCTTACCGGCGCCATAGATGCATGGACGGCGATCCTTGACGAGTGGAGCGGCGTGCACATTCACTGCGTATATCTCGATTGGTCGAAAGCATTCGATACAGTTCCACGGCGAGCGCTCAGAACCCAGGAAGGTGCCCAACTGTTCCAACTGTTCTATTATTTCACGTCGCAATTTAATAATATAATTACGATCTTCATTGCTCTTCCTTAAAAGCTTATACTCACCTCTCAATATTATTACCAAATCATGATCAGCACAGTTCACATTACCCAAGCCCTCATCATTAGATTTAGTAATAGATACGGAACACACCCATTCAGTGTTTTGTAGATTACTATCTCTGGAGCCACTTTTTGTTGCGTTCAAGCACTTGGAATGAACGATACTATCACAGGTAATACACTTAACACCTTTTCTTATGCCCGAATTGCATATTTCACAGTTAAAACTTAATATTTTTAGAGCACCATTTACACCGTGTTCCGCACTGTCCGCCATGTTGACGACGTATATGTGTGCAGTAATTAATAAATGAATTAGGTAAATAATTATAAATAGTTTATTGTTTAGGTCTTCTTCAACATCACCATCAATCAACGTCAACAACCAGGCAAACCAGGCAACAGGATCAAGAAGAGTACGTGGAGTTGTTGTAGAACTGCAGGAGTTGCGTAAAGTTATCGAGCCAAGAAATAAACAGAAACTCGAGGTGTCTAACAAGATTCTAGAACAAAAGACCATAATTGCAGATGAACTTAAACGAAAAAATGATTTGCTACGTAGTTTTTTTTAAATACATTCAAACAGAACAAGTAATGCCATTTTATCATCCACATACATTATGTTTGTCTACATTGTGTTACTGATCTTTTTCGAAAATAATCCTCTTTTTAATGTTTTTTTTTATTGTATCTATAAGTGAAGAAGAAAATCACCAAGTTTGTTAACTAATACTCTTTATTTTATCGATAGGTGTAGAAAACAATCATAATTTTTGTTTACCTAACCTTTCTTTTTCTATAGGTGTAGAAGAGAAGCACCATTTTTTTATTTTATTCTATCTTGACAATTTGCCAGTGATTTTACCAAGGCCATATATTACTTAGGAAAAACACAACATTTTGTTGACTTATTTTGATTTGATCTCGGTAGTTGTGTGACCTTTAAGTGCAACATGTGCAGTATGGTTGTAATATGCATACATGGGCATACACATGCAAGTGATATTGATAATACAACAAATATAAAGTTTTTGATTGAATATGGTTATAGTTTAGTTATATATAACTAGGGATAGGACGTTTAAACATTTAAACGTTTTAACGCGTCCAGTGACTTCAAACATTTACATTTTATTACGCCATGTTTAAACGTGTGTACAGTAGTGTTAAGGCCTAGTAAAGGCCTGCCAAGATGGCTGACGATGAGGAGTCAGAGTTTTGCAAGTGTTGTAATAAATTGTTTACTGGTGGAGTAAAAGTTATTGGTTGCGATGGATGTGAAGGATGGTATTTGTTAAAGTGTGTTGATATATCTAAACAACAGTTCAATGTGATAAAGTCTGTAGCCAACTTAAAATGGTTCTGTGAACCATGCGCTATTGTGCATGGGAATACGCCTAGGCCTTGGCCTAACGATAGCCCCGGGACTAGGCCTAGTACTCCAGTGAATAAACGGGAGATCATGTTATTACAAGAAATAATCAAAGAGAAAGAGATGATGAATAGTGAAAAAGAAAAAAGGCTGCAACTACAACATGAGATGATAAGTGTACTGAACAGAATGCTAAATGAGGACAGTGTTACAAGTAAGGTTAAGGTGGATAAGGAAATTCAAGCTAGGCCTAGGCCTACGTGCTCCGAGATTTGTGAAGGGGGAACGCAAGCAAATTCAGTGATCAAAGACTATGCAGCAGTTGTAAAAACGGGGCAACAGATTACATTGTTACGTGATGATGAGAGAAATGTAGAGAATATGGAATCTAGGCCTCGGACTGAAACCCATGAGGATGGAATCGGCCTAGGCCTAGATTTGGCTCTACGACTACCAGCATTGATCATCAAACCGAAGGCGAGTTAACAAACAAGTGAAGTTACTAAACAGCATATAAAGAAGAATATCAAACCAGATCATTTAAACATAGGAGTTAATCAAATAAAGTCTTTAAAGAATGGGGGAATATAATCAGCTGTGCAAAGAAAGAAGACCTGGCCAAACTGAAAGAAAATGCCAAAGAGGTACTGGGTGATGAATACAATGTGGAAATACCGGGCAAACGGGACCCAAGACTAATCATAAACAATACAGAAGATTTTCCTTTGGAAAATGCCGTGAGCTTCATAGAAATGATTAAGGAGCAGAATAACATCAACAAACTGGAGTCAAGATTATGTGTCATATACAAGAGCAAAGTGAACAGACTTGGTTTAGTTGATTTGATTATTTGGGCTTAACGTCTCATATTTTTGCAACGAGGCTAATCGAGACAATGAGTGGGTGGTATATGAAGATGAAATAGGAGGCTGTTTGGAGGAAAGGGGCCAATAGGAGGGCGGGGTGGAAAGGGGAAGGGGGAGAAAAGGGGATTGGGGTGTGGACTGCATTTCGTCTGACTCCTCCTCCTCGACCAGTCCGGCTAGGGTGACCCTACCAGAAGCATACGCTTCCGCCGGCATAGCTCTCGGTCTCATCGAAGCACACAAACCTGCCCACCACGATAAGGTAGCAGTCTCTGGGCAGGCTTGGTTTAGTAAACGTGGTAATTGAATCCGACAGTGAAACAAGAAAAGTGTTTTTTAAGGATAATAAAGTTAACATAGGATGGAGTAGATGTGAAATAAGTGATTATGTTTTTATAATGCGATGTTATAAATGTCAGCAATATGGCCATTGTGTTAAAGAATGCACAAAAATAAATGTTGTGTGCACTTACTGTAGGGGTCAACACAGCTACAATGATTGCAGCAGTGATTTTCCGCAGTGTGCAAACTGTACAAAAGGGAATGTGAGCTATAATCGAGGGTATGATACAAGGCATGAGGCAAGTGACAATAGAAGATGCCAGTGGTATCAGGATAATTACACGAAACAGGTGCAAAAATCTTATTTAAGTGATTCATCATAACAATTAAAGTCAATGTGTACTTCAAGAACTGAGAGAGGTGATATTCTTTACATGAATGCACAAAGCTTGGTAAAGAACTTTGATGAGATATCCGTATTAATCAACAAAGTCAAGCCACATGTGATTGGTGTAACTGAGACGCACGTTACAAAAGACATATTAGATAAGGAACTGAGAATTTCTGGCTATAGAATGCTAAGGTGTGATTCAAATAGCCGAAATACATGAGGAGTGGTAATATATATTGACAGTAAATTAAAATTTGACCTCTTATATAATTACAGCAAAAACAATAACTATTGGGTTCTTGGTGTGAAAGTGTGCATTCGCAGAAATCATAAACAAATAATTGTAGTATATCACTCACCAAATGGCAAACATGGTGAGTTTATCGAAGAAGTTCAAGAAAGCATATGTGCAGATTTAAATTCAAAGGGTAGAAACATTACCAGTGTAATTGTTGGGGACTTCAACTTAAATCTATTCAAACCAGATTGTTATACTAGAAAAATACTGGCTGGCATTGAGGTATATGGATACAAACAAGTAGTTGATACAGCAACGAGAATAACCAAGAACAGTCAGTCACTAATTGACTTTATAATTACAAATAAGGAGCATAACATTAGGTACACAAACAAGGACTTGCCGATAATTGGAGACCATCTTTTGTTTATGATAGATTTTATGGAGGGAGGTGTTGAAAACAAAAATCAACTAGAAATACCAATTTACAAATATGATTGGTCAAAATATAACCCTGATAATTTTAGATATGATATTGTATGCAGTAAGTTTGAGGAGACGTCTATTGATATTAATATTGTTGCTAATAACTTTGTGGACAATCTAGTCCAAGCGAAGAAACAAAATCTCCCAATAACATTGAGGAATGTAAATATAAATAACAAAGGATATGTACCATGGGTAGATAATGAGTTAAAAGAATGTATGAAGGAAAGAGATCATTTATTTCAACTGGCAAAAGTGGCAAATGATGGAGAGGAAGCATGGATTAGTTTTAAGAAAAAAAGAAATGAGGTGCTCAGAAGACTCAGGAAAGCAAAATGTGACTATTATTTTAGAAAAATAGATAAAAACAAGGGGGATGCAATAAAGATGTGGAAGACTTTGAAATGGTTTGTAAATGACGGAAGAAATACGGAAGGGATAAATGAGCTCATATTAGAAAGTGGAGTTGTGGAAAAAGATATTAAAAATATGGCTAACAAATTTAATACATATTTTGTAGACAGTGTACATAATATTGTTGAGAGTTTAGAGCCTGATAAAAATAATATAAACATAAATGATGGTATTGGTGCAAATATCGAATTCAGAGAAGCTATTGATTTTGCCTCAATAAGAAAAATACATACTAAGCTAGACAGTTTTAAAAGGATAACTATCACTGAGCTTAATAACATTGTATGTTCATTAAAAAATAATGGTGGAGGGACTACAGATGGTATATCAGCAAAACTGTTAAAAGACGGATATCCTGTCATAAGGTATAGATTGCTAGGGTTAATTAATATGTCATTAATGCAAGGTACATTCCCAGAAACAAGGAAGGAGTCATTAATTGTGCCTGTGCCAAAAGTTGCAGGGACAAATAAAATAGATGAATTTAGGTCAGTAAACATGTTGCCAATTTACGAGAAAATACTTGAGTTAGTAGTACATAAGCAACTGGAAGAGAACTTTGTAGAGAATAAGTATTTGATAAGAAACCAATCAGGATTTAGAAAAGGACATTCATGTGAGTCAGCAGTTCAGTGGTTGATAGCTGAATGGACAAAGGGGTTGGAAACAAATAAGTCTGTTATTGCAGTGTTTTTAGATATGAAACGTGCATTTGAAACTGTGGATAGAGCAAAATTATAAGTTAAATTAAAACACATGTATGGAATTGATGGTATGGTATTTAAATAAATTGAAGACTATTTGACTGATAGATGTCTATGGACAAAATTTATGGGGAATGTTTCTGAAAAGGTTGAAGTAAATATAGGAGTACCACAAGGGTCAGTATTAGGGCCATTTCTGTTTTTAGTATACATTAATGATATTATAAGATGTGTCAAAAAATGCTCACTTAATGTGTATGCTGATGATACCGTGATATTTTTATTTGGCAATGACCTTAAGACTATGTATGATATGATGAATGAGGAATTAAGAGTAATTATGAAATGGTTAGAAATAAACTGCTTGAAATTAAACTGTAAAAAGTGTAAAGGAATGTTTATAGGTGCTGGAAAACTAAAAGGATACAGTGGTTGGCCTGCAGAGAAGGATAGACAAATTCTACTCAAAGATGAGATTGTTGAATTTGTAGAGAAGTTCAAATACCTAGGAATAATTTTAGACAATAAGCTGAATTTCAAACACCATATTGACTATGTCTTAAATAAAATACGTAAAAAATAGGTTTTCTATGTAGAGTTAGTACAAATTTGTCCTTATATACAAGACTGATGATATATAATACAATAGTGAAACCACATTTCATATATTGTGTAACTGCACTCTATCAAGCATTTGTGACTGATATTAATAAATTGCAGATTCTACAAAATAAGGGCATGAGAGCAGTATTGAAATGTGGAAAAAGAGTACCAGTAAAAAATATGTTAAATATACTTGGATGGATTAACATTAGAGATTTAATTGGAGTAAGTGGAATGTGTTACATTTTTAGAATGCAAAATGGACTTCTTCCTGAATACCTAGTTGAAAAATTAGTACCTCTGGCAGGGAGGCATGAACACCAAACTAGGAATACTGATAATAAGTATTACCTAGGGTGGTGTTCAAAACAAATTATGTTCAAATCTTTATTTTATACAGGAATAAGAGAATTTAATGCCCTGCCAGCTACACTGAAAAGGGTCAATTCAGTGTTAGAGTTTAAGAGGGGAATTGTTAAATTAATTAAAGATAGTGATTATGTGTTTGGATGAAAGAAATGTTGACTGATTGTGATTTAAATGTATGATGTAAGATAGCGTAATCGCTAATAAAGAATTATTATTATTATTATTATTATGTTATAGATTAAAGCTAATATTTTGCAAGGGAGCCTGATATAATAGGTTTTTCTCACTAAGAATTTTAATATTGTCATGAATATTGGTTATTCATGTTTGGGGCCAGTACAGTGGACAAGATTTATAATCTTTAGTCAAGCTACACGCGCAAAGACGACCGGACACGACATCGTCAAGTTACACATACGTCTCATGTTTCGCAAGGCATCGCGAGCACACTCAGCATGAGTGAGAGGGACAACGATATAGGTTACTCGGGTACAGAGCGCGAAAACCGAAAATTCAGCAAGAATAAAAAAGGTGATGCGAGTAACTCGGGGACGAGACGGGAAGAGAGGGCTATCCAGGACGGGACATCGAGGGTTCGACGTGGTGTGTGGTTTGTGTGTGTGTGTGGGCGAGTACCGAGAAAAAGGAGGTTCTGTGGAAGACGCTGGAGGGGTCCTGGAAGCGGGGACTACGTGCCCAGCAACGGTCTGAATCGCGAGTTGTCCACTTCTGCGATTGTTTTAGAATGGAGACAACGGTAAGCAGACAGAATTTTCTCTAACCCACGCATATGCCAGTCAGAACCATAACACGCGCTCGGTCTACTGTGTGTTGCGTAATAAACAATGGTTGTCTTTTTGCCTGTATACGGTGAAGTGTCTCTCGAGAGAACCTAAATAACCCTCTGTTTTCCCACTCACTCCGATCCCGGCATGTACGGCATTGCAACTGGGATTGTCGCTACGTTTCCCCCATTGCTATGGTTATTTGGTTAATTTCAAAGTCCAAATTCATCCAGTTACAATATCGATTACATGACAATATTACCATAGGGTTCGGAACGTTTTGGTAATTTTTTTCATCTCACGGCAGGGGAAGAAGCGACAAACGTTTAAACGCGACTTTAAAAAATGGTTAAGTGTTTAGGCTATTAAACGTATTTGTCCATCGCTAATATATATACTGTAATACTATATCGTTGGTTGACTCATCCACTCACACAGATCACTCCTAATTCCTTTTCATTCCCACCCGCAATGATAACTGTCCACCACATTGCTGGGCAAGTTGTCGGCATATTTCATCTCGGCCATGAGTGCCATTTGCCTGAGCACCATCATTGTCCACCACATTGCTGGGCAAGTTGACGGCATATTTCATCTCGGCCATGAGTGCCATTTGCCTGAGCACCATCATTGTCCACCACATTGCTGGGCAAGTTGACGGCATATTTCATCTCGGCCATGAGTGCCATTTGCCTGAGCACCATCATTGTCCACCACATTGCTGGGCAAGTTGTCGGCATATTTCATCTCGGCCATGAGTGCCATTTGCCTGAGCACCATCATTGTCCACCACATTGCTGGGCAAGTTGACGGCATATTTCATCTCGGCCATGAGTGCCATTTGCCTGAGCACCATCATTGTCCACCACATTGCTGGGCAAGTTGACGGCATATTTCATCTCGGCCATGAGTGCCATTTGCTTGAGCACCATCATTGTCCACCATATCGGGCTGAACATCATCTGCAGCATCTTCCACAACAAATGTCTCTTAAGTCGTCTTGATCGGCTATGTTGTGGAGGACACAGCAAGCGCGAATGAAGTGACAAATGCGCTCCGGGCCTCTGAGCTTTAGGTGGTACAATTGCCAGAACCTTTGTTTCAGAACACTACAGGCATGTTCAACCGACACTCTGCATGTTTCTTGTAGACATTTTTGTGTGCTCTAGTGAGATGCCCATTGTCACGGTATGGTGTCATTAAATACCCCAACAATGGGTAGGCACCGTCTCCCAGTATATAATATCCTACAACAAAATCATCACATCTACTATTAATCTTCACCTGATGTAATATTTGACTGCATGTGGTTTATTCTGTGGTAACACATCTGTTACTGCAAACGCATTTTTTTTGCTCACCTTGACATAAATCTGGAAGTCGATCAGCGATATCAGAGTTTCAAAAACACTGGCATCATGTACTGATCCACGATATCCTATAAATACATCCAGGAATTTTAATTTATGGTCGCATATGCCTAGTAAAACAACAGAGTAGTAATCCTTCCTGTTGTAATATTCTATTGCCCACTCTGTTGGTTTGTCAATCTGTCTAAACGTATACGTATCAGTAGAGAAAAAAAGTCTCTTCTAAGACTTCCAGCAAAGGTCCGGATAAGGCAGCTGTCAAAAGATCCGCAAATAAGATACGAATGCAGTTATCGCGAAAGAAATAAACTCGGGTAGAGGCAGCTGCGAGGAATGCCACAAATCAGAGGCGAATGGAGTTGTTGCGCCAGGTAGAATCTTTGGCAGACACAACTACACGGAAGAAACGTGACGCAGGTCGCAGTATCACGACAGAAAGCCAGGTCAAGTTTTACTGATGCAACACTAAAACTAAAGTTTGAAGAGTATTTGGGGAAGTTGCAATGGGCATCGTGTAGCGAGTGTCAAGTGAGATTTCCCGGTTTGAAGATAGTTTCTGGAGTGTGCAGCGCATGCAAGCGGTCACCTGGCCTTCTCGCGGCCGCTAACAATATATACCCTGGTGTTGTTCCCCATCAGCTTTCTTCTCCGCCAATGATCGAGTCGTTATTAATTGCCCGTATACATTCCGTTGTTTCTGTTTACCAAGTACGAGTAATTCGCCTACAGTAGAAACGTCATAAATTTGCCACAAGACGTCGGCTCATTTGCCAAACATTTACCCAATTCTCTTGACACTTTGACTTCAGTCATTGTTGTTCGTCGTATTTCTTCTACTGACGACAACATTGCCAATTTCAATGTTTGTTACACACCTTTACGTAATGCTCTGTTGTGGCTCAAGGCAAATCACAGGTATTACGGTGATATTTGAATTGATGATGATGCTCTCTCCAAACTGCCTAGGAACGGTAATGTGTACAGGGTACTCAAGTACATGCAAATGGACGGGGAAGAAGGCGGCACGTTGCAAGTTTTAGCTGAAGACAGTAATGTTGAGCACAACTGTGTACCTCAACTGTTGCCGCTCAACCAGCAAGAACGAATTGCCAACGCCCTTCGAACAGAACCAGTGCCACGGCCCAATATGGGTGAAAGCCCAATAAATGAGTTCACTACAGAAGGTTACATAGCTCAGGTTTTCCCCACTCTGTTTCCCACTGGTAACTGTGACTTACGAGACTCGTCCAGGCTACGCCCAATTAAAGCAGTTCAATGAGATTCGGTGATGGACGTTTTTCGAAATATAGCCTATTTCGTTTCTTTGCCCTGAACTCAGTTTTGCGTTGGAATACAATCAGCCAAGGGAATATTCTCGTAAAAAAGTAGACTTGGATGGGAAAACATCTGCACAATTGAAAAGCATGCTCGAAACCAATCCAAATTCGGCAAATAAGATAATGTTCTTTTCATCCTCTCTCAGAATTACCAAAAGCCATTGGTTCAAGAGGTCATCTGAACTAAAAGACATGGTCGAATTTCTCGGTTTACCAACTGTTTTTTTTTTAACTTTAAGTGCAGCAGATCTTCACTGGCCCGAATTGTACGACATTCTTGCTCCCGGTGTCAACTTTGAAACGATGTTGTCAGCGTCTGTATCTCGTTTTAAGTCCCGACTTCTTTGTGAGAACCCTCTTTTAGTTGTTTGGTTCTTCCAGGAAAGAGCTATATTCTATATCAAGTATTTACTTGAACCAAAGTTCAATGTGAAGGAGTACTGGTACCGTTTATGAGTGGCAACATCGTGGTAGAAGCCATGTACACGGTTTGTTGTGGTTCGATGGAGCACCAGAAGTGGAAAAACTTTCTTTAAATAATACTGACGACGCACAATGTGCTACAGAATACTTTCATTCTCTCGTGTCCACGATCAATCCAGGCCTGAATCATCCACCTGCTATTGTTCATCCGTGTGATAAGCGGAACAGTCACGTGATCGACCTCGACAATGTCTTTATTGAAATATTAAATTAAGTTCAGAGCCACACGAAATGCACAGAAAATTACTGTCTTAGGAGAAACAAAAAGACAGGAGTTATTTCTTGTCGCTTCAAGTTCCCCTTCAGGCTGTGTCCTACTTCAAACTTGTCCTACATCGAGGCGTGTAATTTACAGTTAGAAACCAAAAGGATTGATTGATTAATGGGGCTTAACGTCTCATATTTATTATTTATTTAATGGGGCTTAACGTCTCATATTTATGCAACGATGGCTAATCGAGACGATGAGCGGGTGATAATGAAGATGAGAAAGATGATAATGAAGAATAAAGCCACATCCGAATCAGATACATTGTACGTCGCGTGAGTCGTCATACGGGAGTCCAGCAAGGGAGGGCAGGGCCAAGTGGGAGGAGAAATATTCAATGGGACAGTGGGGGGGACAGGGGATTGGGGTGTGGACTGCACTTCGTCTGACTTCTCCTCGACCAGTCCGGCTTGGGTGGCCCTACCAGAAGCATACGCTTCTGCCGGCATAGCTCTCGGGATCAACAAAGCACGCAAACCTGCCCACCACGATAAGGTGGCAGTCCCTGGGCAGGTTAACGTCTTATATTTTCGCAACTATGGCCAATCGAGACGATGAGCGGGTGATAATGAAGATGAAAAAGATGATGATGAAGAATAAAGCCACATCCGAATCAGGTCCATTGTACGTCGCGTGGGTCGTCATACGGGAGTCCATCAAGGGAGGGGCAGGGCCATGTGGGAGGAGAAATCTTCAGTGGGGCTGTGGGGGGGGGGGGGGAGGGGCAGGGACTCCTTTTGTCGCCTCTTACGACTAGCAGAGTCACTCTGGGCCTATTCTTCCCCGGGCCCAGACGGGCTAGGAAACCGAAAGGAGAGCCCCAGTCTCAGCCTTTCAAAGACCTCTCAAAGAACATCAACCAGCCAAACTTGCAATACAGAAGCTCATCATACAGTCCATTGCCGAGCGCAATGGCCTGTTTTTTTTATTATGTGGGACCCATCAATAGAACCTAAATAACAAAATGTCATGCTAAAATGGATAGTTGAGTACAATTAGGACTACACATTTAAAAGAGATGTGATTTCATTTGGTATCCTACCTACAGGTGGCTTGAATCAGCTGCTTATTCCTGTGCCAGAAATTGACATAGCAGACGATGAAACGAAGTTTGTCGAAGTTGAAGGACAGGTATGTAATGTGTTTGTCGATGTAATATGTAATAAATTATGCATTATCTAGGCCATAGGCCTAGGTAACATGTTTGCTCCTATGTTTTGTTATTATGTGATATTTTTTTATATATTAGGTATTCCACCTCATCATCGACGTGCCTGGGGCTATGCCTAGGCCTACGCCCACCGAAGGGTACTTGTGGTCTGCGGATGCAACCCCAAGTAGGCCTACATCCAACGCTGTAGGCCTAAGCCCATTTGGAGAGTGGACAAAGGCTCCAACAAAGTTACTGGTGTCTCTGTACCTAGATATGGAAGTTGAAAGTGAGTACTGCCTGTAATTAAAACTATTGCACTAACTGTCACACCTCTTGCACATCCGATTTTTTTAATTGAGTACACTGAAGGCCCAACTCTATAATACAATGGGAGAGGTTATCATCAATAATAATTAATTACAGATACATTTTAATAGCTTAACTGTCCAAATTTTTCCGGCGGGGGGGGGGGGGGGGGGGGGAGCTAGGCTTGAGGTTCTAGGTTCTATATCTTCTAAAAGGTTTACTTTTTCAAGGACCTACACTAAAATGACATCACATTTGTTTCTTAGGTGGAGAATCGGAAAATAATCTCCCTTAAAAAATGTCGGAGGTGATATCTCAACACCTCTGCGACAAGGGGCTTGAGTTCACGCCTCTCCAGTGTGCCAACAAGTGGAAGACACTGGAGAGGGCGTGAAAAAACAACTAAAAAAAACAGCAAGACTGGGCGAGGGCGCAAGGCGTGCCCCTATGACAAGTAAGTAGCATGGTATTGAAGTGTGGGTTCAGGGCTGCCAAGCAGTGGCGATGGTATTGAAGTGTGGGTTCAGGGTTGCCAAGCAGTGGCGAGGCATAACATTCGAAAGTAGGCATGGGCTATTAAATACTTGTACACCAAATACGCCTTGTTCATAATAGGGGTTCAGTGGCATACACAGAAAGTGCCCACTAGTTAGATACCTACAACTCTGTAGGCGTTTGACACGTAATTCTGGTTGTCAAAGGGGAACTAGAATTATTATTTTTACTGATTCTACAGACAAACTAGTTAAGTAATTTAAACTACAAATTCTTCTTTCATTAATGGTTTGGCTGTAACCTAGAAATAAACTAAAATGGGTAGTTTTCAAATGACACTAAACGCATCTTGCACATGCATCCATTAGCTGTGTTCAACAATTGTACAATATTCTTTATACTATAGTTAACAACAACACGACAAGTTGTGACCTCAATGTACACTGTGACATGAGTCTCTAGTAGGCTTTGAATTCAGCACGTAGCAGGCAACTTGGAAAAAATATTCCAGAGCCCCGTTTCTGCCCAATCCCTGTGTTCTATGCAAGCTGAAATCATAGCTTTTCGGTTACGCTCAGCCTGTAACTTGCAATAATGTGAGCAGGAGCTGTTGGTGTGGCAACTCGCTATCGCTGTATACTTCGCGTACTCAGACATAATTTGAAGTAACAAGTTTTCACAAAACTAAGGGAACATGTATAGCCTAATTATATTATATTCTTTAAAATGTAAAGGCATGCACCGTCCCCTCGCCACTGTCGCCACATAATGTTTTGAGTATAGCTCGACTTCATTTGATGGGTTCCTTTCAGAGAACTTACTGGCATCCTGTCAAAAAAGGCAAGTGTCTTCCCGGAGGTTACTATGGGAACTGGCAAGCCGGTTAGCCGTGCCACACTTATGGCAAAGTGTGGCATAACGCCAGCCCATGAAGTAGAGCCTGAAGACGACTCGAGTTCCGAGTAAGTTAATATTACTATTTATAATAATTAGGGATGTCAATACTTGGAATTTTTTACAGTAAAGTACAGTAAAGTAATATGGCTCATTGGGTCCACGTTCACGCCAGGGTACTTGGGATTCAGCACCGTCGTGTCCGCTATGGCGTGTACTTGCCAACACTTGCGGCCCGAATCCGCGGTCGCGCGTATTAGCACCCGACGCTCCACCACTGGCCTCGCATGGCAGGGGTAGGTTGCTGACCCCACCGTATCCTCGCTCGCCCGCGTGCCTTCCCGCGCTTTCACTGAAGCGGGGTGGTTCGGCAGGCGCAGACGCTGGCTGGTCCAGCGGCCTTCCTTGTCTCCAAGGCACGAACACGGCACTGTAAATCACTCATTTCGACCACGACTTGGTCGAGCTTATTTGACTAATCGCCTCACGGATCACTTCCCGGAGGTTTTCATTGTCCAGTTTGTAGGGAGTACTCGCCCTCAAACTTGCTGATTGATTGATTGATTGATTAACCGTGCTTAACGTCTCATATTTATGCAACGATGGCTAATCGAGACGATGAGCGGGTGATAATGAAGATGAGAATGATGATGATGAAGAATAAAGCCATATCCGAATCAGATCCATTGTACGTCGCGTGGGTCGTCATATGGGAGTCCAGCAAGGGAGGGCAGGGCCAAGTGGGAGGAGAAATATTCAATGGGACAGTGGGGGGGGGGGGGGGAAAGGGGATTGGGGTGTGGACTGCACTTCGTCTGACTTCTCCTCCTCGACCAGTCCGGCTTGGGTGGCCCTACCAGAAGCATACGCTTCCGCCGGCATAGCTCTCGGGATCAACAAAGCACGCAAACCTACCCACCACGATAAGGTGGCAGTCCCTGGGCAGGTCCACGTTGGGCGCCAGTTGGAACGTCCAAACTCCTCGGGATGGGAAACAACTCGGAAGTCGGGAACGTTAGTTAATAATTAGTGATCGGAAAGAGATTTCCTAAGTTGTTTATTACGATTTATTGAACTGAAGGAACACGGAACACAAACAAGAGACACTAAAGAAATAAATGGAAGAACTAAAATTGCCACTTCTGTGGACTTGGTTGTATAAACACTGCTTACGGGGAGCGAGACCTACCGGCACCGATCGCGCGGGGTTGTTCCGTCTTGGCCTACTGGCGGACCGTCACTACCCTCGGGCTCACTAGGGTTGCCAGATAGTTGTACACACAGATAGCCATCTCAGCCTTCTAGATAGCCCAAAAGTCGCCCAAGCTAATTTTTCTTAGGTAGAAAGAAGATACTTGATCGCTAGAGAGTGCTAGAGAGACACTAGGTTTGTTTCTTTGTCCTGCACATTATCGTTGTGAAAGTTGGCGGTGGAAACCGGAAATACGTCACTTTGCAAGCTACAATGCGGCCTGACAAAGAAACACGTGATTGTAGTTCGATTTCAAGAATGGCGCAGAGCATAAAAGAAACCCTCTTGAAATAACTTCTAAATGATGAGGAAACTACTTCAACGTCCTCTTCCAGTGAAGAGGAATTCTTTGAAGAAGTGATAGTGTTAGGGTTTCACAATATTCGTCAGAAAAGAACTTGCATCCGCAATTACGTGGAAGAAATTGTGCCAGCGTACAGTGAACGCGAATTTATAACGCACTTTAGGATTAGTCGTGCCCTCGTTGGTCAGCTTGCGGCTTCTTTAGCCGATTCTGATATTTATAAAGCTTTAGCGCACAATAGTAAGTTTACTCATCGATTTTAAGTGTATAGGCGGCACACAATGAAAATTCGCTCCATGTTCACAATATCAGGCCAAAGTTTCTTGCTACGCTGTTTGGTAGCCTAGATCTAGGTCTTAGGCGTGAGATAGAATGGCTAGGGCTTTAGGGTCGTAGGTCTAGGCTAGCCTAGCAGCTAGGTCTAGGCCTAAATCCAAAAGCCCAAAAATGTGTCTGCACACTTAGATACGTGTAGCCCTAGTGCTTAGTCAGTCATAAATAGGCGTAGGTTTTTAATGCATGATGGTCGAGGTCTGCATGGGCATACTTCTTAAGCCCCGGCCCCAGTAGTACTAATGTAGATTGATTGATATTAGGGCTTAACGTCTCATATTTCTGCAACGAGGCTAATCGAGACAATGAGTGGGTGATATATGAAGATGAAATATGGGGCTGTTTGGAGGCAAGTAGGTGGGAGCGTGAGGAAAGGGGAAAGGGGAGGAAAGGGGATTGGGGTGTGGACTGCCGGCTAGGGTGGCCCTACCAGAAGCATACGCTTCCGCCGGCATAGCTCCAGGAATCATCAAAGCACACAAACCTGCCCACCACGATAAGGTAGCAGTCCCTGGGCAGGAGTACTAATGTAGGCCCTAGAAGGCATGCCTGGTAGTTTAGATGCCAAACTCATGCTTTAGGTGTATAAATACAAATTTATTTTGGGACCAGATTGCTATTTTCTTCTGGGTTGTTTCGTCGTGTTGATACAGAGTTTCTTTATGTACCGGCACGACGAAACAACCCAGAAGAAAATATCAATCTGTTCCCATCTACGGGTCGTGAAAGCCTCCAACAACTCAACAAATTTATTTTATTAATTGAGTTGAATTAGGCATAGTTTTGATCATGTTTTATAGCTTAGACATTTTTTCCAGATAATAGCAGAAATATCAATTTCACCCGACAAACAAATCCTCGTTTTTCTTTGGTTTGCTGCCCACGAAACATCGTCATTCAGAGATGTAGCCGATCGCTTTGACATCTGTACCCACTCGTTATTCAACGTTATTATATGAAAAACTGAATACTAGCAGAGTCACTCTGAGCCTTTTCTACCCCAGGCCGAGACGGGTCTCCTTTCGTCGCCTCTTACGATTAGCAGAGTCACTCTGGGTATATTCTTCCCCGGGCCCAGACGGGCAAGGGAAGGAGAGGGTGAAAAACCATTTTATGGTTACAAAAGGATTCCCTGGCGTAAGTGGTAAGCATCTAAAAATACTGTAGGCCTACATAAATGGTGTTTAATTCATAGGTTCCAAGTACTGATACAGTATATAGTATATACAGGGTTCCACCCCGTGAACCCCACCCCCTAAGGGATCGAGTGCTGATAAAAATCAGTTGAATCATGGAAGTTTACATCTAGGCTAGCTTACATCACTATTAGCCTACAGCACAAGAGAATTACCCGTTTGTCAAGTTTATTTACAAATGAACATGGTTAATAATCAATGTTGATGATGGTGATTAATGGGGCTTAACGTCTCATATTTATGCAACGATGGCTAATCGAGACGATGAGCGGGTGATAATGAAGATGAGGATGAGAAAGACGATAATGAAGAATAACATTCGAATCAGATCCATTGTAAGTCGCGTGGTTCGTAATACGGGAGTCCAGCAAGGGAGGGCAGGGCCAAGTGGGAGGAGAAATATTCAATGGGACAGTGGGGGGGGGGGGGGGGGGGCGGAAGGGACAGGGTCTCCTTTTGTCGCCTCTTATGACTAGCAGAGTCACTCTGGGCCTATTCTTCCCCGGGCCCAGACGGGCTGTTAATAATCAATGTGTTATATATTTTTTAACTCTAAAAATGAATATAACTAGATCAAGATGGATGAAAATGTGGTTGCGATTTAAGCCCACACAGGAATTAAAACTTATTTTTTTTGTTACTTATTTGGTGTGTATTAAGTCTCATCGATGGATCGCACATCCAATTAGACCGACCGTCGGAGCGATCAGACGATTACAAAAACCGCAAAGGGTTTCCATCTATGATTCTTCAAGACATATGCAATGAAGCACGGAAATTTATCGATGTTTTCATCGGGTATCCTGGGTCGGTGCATGATGCTAGCATGATGCTGTTATAGCTGATGCCGCCCCATGCTTTGGCCAATATTTCTTTCTTATTTCAGATGGATATCTGTTAGGTGATAGTGCATACCCCTGCACTACCTCATGCATCACTCCATATCGCGACAATGGGCATCTTTGGCTGCCCAAAGACACTTCAATAGATGGCATAGCTCTTGTAGGATAGGAATTGAACATACATTTGGCATCCTAAAGCAACGCTTTAGGCAGATGTACCACCTGAAATTGAGAGGACATGCCAGAATTTCCCATTTCATTCGGGCATGTTGCGTTCTCCACAACCTGGCAAACACTAATGACATGGAGCTATTTGAAGGAGAAGATATTCCAGCAGACAAACAACCAGAAAATGAGCCATGTGGTGCTTTTTTTACGCACTCGTTCGACAACGACGAAGACCCGTGAGGCGTGACTGCGTAGAGCCGCCGTACCAGTGGCGCACCACAAGGTACCCCGTGAAGGCGCAGCACCGCCGTACCAGTGGTGCACCACAAGGTACCCCGTGAAGCCGCAGCACTGCCGTATCAGTGGCGCACCACAAGGTACCCCGTGAAGGCGCAGCACCACTGTACCAGTGGCGCACCACAAGGTACCCCGTGAAGGCGCAGCACCGCCGTACCAGTGGCGCACCACAAGGTACCCCGTGAAGGCGTAGCGCCGCCGTACCAGTGGCGCACCACAAGGTACCCCGTGAAGGCGTAGCGCCGCCGTACCAGTGGTGCACCACAAGGTACCCCGTGAAGGCGTAGCGCCGCCGTACCAGTGGCGCACCACAAGGTACCCCGTGAAGGCGCAGCACCGCCGTACCAGTGGCGCACCACAAGGTATACCCCGTGAAGGCGCAGCACTGCCGTACCAGTGGCGCACCACAAGGTATACCCCGTGAAGGCGCACACTGCCGTACCAGTGGCGCACCACAAGGTACCTCGTGGCAAAGAGTCCATGACCTCGGCGGGAGGCTATGGCGCAAGACAACATGGATAAGCGTCTGGGGATATGGTAGCTGGACTCCCACTCGACGGTCCACATAGAGAGACGCCTGCAGCTAGTTCCCAGCAGCACGACAGCCGTGGTGGTGGGCCCCCACCCGCCTTGCAGCATGGGTCATGGAGTCACAACCACTTCCAGGACTATGTACAGCAAGGAAGATATGCCCGTGGACCACCTTTAATAACAGGTAAATGGGGATCCGGTGGGCGCACCAAGGGGGTTCAATGGCTACCGGCGAGAGCCACCATTCACGAAAGCTACCTCGCGACAACCCTCCCTCATTTAAGGGAAGGGGAGAGATTCATCCTGTGGATTTTTGGGATAAACCTAGACATCATCTCTCGTTTCGACCTAAAAGGCCGCCAGCAACTTAGCGTGGCCCTTGCCAGTCTGGACTTCTCCGCCAAAACATGGGCTATGGCCTTTAAGTACCTCTTCACCGACTACCGCTCGTTTCGGGGACTGTTCCTGGATGAGTTTTGGGGATGTGATAAGCAGCGACAGTGCGTGAAGAACTGCTGGCGGGGTCTTACCGCCAACCGAATGACCGACTATTTCACTAAACAGGTAAAAAAGCTACGCCCGAACTGGCGCGGCAATAGGGAACTTGCACTTAACTTTCTAATGTGATTTTTAAAATCTGTACACGATATTAACTGATATAATGTCTTTACAATTTAAAAATCGAGTCATTCTACCCCTCAAAATAATAGTTTTAGTTGCGTTCACTCTTTTGGCGCGAAAAAACGGCCGCCGCCATGATGAATCGCTAGTGACGTTACATGATAGTAGTCTGCCGGTGTCGCGCAGTCGACTGCACGCGTTCGCCCACACCGCTCATCGAACATTGTGCACTATGGAGACTAAAACATCTTCTGGCGCTTATAAGTGGTGCATAGTACCCATGTGTACTAACACAAGTGTATAGACTCCAGAGAAGATTATTATTGTGTATTTATCAACAACGGGGACGAACCCCACAAGTGTGATATAATATATACCTACTAGACTACAGAACATGATAGAAAGAAAACAGTCATTGAACAAAATAAGATACAAAAACACATAGTAAATAAAACGTGGACAAGTGAGTAAATGTGTGTGTGTGTGCGCGTGTGCATGTGCGTGTGCGTGTGCGTGTGCGTGTGCGTGTGCGTGTGCGTGTGCGTGTGCGTGTGCGTGTGCGTGTGCATGTGCGTGTGCGTGTGCGTGTGCGTGTGCGTGTGCGTGTGCGTGTGCGTGTGCGTGTGCGTGTGCGTGTGCGTGTGCGTGTGCGTGTGCGTGTGCGTGTGCGTGTGCGTGTGCGTGTGCGTGTGCGTGTGCGTGTGCGTGTGCGTGTGCGTGTGCGTGTGCGTGTGCGTGTGCGTGTGCGTGTGCGTGTGCGTGTGCGTGTGCGTGTGCGTGTGCGTGTGCGTGTGCGTGTGCGTGTGCGTGTGCGTGTGCGTGTGCGTGTGCGTGTGCGTGTGCGTGTGCGTGTGCGTGTGCGTGTGCGTGTGCGTGTGCGTGTGCGTGTGCGTGTGCGTGTGCGTGTGCGTGTGCGTGTGCGTGTGCGTGTGCGTGTGCGTGTGCGTGTGCGTGTGCGTGTGCGTGTGCGTGTGCGTGTGCGTGTGCGTGTGCGTGTGCGTGTGCGTGTGCGTGTGCGTGTGCGTGTGCGTGTGCGTGTGCGTGTGCGTGTGCGTGTGCGTGTGCGTGTGCGTGTTCTGAGTGTATGCGTGAGAGTGTGTGTGTGCGTGTGCATGTGCGTGTGCGTGTGTTGTGAGTGTATGTGTGAGCGTGAAGAATTGTTTGTTGGTTTACACGTTGAGCAACCCTGTTTGCAAGTTATACATCTTAAAAATTATGTTTTTAAAAGCACTTAGTTCTAAATGATGGATGTCAATGTCATCTTGCTTCTTGACTGCAGCGTTATAAGTGCACATAAGCCTATTTAAACATGAGTATTTATAAGCATCTATTCTACACTTAGGAGTCAGGAACACGTCACGATTCCGGGTATTTTTGTTGGGTACACGGAAATTAAAATCACTGATTACATTTAAGATTTTGAACAAGTATATCAGGTCTGTGATTGTTCGCCTATCTTCCAACGTATTGATGTTGTTTTCACGGTTTGTTTTCCAAAAAACAATAAACGACAAAGACAGTGGTTGGAAGCAGCGAGACGAGATGTCAGTAAGAACCCTATATCAATGACATCGATGTTGTTTTGCTGCCAAGATCATTTCAATGTGTTTTATTTTAGATTCGATAATGAACTCAGTCTAGGGATTGGAAGGATAAACGTTTAAGCGTGTAGTGGTGGGTTAGAGGTTATTAAATTTGTCACAGGGTTAGCAACTGTAATCACAGTATAATGTGCTGTAATTCAAGTTTTAAATAAATAAAGAGGAATATAATAAAAATTGTGATTTAACATCTTCTTGATCCATAAACTAAGTATTGTTTACATTCACAATGTTTTGGGGGGGCATCTGTAGGGAGGGGGGAGGGGGAAGTGTCCATGACCCTCATTCATCCAAGCTCTCGACTATCAACAAGACTTCAAGTGTCTTCTTTGCAGCTGTGAGGGAGTACAAGGTCAAGGGATCATTTAAGAAGTGTTGGGACTACTAAACCAGCTCGATATCGTCACGAAATCTCCCTTTCAAAATGCCACTCAATACGACATGGAATTTCGGGGGGGGGGGGGGGGGGGCGTATTACTATGTACATATTTTACATATTATTTAGTATTACAAAATCAATCATGATGGGATTTGGTTTGGACTTCGGAGATAAATAATTAACAAATCGGAATAATGACGACAAAATTAATGTATGTATTGTAAGGCACATTGTATTTTATATATAATTTTTTATTGTATAAAATAAATATGATCGTGAGTATAAAAACAACAAATTATGTGGTAAGACACTAGGCTAAAAGAAGTCAAGAAAATATGTGTGACTGGCAATATTCTTCACATCCCGTAACTCCGCTCCAGTGAAGTGATCATTTCCCGCAAAGAAATTCGCCACCATAAAACCATCTATCTGCGGTAAATTTGTGCTGTTGGCCTTTGTAAAGCCTCCGTCTGTCATTTTAGTTCATGCAATACGAGCTACTGATAACAACACGACGTTGGGCGTGAATGATCGCTCATCATGCACTGAAACACAGCTGTAGCAGTCGCGCGCTCGCAGGCCAAACCATCATACTGCGTCACAGAGGCCGCCGACCAATCAGCGCGCGTTTCTTCGCGGCAAGAGGAAATTCAAATAAATGTGATATTCAATTCATTATTAGACCCGTTCAATAATAATTAAAAAAAAAAACTTTTGGAAATGCAATTGTTGGACACCAGACTATAAAACTAAGTACTTGTTACACTAAAAAAAAATCGTATGCATGTTCCCTATTAGAGAGGGATGGAGGGCTATCGGGGGGGGGGGGGAGCTGGTTTTGCCAGACCGTTTAAACATGGAACAAGTCGTTAAAGTCGCTTTTGAATCTGCAACTTCTGACGAGAGGAGGTTAGAAGAGTGCATTAATACCTCGTAAGTTTACTATTACAGTTTGGATGAATCTGAATAGCCTCTGACAACGTCTGTTCTAAAAGAGGATGTAAACAAAGTTTTATTTATTATTAAGTGGTGTTTAACGACGTACTCGACAGCTTAGGTCATATGACGTCTTCCGAATCAGGTCCACGTCATATGACCTAAGCTGTCGAGTACGTCGTTAAACACCACTTGCCTGAATTGTTGAAGCTGTTTTTTTTCAACTAATTACAAGCAAGACTTATGAGCTTACATGGGAAAAATCGAAGCGAGTAGTCGACTCAATATCTCAGGATATCTGTTTTGTATTAACCACAATGGGGTCAAAGTTCGGATTCTCACGAAAGCGGATCTGCTGAAACTACAAGTAACTGCAACAACCGCAATAACAGCGAGTCAACCCTACTCAGAAATGTAACTACTAATCAATAACGTTTAAATCTAAGTTCGGAAGTACGCATATAAATATCATAGTGAAATCTTTATCCACCGTTTTAACTACGGTTATTACCGGTACTGTTTCAACTAACGGGAGCACGGTACAACTGTAATAATAATACCTAGTTCCTATATTTTATTACTTTATTTAAATACTTAAAAAGGTTTATGACATAGAACATAAACCTATATATTTTTATCTTTACCTATTATTATTTTTTTTAAATACTAAACATTTATATACTAATCTACTTTAGTTGTCCGATTACATAATCAATGCAACCAGTAGAATTTAGTGATGAGAGCGATGACGATGACGATATTGATAACTTTAGAAATAAAATGTACTATCCAAGTATAAATCCCACCCCGCGGAACAAGCCTATAACCTGCAACATAAACAACCTACACCAAGTATTCTCCGGCAACAAAGAACCTAAAATATTCCATATGAACATTAGAGGAATAAACAAAAATTTTGACGAACTCATGACTCTAATTGTAGCAACAAAAACAACATTTGACATGATTATTCTGACTGAAACCCAACTCTTACGCGCTACAAACCAGTACGATATTAGCGGTTACGAAACCTTTCACCAATTAAACAAAACAACTACTCATGATGGCATAACAATCTTAATAAACAAAGCTAGCTTTGAATCTTACAAAATAGAAACTGTCAAGAGCTTAACTTCATCTAACAACTTACTTATCGAACTTGCTACCAAAACAGACACGTATTCTATCTTAGCACTCTACAGATCACCAACAGGAAATGCAAAATCTTTTATCGATGAAATAGGGCAGGTAATTGGAGAAATGAAGTGCAAATATAATATAGTGATTGGTGACACAAATATCAACATTGGAGAAAGCAAAATAAAAAACAAAGAATCAGCTGAATACCTAAACATTATGTTGGCCAGCGGATATTTACCAGTCATTAATCAGCCAACAAGGATCACACAACACTCCAGTACGTGCATAGATCACATATTTATTAGATCGAATGATTGATTAATGGGGCTTAACGTCTCATATTTATGCAACGATGGCTAATCGAGACGATGAGCGGGTGATAATGAAGATGAGAAAGATGATAATGAAGAATAAAGCCACATCCGAATCAGATCCATTGCACGTCGCGTGAGTCGTCATACGGGAGTCCAGCACGGGAGGGCAGGGCCAAGTGGGAGGAGAAATATTAAATGGGACAGTGGGGGGGGGGGGAAAGGGGATTGGGGTGTGGACTGCACTTCGTCTGACTTCTCCTCCTCGACCAATCCGGCTTGGGTGGCCCTACCAGAAGCATAAGCTTCCGCCGGCATAGCTCTCGGGATCAACAAAGCACGCAAACCTGCCCACCACGATAAGGTGGCAGTCCCTGGGCAGGTTTTATTAGATCGAAACAAGAAAACTACATTTCTGCTATACTCGAGACGCACATAACAGACCACTACCCAATCATGCTAGGCTGGACCCCCAACAATGCTTCCAATAATACAATAATAAAACCAGAAATGCCGGTAATAGCAATCCATCAAAGACCATACAACAAGTTAAGAAGAGGGTGAATCATAAAAAACTAATTAAATCCTTAAGTAGTGAAAATTGGAATAATGTAATAAACCATGACAACGTAAACACAGCCACTAAAAACTTTATACAAACCCTTAGCTCTCACATAATATCAGCGACAAGTCAGAAGGTGGAAACAAATAAATTTAAAAAAATCAAGCCATGGATCACTGCCGGCCTAATTAAATCAATCAAAACAAGAGACAAACTTAGTAAACAATCCCTCAAACATCCAGAAAACGTAGAAATAAAGAATAAGTATAAACAGTATCGTAATCATTTAGGCTACCTGTTAAAAGAAACAAAAAACCAATTTTATAAGAACCAAATATCAGAAGCAAAAAGCATAAGAAAAGTATGGAGTATTATAAATGACATAACCAATAAACCCAACGGAAAGGCTAAAATCAAGCGAATTAACACTGATCATGGTGTGGTTCAAACTAAAGACGATCCAAATGCAGTAGCTAACACCTTTGTGGACTTTTTCACAGACATAGGCAAGCAAATGGCGGAGGAAATAACTTCCAAATCTGACCCCCAACAACGCGCAAATGCTACAAACAGTAGTAATAATATACAGATACAAAACACGATGTATTTAAATCCTGTAAGTGACACCGAAATTGTGAATTGTATCCAAGAATTAAAAAGTAATGCAGCACCTGGAATAGACCAAATTAGTGCTTGAACAATACAAGCAGTTAACATTTATATTATAAAGCCCCTAAAACATATTATAAACTTAAGTTTTACTGCAGGTACCTTCCCAGACGCTTTCAAAAACGCGGTCATCGTACCGATATATAAAAAAGGAGATCCAATGTCGGTAAATAACTATAGGCCAATATCACTTATTAGCAACCTTGCAAAAATAATGGAAAAATGCATCAAAAATAGATTGTACAATTTCCTTGAAACTCATAAAATATTATCTCCCAACCAGTTTGGTTTCCGCAACCACATTGGCACGGAGGACGCAATTCTAAACCTAACAAGTGAAATAATAAAAATACTAGACAAGAACAAAAAAGCACTTGTAATATACTTAGACCTTGCAAAAGCATTTGACACGGTATCCCACCAAATTCTAATACAAAAACTTGAGCAATATGGAATAAGAGGACTAGCTCTTGACCTTATTAAAAGCTATTTAGCAGGAAGGGAACAGTTTGTCCGTATTGATAACACTCTTAGTAAAGGTAGGAATATAGAATTTGGCGTGCCACAAGGCACAACTTTAGGACCACTACTCTTCCTCATCTACATAAATAACCTTTGTTGCTCGGAAATTAATGGTAAGATTGTCTGTTTTGCTGATGACACCGCTTTGATTTTTGAAGGATCCACATGGGAAGAAGTCCATGAAGTAGCCGAGAGAGAAATGAAACATATTAAATCAACCTTAGACATGAACCTACTCACCCTTAACGTAACTAAAACAAATTATATGACATTTTCCCCACGCATTAACGACCAACCCAAGAACTTATACTTAAAGATTCATCAACAAACATGCACCCTAGACCGTTCTGACTGTGACTGCCACACACTTACAAAGGTATACGAAGCAAAGTACCTAGGCGTTATAATAGACCAACATCTTAGATGGGACCGACATATTAACGAATTAACTAGAAAACTCCGAAACTCCCTCTACAAATATTACTCGCTAAGAAATGTTCTCAGTTTCTCAACACTGCGCTCAGTCTACTTTGCATTCACACAATCACTGATACAACACGGACTTACCAGCTGGGGGGCGCTTGTCTTACACATCTAACACTACTTAACACTACACAAAAACATATACTAAAAATATTACTACACAAGCACTTTCTATACCCAACCCACCTAGTATTCCTTGAAGCAAAGGTTCTGTCAATAAGAAAATTATACATTAAATCTACTCTCACTTACGTCTATAAGAATTACATGAAACATCCAACAATCCCTCACACAATACAAACACGTAACAAAACAAATAACAAACTTAATATACCCAGGGTCACCAAAGGATTTACACAAAAACATTATCTATATCTAGGACCCAAAATATTTAATCTGCTTCCAGCGGCAATCACCGAAAAAAAGTCAAAATCGACATTCACGAAAATGATAATCTTATGGTTGTCAGAAAAAACAATTCAAGAAATTGAAGACATTGTTACCCTACAACCTAGAAAGCATTAACAACCGCATTCATACTAAATAATCATATTATTTTAATCCTCTAATAAGATAACATTCTTAATAATGGCTGAATATATAAATAATAAATACAGACACTTCCGGTAAAAAACAATAATAAACCGTCCCCAACATCGTCTCGTCATGAAACCTCATCCTATTCGTAATCGTTACTAGATATAAAATATTATAATATAATAGTTTTATAGTTTACATTTAAGTTACCACTTAGTTATATAACTCACAGTATTCAATAATCCGCACACCAGATATTTGTGATGATTGATTAATGGGGCTTAACGTCTCATATTTATGCAACTATGGCTAATCGAGACGATGAGCGGGTGATAGTGAAGATGAGAAAGATGATAATGAAGAATAAAGCCACATCCGAATCAGATCCATTGTACGTCGCGTGCGTCGTCATACGGGAGTCCAGCAAGGGAGGGCAGGGCCAAGTGGGAGGACAAATATTCAATGAGACAGTGGGGGGGGAAAGGGGATTGGGGTGTGGACTGCACTTCGTCTGACTTCTCCTCGACCAGTCCGGCTTGGGTGGCCCTACCAGAAGCATACGCTTCCGCCGGCATAGCTCTCGGGATCATTAAAGCACGCAAACCTGCCCACCACGATAAGGTAGCAGTCCCTGGGCAGGACCAGATATTTGTCTACGGACTCTCAAGACATAACTTCTGTCCGTAGATATTAATATCAATGTACAAATCGTCCAATAACCATTCTGTTATGTATCATGTGGAATTATTGAATAAAAATTGAATTGAATTGAATTGAAATGCACATTAGAAAACACCGAAACATCTTCTTTTAGGAACAGCTTCACGTCATTTGACAGGCAGTGCTGAACTCATCAAGGTTTCTAAACCGATTTGGCCAACCATACTCGTACTCAACAGAATTAGAACTAGAAACTGCTGCATGCTTGTAAACACACTGGAACAGCCACAACCCTTCCAGCAAGATGTAAGCTTAGGTTGATTATTTGGGGCTAACGTCTCATATTTTTGCAACGTGGCTAATCGAGACAATGAGTGGGTGATACATAAAGATAAAATAGGGGGCTGTTTGCAAGAAAGGGGCCAATAGGAGGGCGGGGGTGGAAAGGGGAAGGTGGAGGAAAGGGGCTTGGGGTGTAGACTGCACTTCGTCTGACTTTTCCTCCTCGACCAGTCCGGCTAGGGTGGCCCTACCAGAAGCATACGCTTCCACCGGCATAGCTCTCGGGATCAACAAAGCACGCAAACCTGCCCACCACGATAAGGTAGCAGTCCCTAGGCAGGAAGTCAAATTGCCAAAGTCAAATTGCCAAAGTCAAATTGCCAAAGTTGCCTCTGTGGTAGACACTATTGTCAGCAGGATGGAAGTACAACTAAGTATGATGATGCAGCAGCAGCAGCCAGACACTGACAGATTGTTTGGCATCTACTTGGGCGACGAGATGCGGTCTCTGCCCGATGACATCAAATACGTTTTCAAAGGAAATGTAATCAGTTTGCAATTTAAAGCAAAGTCAGATGATCGCACCAGAAAAAGTAATAATTAGTGAGACTGACAATCGTATTAGTTGCATGTATTTTTATTATTTCAATGAATATAGTCAATTATCAATATTTAAGTTCCTTACCATTTAAAACTGGTATGTTAAGTAGTTTTCCTTTTTATAATACAGGACACATTTCCTTATCTACTATGTACATTGTACTATGTACTATGTACATTTAACATTGCCGTTGAATGTTTCAATGCAAACTTTTCACAACCCGTCATAAGGCACCGGCCTAGATGATGGTGTATATTGTCCAGAAATATAAATTATAAGGCCACATCCGAATTAGATCCATTGTACGTCGCGTGGATCGTCATACGAGAGTCCCAGCAAGGGTGGGCAGGGCCAAGTGGGAGGAGAAATATTCAGTGGGACAGTGGGGGGGAAAGGGACAGGGTCTCCTTTCGTCGCCTCTTACGACTAGCAGTCACTTTGGACCTTCTTTTCCGGGCCCACACGGGCAAGTAATCTTAGTAAAATCGTAGATCAAAGAGTTTGAAACTCAAAGAAATGACTCGGAGCGCAGTTTCAACAAACTTTGGAAAGAAGCTGTAACGATTGCTTCAGACAACAATAGTGACATCACTGGTCGCCATGCAAACTCTGCGGTTGCAGGGTCCCGTATAAAGTGCTTGCCACAGAAACTCCAGCAATTTATACTAACATGTCATATGGAATCCGTAGAAGTACAAGAAACTAACTCTGAAAATGAACTGCGATGTCACGTATTCATTCGGGTTTTGAAACAAATTGTAACCGAGTGAAAAAACGATTTTCCAACAATGTCTCCACTTTGAAAGAAATGAGCTATTTTGATCCCATAAGTGACAAAGTTCATGGACTTGACAGTTTAATACCATTAGCAAATCTTTATAACTGTGACATCGAGAGCCTTGAAGTGAATGTATCTAGGGATCGTAACTTTTTTAAATTCAATTTTTTCGATGCAGGTTGTTAAATATTGATATTATATCTGCAATAACAGGTTTTCAAAAATAACATATTTTTGTTTGTTGTTTGTACCGACAGCTTCAAAGTCTTTATGTTAACGCTAGTAAGACCTCTAGAACATATTTGTCAAGTTCACGAAAATGTAGTATACTATAGGTTGTTATCTTAGGAATGATAATATACAGTTTTAAAACACAATTAATAAACCAGTTTTTTGTAATCAATTGTTTCGTGTCCCGATGAAAAGGCCCTTGATTATATGCTGTTTTTACTGTTCCATAACTTATTAATGAAATGAGTCACGTAAACGAAATAAAGTATATAACATGCGCTTGACCCCTATCTCCCAAAACTGCTTTCAATCTCATGCCTAGGTCAAAAACTGTTCAGAGTTTTGGTGTTATACGTAAGCGGATCCAAAGCGCGTCAGTTTGCTCGCGTCGCAGTCAAACCATAACTACTTTACGGGTCTAGACAGGTAATTTTCACAAAGAAAATTATTTTCTTGTTTCCTTGTGTCCTACGCTGCTCAATAGTAGTGAGTAAGCAACGACACCCAGTGAGCAGAGCGGAAGCATGACCTTGCTCCCTCAGCACGTCCCACTCGACTGGTACGAAAACATAGCGGGCGGAGGTCGCTCGGAGTTTGGGGAGGAGGGGAACACTTCATGCGTCGCGCATACACATATGCAAGAAGTTTGTAGAAAAAGTGTCTTTTCAAGGGGGGTTGATCATCTTACCCCTCCCACAGGATCACAACCCTCCTTCAGTTAGTTCAATTACTGGATGGGTATAAACTCGCATTTAGTGAATTATACAAGCTCTGCGTGATATCTTTGACCGTTCCCGCATCAAGCGCAGCTTGCGATCGTATGTTCTCATGTCTAAGGCGGCTGAAAACATATTTAAGAAATCGAACTGGCAACAATCGCCTTCGGGACTTAGCAATATTATCTATTGAAAAATCAATTGCCAAAGACATTAATTTGCATGAGGTAGTCCGACGGTTTGACGCTGCACACCAGAACGCCAGGATTATTCTACATTGAAGGTAGATGCAATGTATAACGTGTTTTATAATCTTTCAGATCAATTCAAAAGTTTCTGCGATTTTATCCAGTAGACCAAGATTTCATGCTGCCGGGAGAAGGGGGGCGGGGGATATTTATCCAAATGGCGACTTGGAACCGCCCCCCAAACTTTTGTACTCGCCACAGAGCCCCCCTCCCCCCCCACCGCCTCTGGTTACCAGAGCCATCTACTAGTACCAACGTGGTAGAAAAATCGCACGCATCAAAGCGTAAGCATAGTGACAACAGTGGTGTATGGTTAGACGTAACGCATTGTTTAGAAATAACCCATACTTCCTGTGAAATCAAAGTGCAGTGCGAAATAGGGACGAAGTCGAAAGTAAGAAAAACGAAAGCAACGTATTCTTTGTGTTTTGGCAATGTCTACTGCAACTTTTTTACTTTTGTATGAGTTGCGGGAAACCGGTGATTGATGTAACGCATTCAATCCAGGGTGCAATTTTATTTGTTACATCAACCTGTCTCGAAGAACATCGCAGCGTGTGGATGTCTCAGCCGAAAGTACGACAAATTTATGCGGGTTCTGTGAACATTGCTGAGCCCATATACACATGCGGTATTAGTTATTCAGCATTTCAGCGTTTTGCCCAAGCACTACGACTAAATACCATGGGTCGAGACAGTTTCTATACGATTATAAAGAAACACTTACGATCTGTTATAATAAATACGTGGCAAAAACAGAGAGATGACGAGTTTGAACGTATTAAGATTTATCCGAAAATATCTGTTATTATTATTATTATTATTATTATTGGGGCTTAACGTCTCATATTTATGCAACGATGGCTAATCGAGACGATGAGCGGGTGATAATGAAGATGAGAGAGATGATAATGAAGAATAAAGCCACATCCGAATCAGATCCATTGTACGTCGCGTGAGTTGTCATACGGGAGTCCAGCAAGGGAGGGCAGGGCCAAGTGGGAGGAGAAATATTCAATGGGACAGTGGGAGGAAAGGGGATTGGGGTGTGGACTGCACTTCGTCTGACTTCTCCTCCTCGACCAGTCCGGCTTGGGTGGCCCTACCAGAAGCATACGCTTCCGCCGGCATAGCTCTCGGGATCAACAAAGCACGCAAACCTGCCCACCACGATAAGGTGGCAGTCCCTGTGCAGGCCGAAAATATCTGGGTATGCGGCGATGGACAATTCGACTCACCCGGTTATTGTGCTAAATTCAATACGTAATGGATAGAAAATCTAGTCGAATATTAGATTTTATTGTAATGCAGAAAGAACAAATTACGAGTGAACTTGAAAGAGCTGCATTAACATATAAATAGTAACATAAATACATAAATAGGAACATTAATAATAAAAAATAGTAAAACAAAATAGTAACATAAATAGGTTACATATATTTCAATCAATAAACTTTAACTTGGCTTTCGGGTATAGCCGCGTCGTTTATCGCGGCTATACCCGAAAGCCAAGTTCAAGTTTATTGATTGACCCGGGCCGCGAGAGCCTACGTGATATATTTTAATGTTGTCAATATATCACCGTATATGACTGTAACTCATTTGTAGGCTACACGTTAATTGTAATGATTCTTGTAACTAATCGCCCACTGACCTACCCAAGAGTTATATTTTCTACGTATGATTGAAAATAAATAAATTACCTTGCGCCCCCCCCCCCCCCTTCACAACCAACCAACAATTTTTATAAAGAAGAAGAATGAGATTTTTATAAGAATGGCGCAAAGCATAAAAGGAACCCTCGTGAAATAACTTCAATTGATTGATTGATTGGTGGTGTTTAACGACGTACTCGACAGCTTAGGTCATATGACGTCTTCCGAATCATGTCCATCTATATCGCGGGAGTTGTCATAACTTCAAAATGATGAGGATATTACTTCCATTACTTCCATTCTTCCAGTGAAGAGGACTTCTTCGAAGAAGTGTTAGAGTTAGGGTTTCACAATATTCGTCGGAAAAGAACGTGCATTCGTAATTACGTGGAAGAAATTGTGCCAGCGTACAGTGAACGCGAATTTATAACGCACTTTAGGATTAGTCGTGCCCTCGTTGGTCAGCTGGCGGCTTCTTTTGCCGATTCTGATATTTATAAAGCTTTAGCGCAAAATAGTAAGTTTACTCATCGATTTTAGGCACCGTGTGTTACTACATACAGCGCTATATGTGGCCAAATTTAGCAACTAACTGCTGAAGATTTCATTCCGCGGTTGAAAATAGTCCTAGATATTATTGTGATGTATCTTGTTTTTTGTTTTGTGTTTGTTTTTTCCTTGATGTGTATTTATTTTGTTTTGTTTTGTGTTTTTGCTTTTTTGTTGTTGTTTTGTTTTGTGTTTTTGCTTTGTTTTTTATTTGTGTTTGTTGTGTGTTATTTGTTGTTCGTGTCTTTAGCGTGTGCTGATTAAAATGGCGGCTTGCCTTTTTAAGATTTACTGATGGGATTCATAAGCTGCCCAAAAATTTTAAAAGCCGTATTTAATTAAACACTTTTTACAATTTTCCATTATCGACGTATGAAGAACGACGCTGCTTCAGCAGGTTGTTGCGCGACTTTGCCACTTTGAGCGCTTCATTCGTTTTCACTAGCGCCCTCAGTGGCCAATCTCGGTGCCTACGGAATCTACAATCTTTGGTTTTTTCGGGTGCACTGGAGTCTTTTCATAGTCTTAGGCTTAACTATTTGCCTAAAAGGTCACACTTCACTTACGAAGAGATGGTTGCTAGAGAAATGTTAGCAATTCTTGACCACATTTCCAACATCTGGAAAGAAAAGCGAAGGAGAATACTTACGGAAAGGCAAAAAAGGATTGGCTTTTGGTTAAAACTTACGAGTGTTTAAGAGTACCTTGGCGAAACGAACTTATCGACAAGATAATGGAATTCAATACCTATGGCGAAACTAATGATTATAACAATTGTTCCTCACAATATTGCGACTATTCCTAAACCGAGCTTAGAAGAAATCAAACTACGAGCACGCTATTCTCGTTCTCAAGATTGTAATATAATTTTCACAATCTTTACACGAGCAATCATAGTCGTCCCACGCAGTCACATCAAACCCGTTGTAGGGTACGCGTTGTAGGGTACGCATCAAGAGTGATCCAATGGTGCAACGTAACGACTAGGTTTTAACTAGGGATGAACATCGATAAAATAAAAACTATCGATAATCGAAAAGATGACTGCATTATCGATCGATAATATCGAACGATAATAAATTTACAAAATTGAAGTAATCTTTTACAGTTTCAGTGATATGCCGCCTAATCGAGCACATAAGGATATGGCAACATTACTTGGACACATCTGACGTGACACTGCTGAGAGTATAATCACATTTTATGAGGCCCGAGGCCTAGTATTTTGGCAGTATCTTTGAGCATTTCAATACTAGAAAGGTCCGAGAAGAACGAAATAATGCTTTACGAACCTGCTTTTTTAGAAATAAGACCATTCGATAATATTTGTATTATCGATTATCGAAATTTTATTGCATATCGAATATCGAACGATAATACCGATTATCGTATGCATCCCTAGTTTTAACAGTGATATTAGGTTTGTTTGTTTTACCTACACTAACCTACACTTTACACTAGTGTAGGCTCAATCGCTGTAAAAGGCGTTTGGGTATTAAGTATAGCCAAGTGTAAGGCGTTTGTTTTACCTCAGTGTTACACTTTGTGTATAGTCGGCCCAAGGGTAGCTTGTCCCCGCTACCTGAGCCAGACCCTAATTATAATTGTTTCCGCTCCGGCTTGCGGTCAACAGATAATCTCGAGAAAATGCCAATGATTCAAACAGTGAAGTGATAAATTTAATCACATTTTTTACAAATTATGTGTTTAAACAATTATTTGTTGAAATTGTGTTTAAGTGACAGATAATTCATTGACAAATCTAGCGCTTTTTTGTTTGTTTTTTTAGCCCAATTTTAGCCTTATTTGATCTATTCTTGTTAATTTGACAGAAACAATACGAATATTATTTGTCTTAGACAACAGATCCGTGTTTGAAATGTTTACATTTAGTATTTTGTTTTGTTACGCTATTATGGTGTGTGGTCTTTATGCGACACGACCCTGGGGAGGAGGGAGGGGCGGGGAGGGGGGGGGGGGGAGATGATACATTATCGGTTGGAAACAAATTATTATTAATATTATTATTATTATTATTATTATTATTATTATTATTATTATTATTATTATTATTATTATTAGTATTATTAGTACTAGTATCATTTTTATCATCATTAGTATTATTTTTATTTTATATAAATATTATGCTATAGTTTAATGTGGGACCAGAGTAAACAGTTTATGTAAATAGCCTAAATGGGAAATCCTATCAAAAACATGTGTGGAACTATTATGGAAAACCCCAAATAATGTTTTGTTTGGATTTCCCTTTGCTCGGGGAAACGTGGCAAGAATCTTTACACGGTTTCAGTTCATTTGTCTTTGTCATTCAGTAAACTTGGTGTGCATATTGAGTAAGTATTTGTGAGTGTGACATACAATTTGAATTTGAGTATGGATAACGACGCGCGTGATGATTCTCCTGCTAAATACTCGGGTGAGAAGCGTTCTCGTGCGTGTAGGGCTGTACTGAACAGTTCCGAGAGGAAGATGATTTTTTTTGAAAGTATACAGCAATCTAAGATTGAAATACCCGGATTGGACTATTAAAAAAGTAAGTGAGTTCACCGGAAAACTTTGTGACGTGTCCGGAAGAACTGTGCGTCGTTTGAAAACAGAATTTAATGACAACAACGGTACACCAAACAAGATTCGCGAGAATAGTAGTCGTGTAAAGAGGTGTAAAAAACATGGTGGTTTTGTTTACAATGCAATTCGTAATAAATGCCATGCATTATTCAGAGAAAACAGGCCACCTACTGTCAACTTGTTAGTTGATTATTTGGAAAACGATCCAGATCTACCAAGTTTGAAGCATTCAACGGTGACTGCAATTTTAAAGGAACTTAGCTTTGAATTTTGTAAGAAAAAACGATCATCGGTACTGATTGAAAGTGAAGCGATTCAGCTTTGGCGACGGAGATATTTGCGTGCAATAAGGATAGTTCGTCGAGACAGAAAGCAGATTTATTATCTAGATGAAACATGGGTAAACGCAGGGCAGACATTGAGCCATGCGTGGACAGACACCAGCGTGAAAAGTCATAAAGACGCTTTCATTCGTGGACTTTCTACGGGATTAAACCAACCGGGTGGCAAAGGAGGGCGGCTTGTCATTGGACACATAGGAAGCGACGAGGCAAGAAGTCGGATGGCGATAACCATCAAGAAATGGATGGTGCATGCACGGTTCGAGAATTGGATCCAACTGATATTGCCTAAGATGAAACCTGGTTCAGTTCTGGTTATGGATAATGCTTCGTACCACTCGGTCAAACTTGAGAGAATCCCAAATACATCGTGGCGAAAAGCTGACATCCAAGGGTGGCTAATACAGAAGAATGTTGTTTTTGACGAAGGCGATATCAACGCTGAACTGTTAGATCTGGTAAAAAACAACATACCTCCACAAACATACAGGGTTGATGAGATTATCAAGGAAGCAGGGCATACCGTGATTCGTCTACCGCCCTACTATTGTGAACTGAATCCTATAGAAATGACATGGAATTAAATGAAACAATGGATTGGGTCCAATAACACAACACACAAGTTGGAGTATGTCAAGAATTTGGTACCACAAGCATTTTTACAGGTTTCAAAAGATCACTGGAGAAATTACATAAGCCACGTCATAAAATTAGAACAAGAAATGTGGGAAATCGATGGAATATCAGACAAATTTTATGGTATCCGTAGAAGTACAAGAAACTAACTCTGAAAATGAACTGCGATGTCACGTATTCATGCCGGTTTTGAAACAAATTGTAACCGAGTGAAAAAACGATTTTCCAACAATGACTCCACTTTGAAAGAAATGAGCTGTTTGGATCCCATAAGTGACAAAGTTCATGGACTTGACAGTTTAATACCATTAGCAAATCATTATAACTGTGACATCGAGAGCCTTGAAGTGAATGTATCTAGGGATCGTAACTTTTTTAAATTCAATTTTTTCGATGCAGGTTGTTAAATATTGATATTATATCTGCAAAAACAGGTTTTAAAAAATAACATATTTTTGTTTGTTGTTTGTTCCGACAGCTTCAGCTTTCTTTTAAATGAAACAATGGATTGGGTCCAATAACACAACACACAAGTTGGAGTATGTCAAGAATTTGGTACCACAAGCATTTTTACAGGTTTCAAAAGATCACTGGAGAAATTACATAAGCCACGTCATAAAGTGGACAGAATGGTCATAGCTGTCAATCAGAACTCTTCAAGTGACAGTGACGAACACGTCAACACCAGTGAAGATGATTATGAAGAACTAGCAAGACCGCTCACCGACTGAGAGCGACAACACAACAACTGGCTGCAAAGATTACGTCATCGAAAAGGCGTCATCATAACGGGTCTTAGGGTAAGTTACATTTAAATACAAAATTTCTTTCCAACCGATAATGTATCATCCCCCGCCCCCCCCCCCCCCCCCGCCCTTCCCTCCTCCCCAGGGTCGTGTCGCATAAAGACCACACACCATAATAGCGTAACAAAACAAAATACTAAATGTAAACATTTCAAACACGGATCTGTGTGCAAGACAAATAAGGCTAAAATTGGGCTAAAAAAAAAAAACGCTAGATTTGTCAATGAATTATCTGTCACTTAAACACAATTTCAAGAAATAATTGTTTAAACACGTAATTTGTAAAAAATATGATTTAATTTACCACTTCACTGTTTGAAATATTGGCATTTTCTCGGGATTATCTGTTGACCGCAAGCCGGAGCGGAAGCAATGATAATTAGGGTCTGGTTCAGGTAGCGGGGACAAGCTACCCTTGGGCCGACTATAGCACTTTCTACAACTGCTTTTCGGCTCATGCAGTAAGTGTAGTTTAATAAAAACGCGCCAAGCGTGCGTGTTTCAATACGGTACTCGTGATGATGATTAATGGGGTTAACGTCTCATATTTATGCAACTATGGCTAATCGAGACGATGAGCGGGTGATGATGAAGATGAGAAAGATAATGATGAGAATAAAGCCACATCCGAATCAGATCCGTTGTACGTCGCGTGGGTCGTCATACGGGAGTCCAGCAAGGGTGGGCAGGGCCAAGTGGGAGGAAAAATATTCAGTGGGACAGTGGGGAGGAAAGGGACAGGGTCTCTTTTTGTCGCCTCTTACGACTAGCAGAGTCACTCTGGGCCTATTCTACCCCAGGCCGAGACGAGTAATTATACGGTACTCGTGGTCAACATGAAGATCGCATTCTTGCAGAGAGGTAATGGAACACCAATAACTACGGATGGGCATTACTTCTTTGAATCAGATGGTAAGTGTATCTTTGGTTCTTCGGTTCATTTCTTGAAAACAATTCTAAAGACTAACGAATTTGGCTGCCCAGTCGTATTTGGTGCATACAGTAAATTTTAGTCTAAAATTAAACCTTTCTGGATGTTCCCCATGAAGATGAAAATGACTAGATTACTATGCTACCTAGGCCTATAAGCCTCTAATCAGACCAAACATGGTATAAATTATATTTTTTTTATTTAAGTATCATTAATAAGCATATTCAATTCATGTAGGGTATCATTGTTAATATTATTCACTTTCTCCCTAAAAAGAGTTATACCTGTGGTTAGGCCTATACTTATGTCAAAGTAGATACAAATCTATCTATCTATCTACATGCAATGTGACATCTCAAAAAATCCATTCATCTTCATGCATAGGCCTACCCCAAGCTATGCATATATGTACCATCTTCTAAAGTCGTCTCATTATAATCGTACAGATGATCTCGTCATAGACGAGTGGTACTTTGTTTGTACGTTGTCAAAGCCTCGTGTAATTGTTTACGATTGCGTTCCCAATGATCCTGATAGGCTTCCTAAGAACACAAAAAGCCATTTTAAATAATAAGATTGGAATAAGATATGAATGTAAGGCCTAGTTAGATTAAACATTTGTTTTTCTTATGGAAAATAGCATGTACTAAAACAATTTCATAAGCAAGTGCATCTGGCCAACTTGCATTTGAATTTGTAGGTGAAGGCTTTATATTTTAATATGCTTTACATCTGCTATGTTTGGTACATGACAGCTCTTGTGAGTGGGTGTCTCCACAAAAATGTGTAGTAAGCAAACTTATCTCATCATCCTCATGATTATGTTTATATATTGTTGCCTTCAGGCATATGTTGCCATGTCCTTTTAACCTATACTGGTACAACACTCTTGTAAGCATTATGCAAACTGTAAATGATTTTGTTTTGTTTTAACAGATGGTGAACTATTTCAAATCCCCGAAGACAGCATTGATATCCAGACCACAGAACCCATTCAGGGTACGCTTGAGTCGTGCGATGGAAAAATAGTGCAAGTTACATTGCATATGTTTCGTGGTGAGTTACGACTAGTTTTCCTTTATGCAAGCTCATAGCCTACGTAACATTTGTTCTTGTAAAGGCTCGTCCACACAAAAACATAAGACATAAGATTTAAGGTTTAACGCATAGTCGTAACATTGGAACATAGGAAACACGTTCTAACGTTCACACAAATGTTTAAGCATAAGCACAAGCATAAGCGTAAGCATAACGCATAAGAAAGTTGAACAATTTTCAACTTAATGTTTAATTCTTATTAGTGATAACATCGATTAACCGAAAACCGGTTTTGAACCGGTTTTGATAAAAACCGGTTTTGAAACGGTTTTGATAAAAACCGGTTTTGATTTTTAGATTCGGTTCTACTTTTTTGCGCGGCGTGTGCTTCACCCTCGCTAAGAGCCACGCCTCTGACGGGCAAACGGGACGGTTGTGGATTGCCTAACGACGTGTGTCCTTTAGCAACAAGGAAACACCTGTCGACTATTCAGATTTCGTCTTCTTTCCTGGGATTTCCTTGTTTGTGTGGACTAATTAGCAGCTGTATTACACAGTAAAACCGCCTTTGTACGTTTCGCTTTTCTACGTTTGGGAAATTTGTATTCTCATAATCGGTTTTTCCGGCCAGCCAGTTAGCCGAATTCCAAGTAATTGTTCAAGCGCGACCACGTTAGTCATTCATCCCAGTTATGCGAAGCGTCCCCCACCCCCTTCCATTGCTCAACACAATGCAACCCAGCAGCCAGTGAGTGACTTGACCTTGACCAGCAGCATCTCGTTCCGCGTGGGGGGGAGGGGGGGGGTTGTCCCCTTTCACGGTCCCGATTCTTTGTCCTCATATGCTGACAAAGCAGGCAGAACGGACTGGTTTTTTGCTCACCTCCCTCGCTGATACAACCTTAGGTAAATGTGTTTATTTTTGGATTTTTTTTTTTTTTTTTGAAAACCGGTTTTAAACCGGTTTCGAATTAGGTTACCCGGTTAGTAATTTTACTAACCGATGTCATCACTAATTCTTATGTCAACGCACGAAAAAATTGAGTCAAATTAGCATCTACTTTAAAAGGTTAGGACTACTACAGTCAAGTACGCCATAGAATAACAATACATATGGCGGGATTACGAGGATCGTGTGCGACAAGAGTTTACATAGGGTCTAGTCAAATGGATTTCGACGAAGAAAATGAAGATTTCGTTGTATATCACGAAGATATTGTAGATGACGATGAGAACGCGGAAGTCGAACATACTGTAGACGAGTTGTTAATTTTAGTGGTGGAGACTTTTCCCATCATTTACAATAAGCAACTCGCTTGCTACAAAGACCAGGGCCAGAAAGAATATGTGTGGAAACAAATTGCTTCTACTTTAAACCTACCTGGTAAGTTATTCTAGCTATAAAATGTGTTTGTATGAATTGAATTATGGGCCTAGAAGGTCAGGCCTCTGCCTAGCCTAGGTAGGCCTAGGCCTACTAGTGGCTTATGCCCCAGGACAGGTTTAACCCTACTTGCGCTATGAATTAGCCATCAATTATGCATTTATCAACTTTTTTAAAAACAATGTGCCTAGCCTAGGCCTAGTCGCTGGTGACGAGAGCCTTTAGCAATCCGATATGCCTACTAATTTTTTCATCAATCCATATCAATCTGTGCTGTATCAATCATACGTCCAATCATGCATCCTTATTTGCAGTGGAAACGTGCGTATCTTCCTGGGAGAGGCTACGCACCAAATACGTTAGAGAAAGAAAAGTGGCCAACGCTCCTGGAGCAAGTGGTAGCGCATATAAGGCAAAACCGACATGGGCATACTTCAATGCCATGAGTTTCTTAGATCCATTCATAGCCAACAGAAGGCAAGTAGCTTAATGAACCTTAATTAATTATAACAGTTGCTAGCTCATGTGAGTCATGTCAGTATCATATGATAATGATACTAATGGCTGAAGTTGCACTGAATAGGGTGTGATCAATCGTGTCATTAATTGTTTATGCTTAAGCGTCTCAATTCCATTAGGCCTACACCATCTCCACCAACCTGGTACTCGCTTTTCGTATAGGCCTATGTATACTTACCCTATTTTCTTCATAATAGACTGCCTTGAGTAATGACCACACCCCGATTTTTTAAGCCTTTTCCTACCTTTGGTATTCATTCAAATAAATACACTGGTTCCAGAGCAACCAAATATACCAAATACCTATACTATCTTAACAAAGTGTTATGAAAATTTTTCAGGACATTCAAAAATCCAGAACAAAAAGCTGAAGAACTGAGCATCTGTGCCTCCACCACCGCCCTGCCACCACCACTGGATATGGCAGCTCTAATACAAAACAAGAAAATGAAGTTAAGCAAAGCATCACCATCACTTTCTTCGACCACTACTGCCACAAATCTTCCTACCAACAGCAAAACACAGCTCCCCAATACCTATGTTGATGATGACAGTAATTCCAGTTCCCCACAATCCAGCACTTCACCACTAAATCAAAATCTTCTTTCCAAACCATCAACTTCCTCTTCTAGCTCTTCACCACTAAATCAAAATCTTCTTTCCAAACCATCAACTTCCTCTTCTTCCTCAAAAGCCTTCAAGTATGTTCCAGACACTTTCTACCAAAAACAGAAAAACCAAGCACAAGATGTCCAAAGTTTCCTCTCCGAGTCGACGAGCGCCATAAAAGATCTTATGGCAGAGCGCCGCAAGGTAGCTGACGGTTCTGTTGAAGGGTTTAATGCTGAAACTAAACACTTCTTAAACTACATCGGGACACTGCTTGAATCTATAACTGACAAGAAGACCAGGCGGGTAGTTCAGGGGAATGTTATTGACCTGGTGTTGCAACATGCAGAATGAATCTGCTAAAACCACAAATACCGTAATATATCGATAAACACACACGTAAAACAAATAACCAAGGTCACAATTAATAGGTAGCAAATTTTTTATATATATTTCTATATTTCTATTCTATTTTCTCTATTTTTTAGTACAATGTTGTATGCATAGCTTGTAAGTTTTCACTTGTGAGAATGAAAAAAGGGTGTAACCTGGAGTAGTAGCTTACCTCAACACCCTGACTAAACTGTGAAACTATTCTATAACCTTTATGTTAATTTTCTATCATTTATTTTTAATTCATTTTAATTTATTATTCTTTTTTATTTATTTTCATTTTTTTAAGTACTATGTTGAATGCATAGCTTGTACGTTTTCACTTGTGAGAATGAAAAAAGGGTGTAACCTGGAGTAGTAGTTTACCCCAACACCCTGACTAAACTATGAAACTGTTTTGTAAATTTTTGTTAATTTTGAATCATTTATTTTTATTATTTTTTTTATTTTGTAAGCACCATATTGAATGCATAGCTTGTAACTTTTCACTTGTGAGAATGAAAAAAGGTGTAAACTGGAGTGTAGTTTACCCCAATACCCTGACTGTGAAACTTTTCTGTATTTTATTTTCATTGAACTCTATTTTTTAGTACCATGTTGATTGCATGACTGGAAAGTTTATTATTGTTTAGTTCTGTTAGGCCTATATTTTTTCTAGTTTTACAACAAAGTTATAATTTATCACACTAGAACAAAACCTCGACACATAGTTTTGAAGGAAATGGATTTCAAAGTTTGGGATTAGGTTATGATTAGCTAATGGAGGGAGGATGTGAATGTAATGTTTGTTATGAAAGCTACATATTTTACTTCTACCTACTACAGTAATCCCTCTAATACGAATTCCAAGGGACTTTAAAAAATCCCATTTTGTATTATGAAAATTTGTATTAAAAGAAATTCAACATTGAGTCCTATACCCAATGCTTCCGTAGGGACTTAATCACTAGTTTGTATTAAACAGAAATTTGCATTAACCGAGTTTCTATTAATGAGGGTTTACTGTATGCAAGTTACATACCAGTACATTATTTAAGTTGAACATATCTAGATTTATTATTTAACCTTGACTTGCACATAATTTGTTATGTAGTACATGGTCATTATAAATTGTTGTTGTATCCCATATTGTGCAATTTTTGAGAAATATGATTGTCCAAACTTTCTGTCTGTTTCGATTGATTGATTGATTAATGGGGCTTAACGTCTCATATTTATGCAACGATGGCTAATCGAGACGATGAGCGGGTGATAATGAAGATGAGAAAGATGATAATGAAGAATAAAGCCACATCCGAATCAGATCCATTGTACGTCGCGTGAGTCGTCATACGGGAGTCCAGCAAGGGAGGGCAGGGCCAAGTGGGAGGAGAAATATTCAATGGGACAGTCGGGGGGAAAGGGGATTGGGGGGTGGACTGCACTTCGTCTGACTTCTCTTCCTCGACCAGTCCGGCTTGGGTGGCCCTACCAGAAGCATACGCTTCCGCCGGCATAGCTCTCGGGATCAACAAAGCACGCAAACCTGCCCACCACGATAAGGTGGCAGTCCCTGGGCAGGCTGGCTGTTTCGACTTACAATCTAGTATACGTCTATATTTGTCATTTTCAGGCTAGTATTTACAGCTGGTTTAATAAAATTTCAATCAAATTGTACAAAAATTCTTATCTTAGTAAGCTCAACCTACATACTTTTACAATCTAGTACATACATCTATATGTGTTATTATCAGGATAGTATTTATAGTTGGTTTAATACAATTTCAAGCACATTGTACAGAAATTATTATCTTAGTAAGCCCTTCCTACATACTTTTAAAATATGTACAGTAACTAGGTAGGCCTAAATGCTAACGCTGTTGATTAATGAGTGATAATACCTACTAGCCATTTGGCTCGACAATTCCTCGTTGAACATGCCGGCATTGCCACTCTACCTCCCCAGCTGGAGAAACCAAGTAGGCTTTTAGCCGATCTCTCACTTGCACAGCTCGAATGGCTGTGTTGTTTGAACCGGCTCGCCTGATGTTGCACAACGCAGTGCTTCTGCCTTGGTTCCTCCACTCGCCAGGAATCATTTCTCCATTACTGTTCTCATGGTCGACGTATGATGGTGGGCAGTACAGATGTTGTTGTCTGGGCATCTCCTCCTCGTCCGATTTTAAATAATTGTGCAAGCAAACAGCTGCTTTAACAATTGAATCAACAGTGTTTGGATTTGCAATAATAGGACCACGGAAAATTCGCCAGCGACTAACAAGGATGCCAAAAGCATTTTCAATTGTGCGCCGTGCTCTCGACAACCGGTAATTAAATATCCTTTTCTCCTCGTCGAGGAATCTTCCAGGGTATGGTCTCATTAGATTTGCACATAAGGGAAACGCTTCATCTCCAACGAAGAAATGTGGTAGAATTAAGTCGGAATTTGGCAACTGCCTTGGTTCTGGCACGTTAAACGTACCAGCTATGATTTCGCCACCAAACTCCGAGTCACGAAAAATAGTGCGATCACCTAAAATAATGAATGAATGTTCATAAGCTGAAATCTCTAAATTTTTGGAACTACTCAACCTACTGGACTTTCAATACATTGCTACATTTCAAAACCTACATTAGAGCTTCATACATACCTTGAGATCCATAACCACCAATGTCTACCAGAGTAAACCGGTAATTATAGTCGCAGGCTGCCATCAGAATCAATCCATGTACTTTTTTAAAGTTGTAGTATAGTGTACCCCCTTTCTTAGGACATTATATGGTGACTACTTTGCCATCAATGGCTCCAATGCAGTTGGGGAAATTCCACTTGTTGTAAAAGCCTTCTGCAATGGAGCTCCATTTGGTTTCATCAGGGTGCAACAAGTAAATTGTTGAGAGACCACTCCAAATAGCTTCACACGTTTATTTTATTATAAATGATGCTGTTGATTTACCAATTCCGAAGTCCCATGCAACGGACTGCATGCTGCCTCCATGTGCAAGGTATCTGTAGAATAGGAATTGAAATTATTTTAGGCCTATTGATCTTCAACAAAAATAGCTGTCCGCCTCATTAAATATGCACAACTAAAAATAGTCTACCATACCGGTACACGGCTTACCTCAATGTAATCGCTAGCCTTTCAGCCGTTTTAAAGTCTCGATGATTTTTCTTCAGTAAAAATGGGCGTGCAAGTAGCAATAATCCGTCAAACTGTCTTGGGATCATTCTACAATAAACAAAAAATTGCTCGGGGTCTATAGTTTTCATTCGCATAAAGAGATGACGGTAATGCCCTCTTTGTACTCGGGCCATTTTGTTGACGGGACGGACCCACCACCTACGAGTAGGTTGTAATTTTGGAAGGCAAAATTTACCTAAACAATAAAAAGTAAATATTAGCATAGACCTATATTTTGCTTGTATGCATTAGGGCCTACCTGCCTGAAACCCAAGCAGGTTAGGTCAGGTAGGCCTAGCCTGCCCTTCAATGAACTAGAATAATTTAAGAGTGGTGGTTATTACCTATAACGATCAGTGATGAAAAAATATGTAGTAAAATCATATCGTCGATCCAATTTAAGTAATTCATCTCATCTTCATCCATTTCTTCAGTTTCACAATACTGGACGCGTTTTGACAGCTAGACTGTAGAAAAATGAATTCCCGCCAATGAACTGTAGTACAGTATTTGGCCACACACTCCAAAGCACTTCAAAGAGTGACATATCTTCACCTAAACTCTTTATGCTTACGTTTGTATGTGTACCGGAGCCCTTATGCGTTAAACCTTGATCCTTAAAACTACGCTTATGCTTATGCTTATGTTTTTGTGTGGACTCGCCTTAAGCAACCTTGTTACTGATACTGAATTATATTTAAACTGGACCTTCATAAGTTACGTTTATTAATGTTATTACTAAAACTGGGACCGTATGCTCATTGTAGTTTTAACACTAGTGAGTAAATTACAAAGTTATAATTTCCTCAAAATGCCTTCAACTCACATGTAGACAGAATCCAAAAATTTTATTACTTTTAGTATTTACATAAACTTTGTTTACAAATAACATGACCATGACAACAGCTGATGAGATGACCGACCTACCATCACAAGAGACAGAAGTTGATGTGGGGGCCAAACTCAAGTGGTCTGACAATGCCACCAAATTATTGTTATCATTATATAACGAAATGAAAGAGCTCGTGGAGACACGTAAAATCATCACATACAAAAAGATGTGGGAAAAACTAAGTTTAAGAATTAAAGATAAAGGATTTAACTTCACATCAATACAGGTAGAAAACAGATGGAAAACTCTTGAACGGGCCTTCAAGCGTACCATAGACAACAACAAAAAAACTGGGAAGGCACGTCAAAATTGTGCTTTTGAAAGGTATGCTTCCCACGTTCAACATTTACTTTCAGCTAGCAATTGGATTTAACACCTACTTAGTGAAACACATCTCATCCTTTTTTGGATCTGTTCCTCAAGAGTCAAGATAAAAGATAATTTACATTTTGTGTAAGTAGCAATGAAGTATAAAGTAACATTAAGCATAGGTGAGGCATTCATATGTCACAGTGGAACTTGTTCAGGGTCACCAGTCGTTTCAATGCTTATACACATGATACAAAAATAGTATGTATACATAAAACGACTTACGTTTTAAAAAGAAGAATAAGGGATTATTTTCCTCGAAGTACTCCTCAACTACGCATGTTGCGGTTTTGAAGCCAACATAGACACCATCATTATTTCCTCTCTTTGAAGCATAACTTTTGGTTAATGGACAGATACATTTCCAGATGTGAACCTCTTCTCTCCTCCTTCAATCCGATCCCTAATCAGGGCATTGTGTACCCCGAGCTGGTGGAGACAATCACCCCGACAGAAGTATCAGCGGCTATCCACAAATGACGAAACTCTTCTCCTGGGGAAGACGGAATTACCAAAATAATGCTACAACATGCTCCTCCCCTGTTCATTGGCACTTGTCCTCCCTTTTTACCGGCTGCCTAAATCTAGCATACATCCCGCCTTCCATGAAATCTGCTATTGTGGTTATGATTGAGAAAAAAAATGTCCCACCTGAATTGGTGAATAGTCACCGCCCAATAAGTCTATTGAACCTGCTTGGAAAACTTCTAGAAAGAATCATCCAATCCCGTCTGGCCAAATTTGCTGAAGCCCACAACATCATACCAGAAGCGCAATCAGGTTTCCGACCAGGACGTTCCACTATCGACCCGCTAATTCGTCTGACTACCGAAGGTTCCTGCGCTCTCAACGAAGGCAATTGCGTACTGGCAGCTTTCCTCGACATCTCCTGCGCATTTGACAAAGTTTGGCACAATGGTCTTTGTAACAAACTTCTGAAGTTAAACATTCCTTTTGCGATGGTTCGATTCATAAAATCCTTCCTCTCACAACGCAGTGCTCCCCGCTCATCGTCTCGATTAGCCATCGTTGCATAAATATGAGACGTTAAGCCCCATCAATCAATCAATCAATCGAGTGAAAGTGCAAGATCACCTATCTCCGTCTATCACCCCCTCCGCTGGAGTTCCCCAAGGATCATGCTTATCGCCGCTTCTCTACCTATTCTACTGTCATGACATACCAAAACCACTAGACAAACGCTTATTCCTCGCATTATTTGCTGACGATACAGCCTACTGGTGCGTCGGTCGTACTGCCAGGGAAGTGTTCCGAAAACTGCAACGACAGATCTCAGCACTGGAATCATGGATGCGCAGATGGCGCATACTACCTAACGCGCAGAAGACACAACTTATACTTTTTCGTCATCGCAACAAAACTCAAAAGTTAACTCAAGATCCCCGATTCCATACTATCACCCTTTGGAACGAAATAATACATACGCAACGCACTGCCAAGTACCTTGGGATCACGTTCTCGGACATATTAAACTGGCGAGCTCACACCCGTGACGTCATATGCCGAGCTCGCAAGAGGATGAACCTGCTTGTTCGTCTCCGAGGTCCCCTCAAAGGCTGTAGCTTTCGTACTCTCCGGCATACATATTCAGTTTTTATAAGACCACTTTTTGAGTACGCGGCACCAGCCCTCTACCCAGTCCTGGGGCCAGCTTCATTGGGGTACCTCTCACTTGAAAGACGAATACTCCGACGCATCGCTCGACTTCACCCATGGACGGAGAACGAGCTAGTCTACGAGGCAACCGACATTGTTCCTCTTGACCAGCGCCTGCAGCGTTGCTGCGAAAAATACAGAGCTCGAGTGGGTCACAACGGTCGCACTGATATCATAAATTTGCTGTCCACACCCCGTACCCCTCCGACAAAACCGAAGTACAAATACCCTGTCCCGCGTCTACAAGTTCCTACCTAATTAAAATTCTCACCTTAACTCCATTTCTGTTCCATTTTTGTTCTTTATATTTTCATTTGTTACGAAGCTCGTACGTCCATCGACACTTTTCAATTCTGTAATTTATTCAGGTAATTTTGATTCTATGTGTCTTTCAATTTGTATGTCATAATTTCTGTACCAGGCTAAAGAGGGCAATGTGCCCTGCAATGGCCTTAATTTCAATAAAATAAATAAATAAGATAGGATGCCATAACAGCTTACCTGAGTGGTGAGATGGTAAGTCACGATAGAGTCACACATATAACACAATGTACAAACAAAACAAATTAAATTATAACGGTTTCGATCAGCGTGACCATCGTCAGTAAAGTCTCGCCTTTACTGACGATGGTCACGCTGACCGAAAACGTTTTTATTTAATTTGTTTTGTTTGTACATTTTGTGTTATATGTGTGACTCTATCGTGACTTACCATCTCACCACTCAGGTAAGCTGTTATGGCATCCTATCCCTCTCACGCAATCAAAATTACAAATAAGTGAGTTAGGCAAACACAAAAAAAAAAAGTGATATTACCACTTCACCTTTAAAACCCAATTATCCCTCCAGTTACTTTTACTACCCATAGTACTTTTGGGAACAACTTTTCCAGAGTTTTGGTCCAAATTGCTTGATTTTGTGAGCGTATTGAGTTCTATTTAAATGTTATTATCTGTGGTATGGTAAGTTGAACATGCAAAACAATTTTGAAGTATATGTTTTGATTATTTTCTTCAAAATCTTAAGTTTAATAATTTGTATCTGCAGAATGGATTATAGAAATTGTAGATATTGAATCCGATTTTTTTTTTTTGCCTTTTGTTATACCCTATAAGTTAATACATTCTAAAAAGTTTAGTCATTCGTATAATAGTTAGAAACTAGGATCATTATAACCATCTTTACATTACAATAACTACTTTCTGATGTATGTTGCACTTATTATTGTGTTTCATCATTTATCAGTCATTATATCTTTCCCTCCCAGGGAACATTTATTTGTTCGTAGTTCCAAGTATATATCAAATCTATGCAATTATGTATATGTCTTAGGTACGGTTTCACTTAGTACCCTAAACAACCAATTAGTTTATTCTCCATTCAGGCTAACTAGCCCACCACCATGACCAAATTTTGTTATTCAATTGTGAAAACATTGTTGTAGTATTTCAGTATATAGGTTTTAATGTACTGAGAAGTGACGGCCAATGCAATAAACTATGGGCCGATATGGAGAAGAACAGCGAAGCGTTTGGCTTGGTACCTCCCAGAGAAAAGCGTGCTGGAAGGCCTCCTAGACAACAGGAAAATGAGGCGCCTGTGTTGTCTGCAAAAGAAAACAGCAGACGAGTATATTTCGAAGTGATCGACTTGATACGCACTGAGATATTTAGTCGGGTATATCAGCCAGGTTTCAAAACGTATATGCTTTTGGAAGAAGCTTAACTAGCACGGCCAGAGGTGTGGAAGAGAGACTCAAAGGAGCTAATGCAGGTTGGTTTGGCGTTGTACCCATGTGAGCTGTATTATCGTGGGTGAACCAAATTTGAAAGAACAAAATAATCAGACATGCTTTCTTTGTTCTGCAGGTTCTTGAGGTATACTCACTGAATACACTGCGGTTTGTAGCTCAGCAACAAATGCTTGATGTAATGATACCGCATTACAAGACTACAGTGGAAGTGGTTAAGCATCTTCAAGGACTCCAGCCAGAAACCCGACAGCTGTTTCCTGATTTGATGACATTAATTCAAATTTTATTGGTCGTGCCTGCTACTTCTGCCACGGCTGAGCGGAGCTTCTCCATGTTGCGCCGTGTGAAAACGTACTTGCGTAGCACTATGACCCAAAAAGGACTGAATTATCTATGTATTACCAATGCATATCAAGATCGTTTGGACAGGCTTGATATCGACGGGGTGGTCGATGATTTTATCAAAGTTAATGAATATAGACGCAATGTCTTCGGGGATGCTCCATAAATAAAAAAATATATGTAACCTAAATAAGTGCCACGGTCAAGGTTAGGTTGCTATACAAGCAGGTTCTTCAGTTTTCTGTAACAAAATTAAAAATATACGTTTATAAGCTTATTGCAATTAAATCATGTATTCAAAAGTGTATTTTTGACATGGTAACCTCTGACTCAAATTTTGTATTACCATACATATTATATAAAACAACTTTTTTTAGATTTATTTTTGTTTACCATTACCATCTAAATTGATAATTGAATTGCCCCCCACCCCTCCCTATAACAAAAACGTTCCGACGCGCCTGACTTGCACTATCTTAAATGACAATTTGTGAGAAAGCAAGGAATCTTAATTGGCATGCACTTTAAGTGTGAAGCATTAGGCCTATCTCTTACACAAATACATGGGCATGTCCTACGTCTAATGTATTATTTCAAACAAAGAAACAATATTGTTGCAGGTTCTAGCTGCTTTAAGCTTCTTCGCCAATGGTTCTTACCAACGGGTCATTGGACAAGATTTCAATCTGGCTATGAGCCAGACAATGATAAGTCGCAGTGTTGAAGAGCTTAGCCATGCTATAAATGCCAGGCTCTCCACCAGTGGGTGCGATTCCCAATGGAAAGGGCAGAACGTACCAATATAAAAGCAAGGTATAGGCTATATTCTACTTTTTTTTATAGGCAATCTCAGTTTATGCGCAGGTGGTCTTTACAGTTCTTCAACTCCCTCGCAATCACTAACGTATGCTTTGTGTTTTCCCTTAGATTCTAGGCTGCAACAGGAATGCCAGGTGTAATGGGCTGCATCGATTATACCCACATTGCAATAGTGCGGCCAAACGTGCATGAATAATTGATTAATGGGGCTTAACGTCTCATATTTATGCAACGATGGCTAATCGAGACGATGAGCGGGTGATAATGAAGATGAGAAAGATGATCATGAAGAATAAAGCCACATCCGAATCAAATCCATTGTACGTCGCGTGAGTCGTCATACGGGAGTCCAGCAAGGGAGGGCAGGGCCAAGTGGGAGGAGAAACATTCAATGGGACAGTGGGGGGGAAAGGGGATTGGGGTGTGGACTGCACTTCGTCAGACTTCTCCTCCTCGACCAGTCCGGCTTGGGTGGCCCTACCAGAAGCATACGCTTCCGCCGGCATAGCTCTCGGGATCAACAAAGCACGCAAACCTGCCCACCACGATAAGGTGGCAGTCCCTGGGCAGGAAACGTGCATGAAGAAACCTTCGTAAACAGGAAAAGTTCTTCAACTCCCTCGCAATCACTAACGTATGCTTTGTGTGTTCCCTCAGATTCTACGCTGCAACAGGAATGCCAGGTGTAATGGGCTGCATCGATTGTACCCACATTGCAATAGAGCGGCCAAAAGTGCATGAAGAAACCTTCGTAAACAGGAAAAGTTCTTCAACTCCCTCGCAATCACTAACGTATGCTTTGTGTGTTCCCTCAGATTCTACGCTGCAACAGGAATGCCAGGTGTAATGGGCTGCATCGATTGTACCCACATTGCAATAGTGCGGCCAAACGTGCATGAAGAAACCTTCGTAAACAGGAAAAGTTCTTCAACTCCCTCGCAATCACTAACGTATGCTTTGTGTGTTCCCTCAGATTCTACGCTGCAACAGGAATGCCAGGTGTAATGGGCTGCATCGATTGTACCCACATTGCAATAGAGCGGCCAAAAGTGCATGAAGAAACCTTCGTAAACAGGAAAAGGTTTCACTCAAAAAATGTCCAGGCTGTATGTAAGACACATGCGATCAGCAATGATTGCCTTGTACGAAAAATTATTAATATTACACAATGTACCAGTGGCTCTTTTAAGGAATTGTTTTAATAAACCCCATTCTTACATTATTCTAGGCATGCGACTATGATATGGGCATCCTAAACATAAATGCGCAGTATGGCGGAGCAACAAATGATGCATTTATTTAGCGAAACTCTCTGGCCAAACAAGAGTTGCAGCGCCGGTTTGATGTAAACCGAGAACGGGGGGATGGCTGCTTGGTAAGCTATATGGTTGTTTTTCACGTAACTTCTATCACTCAATCATTTCTGGTAAACATGACTAATAAAATTACTAAATTACCAGAGTGAAATTAATTATTAAAAAAATATGTATCCAAATGTCTTAGTTTATCCAGCAGGCCTACTATAATACTTATCTAAAGTGGGTTCGTGGCTTAGTTGAAAACAAGAAAAACTCTCGATCTTGGCATTTTCACTAATGATGTACACCCCCACCACCTGACTAGCACAAACAGGAGACGAAATCCCCGAATTCATTACCGGAAACCACAACAGAAGTTCAACCACGCGCAGATTTCTTGGTAACCCAACATCTAGTCAAATAAAAGGCGTCCATACAACAAACAAACGATTACATTTGATTCCTTTTTGACAGACGTGGGTATTGCTAAAACTTCCGAAACCCTTCAAGACAGCTACAAACAGCGCCACCCCCCCACCGCGCGCAGGTGTAAGTTCACAGTTCGGACCCGACAATTTCAAGGAAACTGCGGCCGCACTGGCGGTGTAGAAACCGTTTATTCTAAGTATAGTGAAATAAATGCCCTGCGGCGTTCTCAGCTTTGCCTCGGACAAAGAGTATGTAATATATTTTTAGAAGACTCTGGGTATGCAAATGAACCCTGGCTGATGCAACCCATCATAAATGCACAGCCTGGAACACCAGAAGAACATTACACTACCGTGCACGTTGCTGTGTGGAAAGGTGTTTCGGGCTGCTTAAAGCTCGTTGGCGTTATCTCTTAAAGCACAGTGTTTTGCACTACAGTACGCAGAAGGCAGGACAGATTATTAATGTTGTGCTGTCCTGCACAATATGGCCATTGAAGCGAGGGTTCCTCAACCAGGCGAACCATTAAACGACGAAGACATTGTTGCAGAGGCTAAAATGGAAGCTGGAGATCTGCAACCATATCCGGGTCTTGTTGACCAAAACTTGCTAGCTGCTGCTAGGCATATTCGTGGTCAGCTAGTTGTCAGGTTGTGGGAGAGGATGCGTATTTGATTTGATTTATAGGTCGGTAACGGTATATACCAACATGTCGCAAAGGGTGCACATTTTCGACATGTTTGTAGGGTACCAGTGGGTCAAATATAGTAGCCTACTACTGTACTAACATAAACTACATCATGCATAAACGGAAACCCTACAACATTGTTACAAAGTAGGAATGTGATAAACCTTTAACTTAAATAAAATTTTCCTTGATTTACTGAAGGCACATTTACCAGAAGATACAAAATATAATGTGTACAACATATTTCAGTTTCATACCTATGTATGTTTATTTAGTTTCAAAAAACTTAGCACACAATTATCACAACTAATACTTGTTAACAAGGTTAGGTTATGACTAGGCCTAGTCAATAATCTTGTGTAAAATGATTGATGATTGATTAATGGGGCTTATAACGTCTCAAATTTATGCAACGATGGCTAATCGAGACGATGAGCGGGTGATAATGAAGATGAGAAAGATGATAATGAAGAATAAAGCCACATCCGCTTCCGCCGGCATAGCTCTCGGGATCATCAAAGCACACAAACCTGCCCACCACGATAAGGTAGCAGTCCCTGGGCAGGCTTGTGTAAAAGAGCTATAAGTTACATTAATGAATTACTTAAAACAATTCCAATAAATAACTAACTAACCCTCTAATTAACACTCGCTTCAACAGAGCAGGTTAACGAGAACTAATGGCTGCATCCAAAAACATCCTCAACTTCCAACAAGAAATGAGAGACAAAATGACAACCTATGAAGCTCAACTCTAGGCTAAAAAGGTTCGAAATGAACAGTCTCGCTCTGAAGTTGAGCAGCAAAATATGGGTCTACCGATTGGGATTAATGAGCTTCAATCATCTTTTGCGGATTTTAAAAACACGTTTCAAACCAGTATGAATGAACTTCAACTTGAGATTGCGGCTATCTCAGCTAAAGTAACATCCTAAGATGAGAGAGTTGAAGGGCTGGAGCAGTATAGCCGACGTAACTGTCTCCTCTTCCACGGAGTTCCCGAGAACGTAAGGGAAGACCGCAGGGAAGACGTTAACAAGTCGGCCATGGACGTAATAAACAACGAACTGGATTGGCATACATTTCGATAAACGACCAGTCGGCCTACAAAAAATACCCTCCGACCAAGTGGAAATTTTACTCCCTGTGAAAGAAATACGTTCGTTTGTCACCGACTTTATCATATCTTGTGAACCACCAACCGTCTCCCATTCGTTCCAGAGCGATAACATTATCCTCCAGCAGCTTTCACAAAAGGAACAAGACTTCTACAAAGATCGTATTGTGGTATCTGCAGCAGACATTGTTCAAATTTGCTTCCTGACAGTGGACCAAGTTGGAGACACTTGGCATTCAACCAGGAAAGTGAGAATAACGGACAGTCGTTGCTATAAGCTGTACACATACAGTAAACCGAACAAGGGAATCCAGATTGGCACACAAAGTACCGAAATATGTTCTTTATACATTCAAGGGAAATGCACATACATCGTTTGGCCTTGAAAACGACCCAAATGCCATTGAAGCGTATGTGCGGGATACTGGTAACGTTAAATAAGTTAAAAAATAAAAAGTTTGGTGTATTGATCAATCAAAATGCTACTTTGCTTGGGTACGGCCCTGATGGTATCAGTATTGTCACTGATAACAGCTGCCTCTTAGAGGTGAAATGTTTTGGGGCGGGCAAAACATTAATGGGTAATGGTATTGAACTGGCCAAGAAAGCAAATTGTTAAAACGTAAGGGGCAACACCATAACATTGAAACAAAAGCATAAGTATTATGGCCAGGTCCAGTTAGGAATGCTTACTACTAGCATAAGGTCGTGCCTTTTTCTGATCTACTCAAGGCTTATAATAAAAATGTGTTTGTGAATGTTTCATGTGATATTCTGTGAGGATCTCATAAACCACCTTCGCGATGTAAACTTTAATATAATTTTCAAAAGAGCGCAGCGAGCGTTTTCATTAGACGTTCAAGGCACTTTGTTCTGTTTGTTTGTTTGTTTTGGCCTAGGGCCTACCCTAACTAATTAGTTAGGCCGTTATTAGATGGTTAAGGGTTATTAGTTACCCACGACGGTAAGATTACATCATTTAGATAATGCCACCGTGTTTAAGGGTACATCTAAAACTGTGCAAAATGAACTGTTAGATTGCAGTTCGGACGTTGTGTCGGGAAAACATTGCAGTAGAAATCGGAAAACGGCATTTGTTGCGGTAATTGCTGATAAACAACTGACGTTTCAAACTTTTTTCGAACGGGGTTAGTGTTTCGATACGTAGTGAACGGCAAACCTGTTGAACGGTTTTGGGGATTTTGTAACCCACCTGAGCACGATGCCGTAGCCTTATCACAAACGATTTTAAATGAAATCCTCTCCTACAAAAATCCGAGAAGCTTATCAGTCAACGCTACGACGGCGCCGCTGTTATGAGTGGTAGGATGGTAGGAGTGCACGTTAAAGTTAGAGAGGTTTATCTAGGCGCCCACTTCGTGCATTGTTACGCCCACCAGCCCCTTGTTGTCAAACAAGCAGCCTCACAGAATCGAGAAGTGCGATTGTTCTTTGCAAATCTGATGTCAATTACAACTTTATTTTCTAATTCGCCACAACAAAGAGCTGTTCTTGATGACATTGTAGGTAGACGCTTGCCGATACCTGTAGCTACGAGGTGGAACTCTCAGTCGAGGGCTGTCAATACGGTTTACGAGATCAGGGAACAGCTGATTGAGCGTATGGAGACAATCGAGACAACTAGTAAACAAAGCTCAACACTGACCCAAGCGAGCGCCATTCGTCTCATGCTGTCAGATTTAAAATTTGTATTTGGGCTAACGGTATTTCACAACATCTTGCCCCACGTAGATATTTTGTACAACCAAATAAAAAAACGTTCAACAAATCCTGTCATAATAAAAAAGCTATTGAAAACTTCACTTAGCAGCAAAGGAAGTTTGTGACGTCATAATCACACAATCCAATAGCCGGTTTACATACGTCGGACATCTCCAAGCGGCCAATCTATTGCTAGTTTAAAATCTCCCAGCATATACTAACACTTTCACTCAAGAAGACCTAGACGCAGCAGTGGAAGCTTATTCGTGTTTAAATAAGGTTCGTTTCAAAACCGTACGCCAGAGATGATATCCAACAAATGACAAATGGATTACTAACATTAATGCAATACATTTAGTTGATTGATTGATTGATTTTTGGATTTTGGGCGCTTTTAACGGCGAGGGTCATTCGCGCCTCCAAGATGTATGTAGTAAGTAAATTATGGTTAAAAAGGTATAGTTTGAAATGTAAATGTAATATAACGAAAACGAAAATCGATGTCATCAGAACATTGCCAAAGTCATCATAAGAGAGGGTGAACAGTTATAAGATTCGTTGTCAGTAGAATATTGCTTAGGTCATCATAAGAGAGAGGGCTAACAGAGTCGCGGTCAGTGGAACATTGCCAAGGTCTTCATAATAGAGGATTAACAGAGTCGTTGTCATAATAACATTGCCACGGTCGACATAAAATGAGAGGTAATTAAATAAGAAACAACAAGTTTTCTACATATACGAGGGTATTCAGCATGCTGGGTGGATTTGGAAGACACTCTACGGAAAGATAAGAAATGTTGAGCACTTATAGTCGATTAATCAGATTAGCTTGTTCCAAAAAGTTAAGAAGTTTTCTGCAGTTGTCATAGGACAGTAGCTCCTCATATGATTGGCTTAGACCCAATTGGAGTCGTAAGCCATCATATAAAGAGCATTCGGTCAATAGATGTTGTACAGTTACTATGGCATCACATGTGGCACACTTTGGGGCAATCTTTTCTCGGTCAAAAAGGTAGGCATGCGTCAAGTGCGTGCGTGCATGCCGAACCCGAGTCATCACAACCTCCTCGCGACGAGAAAGCTGGGTCGATGGGGGTCGCACCTTGACTGGTAGTGAGGGCATCACTCGACGTAGTTTGTTGTTCTGTAATGCGTCCCAACAAACCTGACCAATTCTAACCATGTGGTTCTTATACCCACTGTTGACATCGGGAACAGGGACGAGGTCAAAGTCGATGTTCGCCAGTTCTGCCGCCGTCTTTGCCGCCAGGTCTGCCTGTTCGTTGCCTTTATTGCCTACATGGCCTGGGACCCAGCAGAATTTGACTTTAAAGCCTCGCGAGTGTAATTTCTCCAGATAATACTGAATGTCAACAACAAGGTGGTGAGGTGAGAACATGACGTGGAGTGCCTGGAGTGCGCTTTTACTATCGGAGCATACCATATAGCTGCTGCACCTGCATCGCAGGATATATCTGAGAGCTTCTCGAATGGCATATAGTTCGGCAGTAAACACGGAGCACATGTCGTGGAGGCGGAACCCTGCATGGCTATCGCCACAGTAATATGCACACCCGACGTTTGTGCCGGTTTTAGAGCCGTCAGTGTATATGAAGCGAAATGTTTGGTGGTCATGACAAAGAGCTCTGAATCTTGTTTGGAAAACTATATCTGATGTGGTGTTTTTATTATACTTGGAAAGGTCAAACAGAATATCTGGTTCCGGAGTGAGCCACGGAGGGTTGGGGCTTAAAACGAGGCTCAACATTTTAGGTACCTTAAAATTTAAAATGCGGAAGAGATGTCTACAACGTACTCCAGTAGGTAGAGTTGCCGATGGTTTATTGTCAAATAGTCTGACAAATCTCCGGTCGAACAAAGCTGGGTGGGATGGGTGTGGGCGCATGGCTTGGATCTTCAGGACATACCTGCCCAACAAGTAGCTCCGCCTTTCTGCCAGGGATGTCATTCCGGCCTCGGCATATAGGCTGAGGACGGGGCTCGTGCGGAATGCACCGAGGGCCAGACGGAGGCCACTGTGATGGACAGTGTCGAGGAGTTTCAAGATCGAATCGCGCGCTGATGAATACACAAAACATCCATAGTCAATTTTGGATCTAACCAGTGATCCGTATATCCGCAGCAAACATGTCCTGTCTGCACCCCAAGATGTGTTACTAAGAACTTTCAAGATGTTCAGTTTTAACATACAGCTTTTTCGTAATTCTCGAACATGGTGACTCCAATTAAGCTTCGAATCAAAAACCAAGCCGAGGACACGAATGTGTGGTTTAAATTCTAGTTCAACATTGTTAAGGGTAAGACGGGGATCTGCGTGGACCTTCCTTAGCCGGCAGAAGTGGATGCACTGAGTTTTCTCGGCTGAGAAGCGAGTGCCCCGCGCTTTAGCCCACTCGCCGATGCGGTTCAGTGCCATCTGTAGGTGTCGTTGGGCAATAGAAACGTTGACTGACCGGAAGAAAATTCCAAAGTCATCAACGAATAGAGATGCCATGATGGATTTAGGAATGCACGACACGATACTGTTGATGGCGACCGCAAACAGAGGAACCGATAAAACGGAGCCTTGAGGGACTCCCGTTTCCAATTCATGCGGAGCTGACAGCACGTTATTGACGCAGACTTTGAATTGCCTATCTTTAAGAAAGTTCTGTATAAATTTTGGTAAATGGCCTCTAAAATCCCACTCGTGAAGCTGCTTTAGAATGGCGTGGCGCCAGGTGGTATCGTACGCTTTCTCGATGTCGAATTGATTGATTGATGGGGCTTAACGTCTCATATTTAGAACTCCTATCACATGCTGTTTGGCGACAAATCCTTCTTGTATAAATGTTTCCAAACGAACCAGGTGGTCGACCGCACTACGGCGCTGGCGGAAACCACATTGAACATTGGCTAGCAGACCACGGGATTCCAATAACCACATGAGACGCTTATTGACCAACCGCTCGAACAGTTTGCAAAAACAACTTGTGAGAGAGATAGGGCGATAAGAGCCCGACAGTGTTTTGTCTTTACCTGGTTTCAGGAGCGGTATCAAGACGGCTTTGCGCCATTCATCGGGAAATGCGTCAGATAACCACAGCATGTTGAAGAATAAAAGAATGACTCCAAGAGATTCGTCAGACAGGTGGATGAACATATCATTGTGGAGCTTGTCTTCTCCGGTGGCCGTATTTCGCAAGGAGTTGATTGCCGTTTGCAGTTCCCATGTCGTGAAAGGCCTGTTGTAGGATTCAGTATTGTCCGAAACGAAGGATAGATGTTGTTGTTCACAGCGTCTTTTGCGGTCCAGAAATACTGGATCGTATCGAGCATTGCTGCTCACCGAGGCAAAATGTCGGGCAATCACTGATGCCACATCAGTCGGAGATGTGACAAGCATTCCGTTGTCCTGGATCGCAGGTATGGTAGAAATCGGACGACCACAGATGGATTTTATCTTTTTCCACACTGTTGAGCATGGTGTGCGGTTGTTAATGGTAGACACATATTCTCGCCATGAGTGCTTCTTCCGTTGTTTAATTGTATATCGGGCCTTCGCTTGTAGCCGTTTGAATGCCATCAAATTCTCAGACGTAGGGTAAGTATTGAACTTCCTATAGGCCCGTTTCCGGGCTGTGATCGCAGCTGCACATTCTTCGTTCCACCACGGGACAGGCCGGCGACGCTGTTTACCAGAGGTCGTCGGTATTGCAGTAGAGGCGGCCTTAAGTAAACACGCACAGACGTTGCTTAAAAGCAGGTTTGGGTCATGACAACTAGTAAGATCTAATTTGAGTAAGCTGGACTCACTCAGTGCCTGATATAATCCCCAATCTGCTTGATGGAATTTCCATTTCTGTCCGGGGTGGAGTGCAGGTCGGAAATTATCGAAGCTCAGCTGAAGTGGGAAGTGATCGCTTCCGTGAAGATCGTCCAATACACCTAACTCCAAGTCAAGTGTCAGGATGGGTGTACACATCACTAGGTCAATGGCTGATAGTGTTCCGGTGTGTGCTGTGAAATGTGTCATGTGATCGGTATTCAGGAGTGACACGTCTGCGTCGTGCAGGAAGTCGGCAACAATATCACCCCTACGGTCTGATAATGATGAGCCCCAGTCCACATGGTGGGCGTTGAAGTCCCCAGCCATAATGGACGGTCTGGGCAACTGGTTGAAGATAGATTCTAAATCATGCTTGGTAAAGTTAAATGAAGGTGGAATATAAATACAGCAAAAGGTTGTAGGAACTGTCAGGTGGGCTGTAACTGCAATTACTTGAAGGCGGGAGTTGACATTCACCACAGTGGCATGCACAGAGTCGTGTACCATAATAGCAACACCCCCTTGAGCACGGTCACCGCCGGTGAAGTCGAGACGGTGTATAGAATAATTTTTAAGAGTGGGGGTGTCAGTAGGTTTCAGAAGGGTTTCTTGAAGTAGAATTAAACAATTTGTCCATCGTATTCTGTAAGTTGAAAAGCTGATAAAACATTATAGTGACGACGCCTATGAGTTCTTCGGAAGCCGAAGATGGTTTTCATCATTGAACAGAATAAAAACATTGTTCGTAGTACTATGGCTAGGAGAAATTGTTCTTGAAATGGACAATTTCAATAAAATGGTGATTGATCGTTTTTCAAAATTGAAAACTGAAAGAATGGACTTCATTTTTAAGTAATACTACGGGTGGAGGGCGATGCACGTGTCGAAGAAGTGGAAGAGAAAATGTTGAGGTATGTTATTTTAAAATGTATATAGTATTATTAGCGTTTACTTACTACAACTCTATGTATTATCGGTGGATGGAATCTTATCTGTGACCACCTGAACTGTAGTAGGCCTATACCACTGGCTTTCTATTTGAACGTTTTGAGGGTAAGATATCGCGTTTGAGACCATCAAACATAATGCCAGCAGGTCTCAAAACTTTTCAGCCTACTGCTGTAAGCATCCAGCGGCTGGGGCGCCAGCTATTCCGCGCCACCTCGTTGCGTGTTCTAGTTATGATTTTAGACTGTGCACATCCACAAATATCGTACACGAGCCGCCCCTGCTTATAGGTATTGCTTTTCATTATTGTTTTGTTTCATAATCATTGAAAATGTTGTTTAATAATGTTTCGTTTGAAATATTGCTTCATTGTTTTATCGACATGTCATGTTATATCCTAAACATAGTAACACGCCTTAAAAAACACAACTTGTCTACCTTTTTACATAATCTGACATACTAAACTAAAAATAAACAGAAGAATTATAAAATGTAGAGTACGTAGGCCTAATGATGGAATAAAAAAAAACTTGTCTTGAACTTGAAATGTTGATACAAAAAAAGAATTCCATAATAGCAGCTTTCTCCTAATTGTGTCCAGGTCGGTATAGGAAATTGGGCTTAAGTAACGCCACTATACGCCTGGCATGGATCTAGGTGAAGGCAGTGTTGGGCCTGGGCCTGACCACAGCTGATCAGACCTAGAAGAAGAGATTATCAGGCCTAGACCTGGGACTGGCCTAGGAGGCAACGGAAGCAACACTGGGCCTCGGCCTAGTTTCGATTTGGGACCACGTGATGGCCAAGACCTAGGGCTAAGTGATGAAGAGCTCGACCTGGTAATCTAGCTACAACAGACCATGTTCTAGCGATGGTGCTAGGTGTGCTTAAACAAAACCGCAACATTCTTGTTGAACTGAAACAAGAAAACAACTCGCTACAAGAAGAAATCAACGATCTTCGGAAAGCCAACTCTCAGCTAATGAATCGCATCAAAGGTCTTAAAAGAGAATCTGACGAACACCATGATAATAGTAACGAACAAGAACAACAACAAAAAAGTACAACTTAATCTTACATGGAATACCTCAAAAGCAAGATGCAGAGCGTCTATGATGTGGAGTTTGGTCGTGTTAGGGAGGAGCAGAGGAGGAAGTTTGAGAGATTGTTGTATGATAAGTAGACCTTTGAGTTGGTTCAACGAGAGTTTATCCCTTCTGAAGAATACGTTGACAAGGTTGTTGTTAATCATTCCTCGAGAGTTCTTACTCAGGCTGAGAAGTTGGTTCTGTCGAAAGGTATGGGGTTTGCTGTTATGCCTAAACAGGTGAATAAATTCGATGTGGCTAGTGTTGTTGAGTCCTGCATGCATTTGATAGGTGAATGAGAGAGATAGTGTTAAGGCTAAGGTTAAAGACACTTTAAAACAACATGTAAATGTCAAGTCGAATGGGGCTTTGCACGCAAAGCTTGACGTAGAATGCGCCACCACCGTCCAAGCCTAAATCCATGGCCAGCTGGATGGGTAAATCAGCGCGGACAAGGTCTACTTTACCCATCCAGCAGGCTGTGATGGCAGCATTTTGCCAAAGACATTAGAATTGAAGTAGCGCCACCATAGTTCGAGCTCAAGTCCAGAGCCTCCTGGATGGGTAAATCAGCCCTTTTTTCATGGCTAAGTTATGCGGAGATCAAGTAGACCTTGTCTGAGGGCTGGCACTACGCTGGCGCTGCGAGTGGGAGAATGTGGCAGTGCAAAGCCCCATTGGAGTAGCCAAGAGCGTTCTATCCTTAAAGATCTGAAAGGAGATGGATCCATTCTTCCTGCTGACAAAGGTAAAAGCACGGTGTTACTGGACAAAGATTGTTATGTCTCGAAAATGCAAGATTTGCTCACTACGGATCAATACAAAATACTTAGGTTCGTTCACCTCTTACTGCAATGTGTACCAAGGCACTCAAGTTGGTATATAGGACACATATTCAATAACAGTTTCACCGAAAATGATTCGAGTTGCACGTAATTAGTAGTTAAATGTTTTATGCAGCCCGCTCAACGTTGTACGTTTGGCAACACCTTACCCCGGAGTGTTGTGTGACCTTGCCTCGCGCATCTGGAGGGTTGGGCGAAAAGTATCCAGCCAAGCGCATGTGTATAGTCGTTTCAAATTTTCCGTCCACTACAATAGAAACCGTTTTATTCTTCACATTATAGCAATACATAATATAGCAGGTCAAATAGAAATTAACACAAATATGTCAAATAGTTAATTTTACGTCGTAGTCTAATGTAACGACGTACCTGTAACTAGAAGAATTTTCACCATTGAAATTTTATTTGAGGTCTTTGTGAAAACCTGTTTGGCGCAAGTAACTTTATTTCTTAATTTGACAAAACTGTTATAATTATATTCCTGATCTTGACAAATACTATTATCATTTCACAAATTGAAGAGAAATATGAACACATTTCCAGTGAGTAGTTACAAATCTTGTATTTATCCGCTTGACCACGCGCCTTCTGCACCACTTTCATTTGAACAAAGTATCTCGTCAGACCTAGGGTTACCAGATGGCCGGATTCTCCCGGACATGTACGGGATTTTTAACAATTTCTAGTGTCCGGGCGGGATTCTCGTTGATCATAAAAATGTCCGGAATTCGTAATAATTTCTAATGTGTGGTCATAAAACACATTTAAATTTCATTTTTCCATCGCAATACGTAAAATATGGTTCTCTTTGCGGACGACATGTTAATTTTTAATGATGTGGGCGTGATATACCAAGTCGATGTATATTTTACATTGATGCCAACATTGGAAGTTGCACAAAAACAAAGGTCTACTGGATTGCCGCTAGGTTTGCTAGTGCGCACAAGCCGAGTGGGCAAAACCGACGAACGAAGGTTGTGAGTTCCGTCGCGATGTGAGAATTGTGTCCATTTCACTGCTAGTATATTGGTACTAAGGGTGTGTTCCAACTTGACGTTTTTCGTAGTGGACTAAGCTTAGTCATACTAATCGAAAGGAAGTGACGTCACAAGCAGACGACCAATGCTCCTTATTTGGCTAGTGGTTAGTGGGTAGTGGGTAGTGGCCGAAAGTGTACACTATCTCACCCACTTCACCGACTAAATCAAAATGGAGGGCGTTTTATCCACTTCGACAGACTGCCAAACAGCAATGGAATTGAAATGTAAGTAATATTTTCGTATTTATTTGCATTACATGGCTGATATCACAACCTTTGCTATAATTGATCCATATCTATCTGAATTTTTACCGATCAATGGTTGGTAATCGTGTTTCGACAGCATTTCCAGAATGTAGGGTTTGGGGTTATGTTGTTATGGTTTGAAAAAGATAGCATTGTAGGCCTTGCACATAAGCCCGAGTCTGGGCTGACAACAAACGAGTGACCCGAAAGCTTTACTATTATTCTTCACTCTAAACCGTGGCCCTGGGCCAAGTAATTGGTCTCGGCCTAGGGGTCGTTGTCAAGCGTTAGCTAGGGGCCTAGACCCTAGGCCTAGGCCATTGGGTTTGAAGTCCTCTACTTCAACCCTTACCTACTCTATGAAGGACCTAGGCTCTTGTGGGGGATTGTGTTGGTCATAATATGTTCATATTTCAATTGCAGGGACAGATGAAATGGTGAAAACCCTAATAAAGCTGAGGGTCCAGCATGATGACCTCTTCACTAAGAAGCGAGGTTCGGCTGCAACTGGGTGGACGTAAGTTGGATTTCTGATCATTAAAGTACACGTTAACTATCAAGCCAAATGTGAACAGCAACAGTTGTTGCAGGCCTTTGTAGGCCTAGGGGGTGGCCTAGGGTCTAGGCCTAGATAACTCATAGGGCCTAGGCTTAGGCAAGACAAGACAGTCTACTGTATGCCTACTGTACAGTAGGGGGCTTACTAGCCCCTAGGGCCTACCCTTCATGACAGATTGTCTTCACGACAAACTCTGATTATTGCTAGCCTACAATATTCTTCAGCGGTAGGGAGGCCCCCTAACCTAGGCCTAGGCGGAGGTAGACATGAGTGTTTACTACAAACTGAACAGCATTACCAACAGCATTGCTGGGTTATGAAATCGGACAAGCGTAATATTTGTTATGTGTAAATTAATGCGTGTCACCATAGCTAGGCCTACATTTGAACAAATACACACTTAACGCTTCTGTATCCCAAGGTTCGTTTACTTGTCTTAGCCTACTTGTAGAAAATGTAACATAAACCTTGCAACACAACCTTCATGGGGTGTCTATCTATAGGTCAGGCATAGGGATAACTGGCCTTATTGTACTTAGGCCTACGTGATGTGTTTTGTGAAGTGTTTCTTTAGCTTTTCATGCATGCATTCATAAAGTTGTGGAGAATACATTTCCTGGTTGGTACAGCAAAGTTATCAGGTCCCTGTTTTGATATTGCTTAATGCTTAACATAGGCCTACTTGAGATTGTTATTCTTGCAGGTAGTCTAATATTTTTTTGTATTTTCAGGCAAATCATATCCGATATGGGTTTTTCGCCACGTGACCACAAAAAGGCCTTCGAGAAGAAGTGGGCCAACCTGACTGCCAAGTACAGGGTAAGAAAATTTAAACAGGTTGATATTATTATTTTTTACAGTTTGGCCTGACCAGACGCACGACTTAGGAGCCCTGGGTTTTCATTTTTTTTTGTGGGGGCAAGGTGAACGATTTACAGTTCAAAATTATAAGACGTTTAATGGGATACAAGGTGGGTTTCCTCCAAGGGTGTCCCATGGGGAAAACGTTAGTGGTAGGCTTAACAGTGGTAGGCTTAACTTCGATTCCGGCCACCGGCAGTCCTGACTGAAGGTTTTTTCCGAGGTTTTCCTCAGTCGTAAAAGCAAATGCTGGGATTGAGTCATACTATCAGCCCTCGGACAATCCTTCCCAACTATCCAAAACACCCTAATAAGCTAGTTAGTCACCTGAAGAGGGGCACATCAGGTAAAGCTGGTGTGCACCCTAGAACGGGTATTCCTACAAAAATTATTATTATTATTAGCAGGTTCTTATAGAGATAATGTGATTTTGATTGATGTTTGCCTAAATTAAATCCAACGTGGTATGTTTTGTGCATGTTTGTGCTGGGATGAGTACGACGAGTCGAGGGTAATCAGGATGAGTACGACGAGTCGAGGGTAATCAGGAGGAGTACGACGAGTCGAGGGTAATCAGGAGGAGTCGCTCTGAGGTGTCCAGGAAGGATGAACTTCAGCCCAGCAGCAGTCTGAATCACGAGGATGTCCAGTTTTCTGTATTTTCCTTGGTCTATTTAATGGTAAGATAAATATGCATTTCTAACATGGCTTCTAGTTCACACCACTCTTTGCGACAGTAACGTTTGCTATGTTTCGTGTGTGTATATAGGCTATGTTTCGCTACAGGTCGCTAGTTTCAGCTGGAAGTGATAAGTGATGTAGGCTAATTACTTTCAAAAGGAAGTAATGAGTAATATTATTTTCGCCAAAATTTGCACGGCAATTTTCTGTTCAATCACGATCACTCACGATTACGTTGTATTTAGTAAGGCAATCACGCGTAACTCACGTCACGCGAGTCACGTGTAACTCTTGTCACGCTACCACCTCTAAAGACAATATGTCAAAGTACAAATAATTAACGATCTCTGTGTAAAGCTGGGCATCATGGGACTAAAGGAAAAGGATCAAACAAAATGAACAACAATTATTTCCCACAAAATCTTTTAACTATCATTGTATTAAACTTATTGATTTACATTTGTAAAATAAAGTATTGTAATCTTTGCCAAGTCCATGTCTCACGTTAGAAAATATCTGTTGCAGTTGATTAAAACACCGCCGACGGGAGTCAGCACTGAAGGGGACACCCAGACGCCAACAAACTGGCCATTCTACACCTTGCTGGACGACTTTTTCTCAAGCCGGCATACAATAAATCCACCCTTCCTGATTGATACTTCTCGCCCCGCTTCTACTCCACCTTCCACTTCTAGTTTAAACCCCCCTCCATCAAGATCATCTTCAATGCCGTCAGTTTTTCCCTTTGGCTCTGAGCTTAATGAGTACCTCTTCCTGAGCAGTGAGTCCCTAGCAAGCACGTCCAGCTCCAGCTCCTTCCCGACACCATCACCAAAGCCAGCCTCACATATGCATGGTAAGCCAGCTTCGCATGCATATGTGAGGCCGGCTTTGCAGCACTCATCATACCTTCCTTCATTAACCCCTCCTACTCATCGTCAACCTCGCGAGTCGTCGAGTGAGGGTGAGGAAAGCGGACCTGTCACCCCAAGGGCAAAGGCACCGAAGCAACCAAAGAAAAAGAAGCCAAAGACGGAAGTGGACCCAATGCTGCAGTTCCTCAGAGAACAATCCGAAAAAGATGAGGCCAACAACAAGCGTATGCTCGATATGTTGGAGAAATTTTTTCAAAAGTAATTTACCGTAATTCATGATAGCAATAGACTTCCTACAGCCATATATATATATATAAAACATAATAATAATAATAATGATAATAATTTTTTTTGCCAATAAGGATTTTCTAGATCTCTTTTTTTATCCCTGAGGAACTTCAGTATTGGGTATTTTTCAGTCCCGGCTTCTTTTTCATTGGCTTCTTGCACGCCTTTGCCTTTGGGGTGACTGGCCCGGTTTCAGTGCTAACCCGGCGTCCCCCTTACGCACTTTACTAATTGTATAGCCATCCTTATTGGCAATGGGTACGTATGTAATCGTAAAAATCTTAGACCAGTAATATAGGTAGACGGAGTAAGCCGATGTTAGCTACCGGCCGCGAGTGAAACCAACATTGAATCGAGGCAGACCACGTGATGTGGGGACAGGATGCGCGGCAATTTAAAGCGTCTGCGTATGAACAGTACAAACAGTACATCATTGTGTAAAGAAAAATGATCATTTTCAATTAGTGCAAATTAAAAATATGTTAACTAAGATTAACAGTACCTTCACTAATCATTTCTGAGAAAATACAAATAATAATACATCCATTGATACATCCTTTGTCAAATGTCAAACGTATTTGCCGCGCACTTAACATCATCTAGCGGCAAACCTGCGAACTTCTCGCTTTTTCCATGTCAAAATATTTAACATTGAAAGCGTTGAAAGGTACCCCACGCAACAATGCAGTCTATCGCGGATTGACCCGTCGAGCAGGCTGTGTCCCCACGGCCCACATCACGTGGTTTGCCTCGATTCAATGATGGTTTCACTCGCGATGACGTCATACTCTGTCTACCTATATTACTGGTCTAAGGTAAAAATATGTAAACACATAATGTAAGTATGTATGTATCATTATGTAATTTAAATAAAGGCTGAATTATTAAACATTGTACCACGTTCCAATTTGTGTGTTCCAATCCAATTTGCATACAGTAATTTACAAACGTTAAGTGGCAGTAAATGCGGCTTCAAAATTGGTTTACAATACAAAAATATAAGCAGCCTTTACAGAAACATTTTATCTTCACTTTGTCTATCCTGCTTGTTCCATCTGTGCCTGATTACGGTGAAGGGTGTGAAGCTGAAGTAGCATATCTCGGAACTGTGCTCCGCTAGCTTCATCGCGAGGTACAACTGCTCTCTCTGCCCGGATTTCTCGGGGTTCCATGGTCAGGACTTCACCCGCCGTAACACATATGTTGTGCATTACTGCACAGGCAGTCAGAACCTTGACACCGGTTTCCAACGAAACTTCTAGGGCCTTGGTGTAGATGGATCTCCACCGAATCTCCATTGCACCAAACACTCGCTCGATCAAGCAACGCCCTCTGCTTAGATGGTAATTAAAGTTTCGCTTAGCCGGTGTCAAGGGCTCTTTGTATGGAGGAACGACGGCAATAGGGTTGCGGATGCAGGCGTATCCCTTGTCCCCAATAAGGAACCAACCTGGAGGTGGATATGTTCCTGTACGGTACAGGTGGCTGTGTCGAAGTGCACGCATGTCGTGTACCGAGCCAGGGAGACCAGCGAAAATGTCGATAAACATACCCCGATGGTCACAGACACCTTGCAGTAGGATAGAGTAGAACAATTTCTGATTAATATACTGATCATGAAGGTTCGTGGGGACCATCGTTCTTACCTGGCATCCGTCAATAGCGCCAGCTACCTGACGATATACCGGGCTACGACATAGTTCTTCAAATCCCGTACCTACGTCTTCTAGCTCGGCACCAACTGGGGTATTAATGACACTGTGGGCAATCTGCACAGTTCCGTTCAATATGCGATGTACAATTCGGTGTGCAGTGGTGCGTGGGATATTGAAAACGCAGGCCACAATCCGGAAACAGGTTCCACAGCCAAGCCAATAAAGGAACACAATGACCTAGAAATATTAAGTAATATATTATATTTAATAATTAATAAAATTATATTTAAATGGTAGCCGATATTTATATATCTATATTTACCTCGAATTCGGTAGACCATCCTTGCTCCTTCATTCTCAATTTGTTGGTGAACAAATGAAGTGCATAGGGCGTCACTCGAATGTGCTCTTTCGTTTTCATTTCATCACCATTTAATATGGCAACAATGTCCCTGTTCATAGGTTCTAGCCTGCAGTAGGCTCCTCGCAGTGCCTGCGTAAGAAAGGTAGAAAGATGTTGGTGAACCCTAGGCAATGATACTGGGCTTGGTCTACTACAATTTTCCCTATTGTATTTATTTTAACAGTAGGCCTATAATACAAACACATACTGTGCTGACCTAATGCACAGATATGATGTGTACAACGCTAGGCCTACACAGGACTACATACCATTGCTTGTCTTCTTTTATGCATCAATATCATAGTTTGCAATCTTCGTCTTCGGGCTCGATTTCTTAGTAAAATACAAACAGCAAACGCAAACATCCACTCTCTTCTTGGTTCTGCTTCCATTATAACATCCATTATAACATTAAACGAATATTTTCAGGTTAAAAGACTTCACATACCCTTCACATACCGGCGTAATGAATTTCGCGCCTCTACAGATTTGGCGCGTTTTTAGCTGTCAACTGTCAACACGGCGGTGACTTTTTGTATGATTTGGTACGCAAAGGCGGTGGATTAGTTGGCGAGATTAGTGGACTAAAATGGTATGTCCAAAGCTCTTATGAGGTAGTGGGTAGCAGGTTAGTGGTTAGTGGTTAGTGGTTAGCAGGCGAAAATCAAGTTGGAACACACCCTAATGGTAACTACGAACCACGGCAGACGGCCACGGAACTTCACTTGACAGCAGGCGTGTACATCAGAGAAGCTCAGAAGAGTACAGACTACGAATCGGATCAAAATGAATAGAAAGCGAAATACTAAATTTAGTGACGACTTGCAGGCAAGGTATAAAGCTTTTCGACAGGGAAGAAATGAAAGTGAAGCGGAATGTGCCATTTGTCCGCCAGGAACGTTTGTTTCGGTCGCACATAAAGGTAGGTCTAGGCTAGTGTGATCATTTATTTGGTGTTGGTATTCATTCACAGGGAGACCTGCTAGATTTGGCCTAGACTACGCTATAAACAAGCATTAACGGACATTGTCTACAAACAATTAAGCCTCAATAATATTGTGGCTAGTCAAATACAATGATAAAAACAAGTCACAAGTGACGGGGAGAAAGGTGTAGGGTAGGCCAGTAGCTTAGGCCTAGCCTAGGCCAACCCAGTGATTTCTACCAGTTGTTTTCAATTAATTTCAATTACGGTGTTACGGTTCGACCTACACAGGACAAAAATATTAGTTACAGAAAAAAAATATTTTAGTGCGTGTCCTACATTGGGTTGGAGAAAATATGGTAACCCTAGTCAGACCAAGCGCTTTCCCTCCATTGATGTCTTGAGCCAACCACGCATCTTCAGTAACACCCCTCTTTCCATGCCTGCTGGAGACGCAGCGCAGAGTTGGCAACATGGGTTACATGACGTAGGAAAACCACCTCGAACAGCAAGTTGCGCGAATAAACAAAGGACACCTGATGGTATAGGCCGCGTGATATACACCCAAACATTGGTATTTAGGGTTAAACTTTAGATAGAGAACAACTTGCTAAAGAGGTGAACGGGCACTTTAAGAAAGACCCTACCAATGCTTATGAAAACTTGGTTTATCGAACTGTGAGGAAGTTAGATGGTATTCTGACCCCACAGGTGAGAACCCGTCTTACTCTTCATTTTTCTAAACCTCCCCATATTTATGTTTTAACCAAGATACATAAAGCTGCTTTGCCTTTACGCCCTATTGTTAGTGCACGCAACTCACCATTTAGTAATTTATCCTCATTCTTACTGAATATTTTGAGACCTTTGAGGGTCAATATCAGATCATATACACCCCGATTCACATCTAGTTAGCTTTGATGTAGTGAATTTATTTCCGTTGGTTCCTATAGCGGATACCCTAGCGTTAGTGAGACGTAAACTTTTCTCTGAACACTCTCTTTCAGACAGAACATGCATGCCGGTCGATAGCATTATGGAGCTGCTTACTTTATGTCTCACAAACTGTTCGACTTCAACGGACAGCATCTCCAACTGGATGGCCTAGTCATAGGTAGCTGCCTTTCCCCTATAGTAGCTGATCTATATATATGGACCACTTGGAAACGGAGGTTCTACAGGTGAGTTCTTTGTCTCCTGATCTATGGGTCCGTTATGTTGATGATGTTTTATCCATCTATCGTGGGTCTCGTGATCAGTTACTTGCACTTCTTAATGAACTAAATAGTTTTCATCCTAACATCAAGTTTTCAATTGAGGAGGAGAAGGAGGATTCCCTTCCTTTTCTTGATGTGTTTGTTACCAAAACTCAGTTGGGTCTAGTAACTTAAAATTATAGGAAGCCTACTCATACTGACCAAGACATTAAAGCTGATTCAAATCACCCGGCCCCATGTTAAATATGGTGTTATGAAATGTCTTGCCAACAGGGCTTCAACTAATTGTTCTACTAGTGTCTTGGTCAAGGCAGCTTCCTAGTGGGTCGCAGTATGCGTGTGGTCTACGATGGTGCGTGTCAAGCGAGTGCAATGTCTTGTCTGGAGTACCCCAGGGGTCTGTCTTAGGGCCCCTACTGTTCACCATGTACATGATGGACTTACCACAATGTTCCAAGTCTACTATTCGACAATATGCCGACGATTGTACAGTGTATAGAGAAATAAAATGTAAAGATGACGAAGTGGCTCTTCAAGCAGACTTAGCCAACATCGAAATGTGGTGCCAAGTGAACCAAATGGCCATAAACTACAGATTGATTGATTGATTTATGGGGCTTAACGTCTCATATTTATGCAACGATGGCTAATCGAGACGATGAGCGGGTGATAATGAAGATGAGAAAGATGATAATGAAGAATAAAGCCACATCCGAATCAGATCCATTGTACGTCGCGTGAGTCGTCGTACGGGAGTCCAGCAAGGGAGGGCAGGGCCAAGTGGGAGGAGAAATATTCAATGGGACAGTGGGAGGGAAAGGGGATTGGGGTGTGGACTGCACTTCGTCTGACTTCCCCTTCTCGACCAGTCCGGCTTGGGTGGCCCTACCAGAAGCATACGCTTCCGCCGGCATAGCTCCAGGAATCATCAAAGCGCACAAACCTGCCCACCGCGATAAGGTAGCAGTCCATGGGCAGGCATAAACTACAGAAAGTCCACCCACACGTGTATCACGAAAGCCTAGGGCTAGTTCCTACACCATAGATGGAGGGCCATTGGCACTGTTTCGGTGATGAAAATCCTAGGTTTAACAAATGGAACATACAAACTGAGATTGTGAGGAACAAATCGGCTAAAATACTGGGCATCTTATCTCGAACCCTTCACAGTGCTCGACCGAAAGTGAAACGAACGGTGTATCTAAGTTAAGTCAAATCTGTAATTATGTATGGCTGCCCTGCATGGCACCCGACTACACAGGGTTATATAACTAAGGTTGAAGCAATCCAGAACAGGGTCCTAGCTGGTCCTAGCGGCACGGCACGATGTAGTTACAAACAAGATAATAACCATACCAACGTAATCCAATTCAATTGTGTCCCTCTACTATTCCGTCATCCTCGATTATTACATAAAACATAACATTAGATACAGTTAACTCATCTCTGATGGCGACAGCAGTTGCCATAAGAAAATTTTAGCTGCAAGACCATACTGTCTTATCTTACTGTAGAGAAGGTAGAGTATCATAACAACCTTTTAAGAAACTTCTCTTCAAAAATGACAAATATTTCGGTGGACAGCAAACTGACAAATATAACTATTCGCAAGCTTGTAGGTAGTAGTATAATGAGACAGACGTGATTGAGGCCTTTAAATATTGTAAACAAAAAGAAGTACCAATTGAAAGAAAGTGTCAGACTTGAAGATGGACATATTTAATTGCCCAAGCCACGTATTTGGAAAGCACAAACAATGCGCCGAAATAGGGTATGTCTGTCAGCGCGTTGACAAAAACGAGCCCAATCACGTGCCTGCAATGCAGAATTCTGAAATTTGGCCTAGAGTTATGGAGGTCAGAACGTTTTTAGCAAACAACAGCCGAAGTCTGATTCAAGACGTTGATAACAATCTGGCTGAACACTACAACTCTTAAGTATGCAAACTGATAGGCAATAAGAGAGTCAATATTTCTAAGAGAAACTCTTACTCGGCGAGGAGCTACAGAGCTGTCGTGTCTTTCAATTCAGGGCGCGTGCACTATGGTCTCCACAAGGCGTTATATAAGTGAAGTCCAGGCAATATCACCAAGCAAGGAGAGTTACGACGCCTAAGAAAAGTACAGTTGGCAGCAGCAAATAAACCTGCTTCTCCGTGGGCAAAACCAAAGAAATAGTTTGCTAGTCAACCTCGAGGACAAGACAAAGACTACGGCGAAGCTTGCCAGAAGCCAGATATTCCAGCTCATGACTTTGAAGTGGCTAGTGCTGACTTTTTGAAAAGCCTTGAACGAACAGAGGAAGAAAGATTGAAGGTTGAACGAAATACGATTGATCAGAGCAGCAATGGTGAATGGTTAGAAGAAAGAAGGAAAATCTTAGCATCGTCTAACTTCGGCAGAGTCTGTCGTTCACGTCCAACACAAGTTGTGAAGACATTGCTGTACTTTACTTATGACACTGAATCGCTTGTATTTGGAAGACCTAATGAGAGGGATGCAATGCAAGCTGTAGAATTGAACGGAGGTAATTTCGTAGAGAAATGTGGCTTATTTTTAAATTCCACAATACCATTACTTAAAGCTTCACCTGATGGTTTGATTGGTTGAAGTTAAATGTCCCGTATTTGCTGAATTCATGACAATCGATGAAGCAATCCTCAAAAGAAAAGTAAAGGAATGGAATGTTTCCCGTGACAAGATACATACCACAGGGTTTAATAAAAAAACACAAATATTATCAGCTCGTACAGTAGTTTCAGCATGGAAAATGGTATCCGACCTTTGAAATCAAAAAAGGTAAGGGCAAGAGCCTAGGTCTAGACCCAGCCTAGGTTTCTTCCGAGTTAACTAGGCTTGGCCTAGAGCCTAGGCCTACACAGCTTTCGTCAGGTGTTGGGCCTAGATTTAGCCTAGGTTTCGTACAAGCTAAACTAGGGCTTAGGCCTAGATTTCAGCAGGTGTAGGGCCAAGGTCTAGCCTAAGCTTTGTCCGAACTTAACTAGGGCCTAGGCATAGCTTTTGGCTGGTCTTGGGCCTAGGTCTATCCTAGCCTTCGTCCGAGCTAAACTAGGGCCAAGGCCTAGATTTGGCAGGTGTAGGGCCTAGGTCTAGCCTGGGTTTCATCCGAGCTAGACTAGAGCCTAGGCCTAGCCTCAAGCCAAACTAGGCGTTCAAAATTGTCGGCTTACTTTTAACAGGCATAGGTAGAACAATCGTTATGCCCTGTGTCGTTTAAACAATGTGGTTTTTTTTCAGGGTGTTGCAATCATGGGTAGTGCTTCTATTCTAGAAATACTGCACGGAAATAATTCATACACTGACGACGATGAAAAAGAAATAGTTTGCACAGAACCAGAATCTCCAATTGATGCATCGACTCTTTCCGACCCTGTCAACATGTCTCCGTTAAGATCGTCCACCCCAAATGAAGTAGAAGATGTTATTTTTGATATTGAAAATATGGAGATGGTTCTAATTGATGATAATATACAAGTAATTACTGGATCGTCAGATGAGATGAATAAAATACATGAAAACATGAACGGTTCGTTAGAAAACGAAACGCCGCAATACATAACACAATGCTGTTCCAAAGATCACATCATTATGGAGGACACAGATGCGTCTGCATCCACATCTGGTAGGCAGCAGGCCCACTACTAAATCATGAACACGATTGTTTGTTGATGCTCACCAGACTGCCCCGTCTGCTGCCAGTACACCATAAAGAATACGGCATACAATTCAGTCTTCAGGTACTCGTGAAATCACCGTTGGTAAAAAAGAGAGCAAGTTCTCAATTTTAAAGGGTATTCACCTTGCGAGTGCATCGCAATTGACCCCTGTAAACTGTGTAAACTGTACAAAACTGTACACGTTGTAATAGGATACGTCACTACCCCTTACACATGTACAAGGAACCGCCCCTCCCCTTCAACCCTGAGGCAGGCGGTAGGCCACTGCAAGGGTGGGAGCGCGAGGGCGGGCAGTTGGTTACCGGAGTGGCGAGGTCGATGGACCGGTAGCGGGCAGCTTGTTTCCAGTTGACAATAAAGCTACATCAGTGTGATCTGAGAATTGCTGTCTTTAATTAGTAGTTTTTGCAAGAATCCCATTTCCTTCTACGGAACATTTTACATCTGGCGCCCAACGAAATTCGGACGTGTTGGTTTTGGTGTTGTGCTGGGTTATATACGTTACTGTTGTACCGCGCGCAACTCGTTGTTGCTTTGCTACCGCGCTCTAGTGTTGTTTATTGTGTTTTTTCGTGTGACTTTTCGCTGGGGATTTAGACTTGAGAGGATAAACATTACTCGCGTATAATAAGTTATAACTGTCGTGTGTGACCTGTATGGTTGTGACGCGTTCCGGGCGCGACACGGTCAACAACAAGATGGCGACCAACGACGACATTGTCCAGCTCTTCCAGGGACTACGCACCGACCTGACCGAGAAGTGTGACGGTTTGACGACGTCGATAGCAACAATGCAGACGTCAGTAAGCTCTCTGGCGGAGAGGGTACGTGCCTTGGGAGCTGGGCGCCTATGACAGAGGCGGGGAACTCGGTTCCCGCGTCGCCCGCTGTACCTACAGCGGAACACGCCGTGGTATGGGGGGCGGATTTCAGGCCTCAGACACAACTGCCCTTGTTCGACGGATACGGTGGTCGGATGCATCCAGTTGTGTATACACGAATTGGAAGCGTACTACGACCTGGTACAAGTTCCACGCCGGTTTCAAGTTTCTTTGGCAACAGGACAATTGCGAGGCCCCGCTAAACGATGGGGAGAAGTCTTTACCAACCGTTTCACCACTTTTACGGACTTTAAGTGGCATTCCTTGCCGAGTTCTGGGGCGCGGCCCAACAAAGGACAGTTCGATACGAGCTGTACCACGGCAAGTGCCCAATGCAGTTTGACCAGCAGATGGCGGAATATTTCCTACTGGTATTGTCTAAGGCTCGCCACCTTACTCCTAGGCTGTCCGATGAAGATGTTATCGACGCCGTAGTCGATCATTTTCGGCCCGAGGTCCCCGCGACGCTTCTCGCGGCGGGCAAAACAACAGTAGACGAGAAATGACTCCGCTGACTGGATGAAACCAGCAAATGTCGAACTACTACCCTGGGCGACGGAAATAAACCACCGTCGTCAGACACCAAGGTAAACAAATCAAACACTACCGAGACCGACTGTCCTAACTGGCGCCAATCGTCGTCCGACAACACATCATTATAGAGACGGCTGACTGAACAACTGCCAGCAAACCCACAATAGTAACCCCCAGTGGCGTGCGGACTCGACTCTTCAGCGTCATTCTAATGACAGGCACGCTCATAAAAGTGACTTTGGACGATATGGAGAACGCGGTCGTCAGATACCTTCGATCGACATAAAGGAAGACATCGTACCAGCCTCCGAAGATGTGGCGGAAGATGACGACGCTGGGAACAAGGAACATTCAAATGCAGGTGTTCACCACCTCAGTAGAGAAGACGCGGGAGAGCTACTACCCAGCGAAGAGAGCGACGTCCCGATACGTCAGGCACCGGCAGTGATTGGCACATTCCAAAAGAGTGTACAGGCTGCGTTACTCATCGACTCAGGTAGTGAGCTGTCGTGCATTTCAGAAACGTTTTTCGACCATATAACGGCCACAAACGAAAGTCTCCCCTCACTACCAATGCCCGCCATTCGGATCAACGGGGCGATAGGCATGGGTACACTCGTGACAGTAAAGATTGGCATGTGGGTTGGGGATGTTGTATGCGTGGTTGTGCCGGAACTTACGAAGCCCATCATCTTCGGGACTGATTGGTTATTTGATAATCGAGCGTTAATAAACTTCGACGCCTCGTGTGTGTCGATACCTACGCAGGGTGATACTATTGTCATTCCGTTCGCAAGTATAGTGACCAACCCGCCGCAACAGTTAACTGTCAACAGACTATACCTAGCAGAGAGGGAGGTATCGGACCGTCACAGTGTTGTTATGGGCGACCCCAAATTACTGTTGCCTGCACAACACCCTCAGGCACAGACTGACGCCACGGACACCTGCGCGCCACTCGATACACCTGTGAGCCAACAGACAGACGCAGAGATTGACGAAAGGGTCGACAACATGAAAACATTAACTGAGCAACAATGCAACGACCTTCGAACCATCCTGAAGGACAACAAGGAGATATTTTCTAAGAAACCACGCCTAACGAACATGTATGAACACCCTATTCAACTGACTGATTCAACGCCATTCAGGCAAAAAGCCTACCATATCACACACGCGTTGCGACCGGCACTTCAAAAACAAATAGACGAAATGATGGCGGACGGCATTATTGAGAGGGGTCCTACGCCATTCACGAACCCTCGCGTCACAGTTATAAAGAAAGATGGTAGCGTGCGCCTATGTTTAGATGGGCGACGACCTTGTTTTGTTGAAGTCGAGCAACGTCTCGTGTGCACCCGCGAATGAGATAGAGAAGTTATTTTACCTCTACGAGGGACCTTTTAAAATCAGTCGATTGGTAGCACCGAATGCTTACGAGCTCAAGGACTTCAGGCAAAGTAATTAAAAACACGCATAACGTTGATTGATATTTGGGCTTAACGTCTCATATTTTTGCAACGAGGCTAATCGAGACAATGAGTGGGTGATATATGAAGATGAAATAGGGGGCTCTTTGGAAAGAAGGGGCAAGAAAGAGGGCGCATGAGGAAAGTGGAAAGGGGAGGAAAGGGATTGGGGTGTGGACTGCACTTCGTCTGACTTCTCCTCCTCGACCAGTCCGGCTAGGGTGGCCCTACCAGAAGCATACGCTTCCGCCGGCATAGCTCTCGGGATCATCAAAGCACGCAAACCTGCCCACCACGATAAGGTAGCAGTCCATGGGCAGGGGCAGAGAAGCCCTCTGATGACATGGATAATTCATAATTCATAAAAGTAAAAATGAAATGATTAAAATAAAGTATAGTGGTGTGTAGGCTACATGATGTGACAGAGAAGCCTTGGACCATCTATACCCTACGGGTAGATGGATAGCTCGGCTACCTTCGGGAAGTCGAGCTGCGGCAGTTCTAAGAACTAGGTCTGGGCAAAACATTGAAGATGGTGAGCTCTTGCGCTGCGTTTGGCTGTACGTCAAGAGCGTCTCTGAAGACATCCTCTGGAGTGGCAGGAGAGCTGATTATACAAGGTAACAGACGAACGGTATTTCAAGGCTTTCTTGTTTGCTTAAGAAGCTACCAGAATATGCTTTCTACATTAGTACATTGCGAGAAACCTGAATTAAAGTAATTATGGGCTTACAAATTCCGCCAAGGCCTTTTGGAGATTTGTTAAGTGCGATTTGAAGCCGCGGTGGATTTAACAACAATCTAACTGCACGGCAATTTGAAACTGCGTACAAACGTTTGTTAGTTCATCACGAAATTAAAACGGCTGAAATTAGCACAGGAAACTGCATTGCTTTTGATGAATAATAATTTTACATGTTTCAAGTACAAAGAAACGCGGTATCAATGATATAACTCGCTTCCTCTCGGCTATCAACTCGAATGATAATATATTGTACGAGGACGAAGATCTGGTGTCTGAGTCAGAGGTCATTCAGCATGACCATACTTATGCCATGTTGAACAGATTGTGTACTCTCTCTGACTATGTCATGGATGTTGTTGTGTACATTGCTGGATACGGTGCACGCAAACTAAAACAGAAGATTTCATGCTTGCAATGTGAAAAGGCATAAAGTAATCTTCATATTTGCTACATCATAAGAATAGAGGTGGATTGAGACACCCAAATAAAGACAAAGTCCAACTGTGTGCCATATTGTTAAGAAAGTGTTTCGAGAATCTGCCAAAAAGGTTAACTTTTTGCAGTGCGAAAACTTGAAGAACAAACTTCAAACTGCTTGTCTGAAAAATGCCCCTCGGAACATCTTGTCTTCACTGGACGACCATATCTTGGAACAGGAGCCAATGAATAGCCATGCGATCCAGTTGATGAGGGCTGTAATTGATGTGTATCTCACCGTTAGACTTCATCACCATGCAAAGAGCACCGAAATCGAAAACTGCGTCCAAAGTTCTTCGCAGAGTGAACTGTTGCCATGCACGTACGAATCAAGAACGTGCTCTGCGAAAAAAAAAAACACTCTGATGTTGCATCGTGCGACGAAGGACGGGCTCTGCCATACCTAGCAGCACGACTTAAGCTTCATCAATCACAATGGTTCGCTGCTGCAAAGCCAAAAGATTAGAACAGGCAGCTATAGATACCACACACATTCTTATTTCGATTCTCTAGTGATGAAGCTCGATGCAGGTTATAGGTGCAGAGGTGTACAAATGAGGTACTATTGGGTAAAACAGCGAAAGAACTTCACAGTGCTAGTTTGTGTGCACTGCACTTTGCCCGAGATGCATTCATGAACGACGACAAAAACTCTCTTGTTCACGGTGCTTTCCCAACCATATTCCCATCAGAGGATATCGTACATGAATACATCGTTGTGACTATTGACCATCAACCTGCGACTGTGACCACCAGTGAAACTGCAAGACTAAATCGAAGCCTTATTTTTACAATCGTGGAATCGTTCAAAATTGATTCTCTACAACTTGTTCTCTTGTGAAAGTCTAAGGATTTAAAGTACTAAGCTGAAATGGGACAGGAAAAAGTGTTTGGACCATTCATTAAAGATTTAAAACCCTTGGAGACTAGAGGCATTACAATAAATGGTAGAAATGTGCGAGGCTCCCTGGCTAACATTTCAGGGGACAACCTGGGAAGCCATTTTATTGGCGGTTTCGTGGAGAATTTCAGCAGGGCAAACTATGGTTGTCGCTTTTGTGACATTCAACGAAATGGTTTCCATAACGGTAAAAAGTTCGGCAGTTTAAGAACAGTTTAATCGTATGAGCGTTCAGTTGCTTCCCGCAGTGGCGAACGGGGAGATAGTGTTGAGGGCATACGATCAACATCTCTTTTTTAACACCTTGCACTTCTTCCATGTCGTAGATGGTCTGCCACTTTGTATCGGGCTAGATTTGTTTGAAGGAATAGCTCAGTTTGACTTGCCATTGACTTTTAACCATTTCATACAGAATGACTGGTGCAACGAATAACAAACAAATAGGATCATTCCAAATTCAAATACAAAGGGGCAGATAGTAATGATAAGCCAAGCCCAATATCGACACATGGTAAGCTAGGTGGTCACGCAATCCAAACTTGGACACTTATTCGACTGCTGCCATTGTTAGTGGACAAATACATACTGAACAAGAGTGACGCTGTGTGGCAAATGTGCCTCAATTTGATACTGATTGTTCAGATTGTGTGTTCCCCTAATGTGAACTACCAACTTATTAGTCTTCTTCAAGAAACAATTGAAGAGTATCCTACATTAAGGAGAACCATTTTCCCTAATATACCTTTGAGACCTAAACACCACTATGTGCGCCACTTACCACGTATGATTCTTGACCATGGACTGCTGATCAGATTGTGGACAATGAGATTTGAGTCCAAGCACAGCTATTTCAAAGAGTGTCATAGGGTTTCGAAGAACTCTATTAATGTAACTAAGACACTGTCCGAAAAGCATCAATACCTTCAAGCCGCTTATTCTGCCAGCGGGCTATTTGGACAAGAAGCCATAATGAATAACGGAACGGACTATTGTCCTGAAGTCTTCAACACCGGCATCAATGAAGCAATAAAACATGCCCAACTCGAGACCCACCACCTGCTTGTTGGCAGTAAATGCACATATTGTGGAATTCAATACAAAAAAGATGACTTCGTAGTTTTAGATTCTCACTTGGATCTAAATCTGCTAAGAATCATGATTGTTCTTCTTAAAGATGAAGATTTGTAGTTGATTGGCAAGAAGGCAATAGAGGTTATCAGAGATAGTATGCAAGTTTATGAAACTGATGATATCATTTGCCAGTCAATCAAGGATCTATAAGATTTTCATCCATACCCAATCTACAGTTCACCAATATCCCCTCACTCGCTACTAGTTTTGAAACATCTTAGTCAAGGATGAAATGCACTTTAAAATGGACTTAAATCACGTTTTTTATATAAACAATTAACATTTCATTAGTGAATACGGCAAAAGAAGAGTTTAAGATCACAATCCATGTACTGTCTTACCTCATGTACACTTGGCAACACAGCTCTCGAATGCATATGCATATATACATGTTGCATATGTAAACGGTGACTTTGGAGCCGTCATAGCAACGAAGCACATAATAAATAGTATTTAATGTCCCCCACTGAAAATTAGTTCATTGATGTTACTGAGTGGATATGACCTAGACTATAAATACAAATGTATCAATTTTATTTATTAATTATTACCTTATGGACCAAGGGGCGGTCTTACAATCTCCTTATAGTCAATGAGTGCTGTTTGCATTTCGGTGCACACATAAGTCAAAGGACTTGGGCGTGTGCACCTGATGCTCATGTTAGCCATTACCTAGGAGCTAATTTAATTCTATGCACTAAATTTAATATTAACTTTAAACAGATTTAAATTTATTCTGCATTTCTTAGACCCTCATTTGTTTCAATTTCTTTCAAGTTATTGTGTGGTTTTGCATTGTTAGTGGCTTCATTTATTATATTCCAAACTTTCCTGCTGTCATTGTTTGCTGTGCAATTTTGGTTTTGTAATAGTTATCTTTAGCTTGTTTGATTAAATGGTTGAGTGCGTTACGGTATTTTTTGTATTTTTCTCTTGCACCAGTATTATTTGGCTTGTCCTGTAGATCTTGGATCCGTGAAGATATAACATTTTTATTCATTTTGTCACGTTGACGAATTGAGTTTATTATCCCTATACTAATCCATGGTTTTAGTTTTTTTGTTCTGGTGTGGTTCTTTTTAATTTTGGTCACATTTTCAATGTATCGCCATAGAGTCTGAATGAAGTTGTTAGCTGCTATATTTACGTCTGTTGTTTTAGTTACGTGTTTTCATTGTTCGTTTAACATTATATTAAACAGTAGTGTGTGATCAATTACTTTAATTGGATGTTCATTGTTGTGTTTATTTAAATGTGTTGTTTCATGTTTAAGAGAAGGTTTAATTAATATTGCTATCGGAAAGTGGTCCGTTATTGCTGATTGGAGGATTGATGAAGTGAAAATGGCTTGATTTGTATGGGTGTTATTCAGTTTTGATTTAATAAATATGTGGTCAATACAAGATTTACTTAATTCAGTTATTCGCGTGTGTTTGTTTATGTATGACATAAAACCATTGCCATACATGGTATTCAGGTAGTCTCGCGCATTCTTGGACTCATTATATGATTGATTTATTATGTTGATATTGATATCTCCAATTATAATATTTATGTCAGATTTCATTGTTGTTATACAATTTGAGAGTTCCTCAGTAAAAATCGGTGCGTTATCCGAGGGAGATCTGTATAGCCAGGATGCTGTAATTGTAGTTATCTTTTTGAAATGAAATAAGTGCTGAATTTGCTTGAGTAATGAGTGCTACTTGTTCGATGTTTACTGTATTTAGAGTGTTTTCTTTTATGTATATAGATATCCCATCATGTGATGTAAGCTTAGAGAAATAGTGGTGTGACTCGTAGCCATTAATGTCAAATTGTGTGTTCACGAGCTTTAATTGGGTTTCTGTTAAAATTAGTAGTAGTATATCAAGTCTAGTGTTTGAATAATTAATGACTGTACAATAAATAAAAATAAAATACAGTTGTGCATCACCATATATTTTGTACAACACAAATAATTTACTGGTCCTCTTGCCACCTCTAACTTAGCTACCACTAGCAAATCCTAGCTAGTTCTTGCTAATTGTAGCAACCTCTAGCTAATCCTATCTACCTCTAGCAAATCCTAACCAACCCTTGCAACCTCCAGCTAATCCAAGCTTCTTCTAGCCAATTTGCTCTAACTATTCATAGCTTTCTCTAGCTAATCTAAGCCTAGCTACGTCAAGCACCCTCTAGCAAATTCTTACTATGGCTGTTCCTAGCTTACTCTAGTTAATCCAAGCCTAGCTACGTCAAGCACCCTCTAGCAAATTCTTACTATGGCTGTTCCTAGCTTACTCTAGCTAATCCAAGCCTAGCTACGTCAAGCACCCTCTAGCAAATTCTTACTATGGCTGTTCCTAGCTTACTCTAGCTAATCCAAGCCTAGCTACGTCAAGCACCCTCTAGCAAATTCTTACTATGGCTGTTCCTAGCTTACTCTAGCTAATCCAAGCCTAGCTACATCAAGCAACGTCTAGCAGATTCTACCACTGACTGTTCTTAGTTTACTCTAGCTAATCCAAGCCTAGCTACATCAAGCAACGTCTAGCAGATTCTACCACTGACTGTTCTAAGCTTACTCTAGCTAATCCAAGCCTAGCTACATTAAGCAACGTCTAGCAGATTCTAACTCTGACTGTTCTTAGCTTACTCTAGCTAATCCAAGCCTAGCTACATCAAGCAACGTCTAGCAGATTCTTGAACCTCCCAACCAAAACATTAACCCCCTATAATTCTTACTGTTCCTAGCTTGCTCTAGCTAATCGTAGCAACATCAAGCAACCGCTAGCAATATCTTGCTTTAGCTAGGCTAGGCCATAACCAAGTTATTTCAAGCAATTCCTAGCACCAGCAAGTTCTGACAAAAATTTAGCCAGAAGAAACCATTTTTAGCAGTGGGGTTTCTTCCGAGTTAACTAGGCTAGGCCTAGAGCCTAGGCCTACATAGCTTTCGTCAGGTGTTGGGCCTAGATTTAGCCTAGGTTTCGTACAAGCTAAACTAGGGCTTAGGCCTAGATTTCAGCAGGTGTAGGGCCAAGGTCTAGCCTAAGCTTTGTCCGAACTTAACTAGGGCCTAGGTAGCTTTTGGCTGGTCTTGGGCCTAGGTCTATCCTAGCCTTCGTCCGAGCTAAACTAGGGTCTAGGTCTAGCTTTTGGCAGGTGTAGGGCCTAGGTCTAGCCTGGGTTTCATCCGATTGATTGATAAATGGGGCTTAACGTCTCATATTTAAACAACGATGGCTAATCGAGACGATGAGCGGGTGATAATGAAGATGAGAAAGATGATAATGAAGAATAAAGCCACATCCGAATCAGATCCATTGTACGTCGCGTGAGTTGTCATACGGGAGTCCAGCAAGGGAGGGCAGGGCCAAGTGGGAGGAGAAATATTCAATGGGACAGTGGGGGGGGGGGAAAGGGGATTGGGGTTTGGACTGCACTTCGTCTGACTTCTCCTCCTCGACCAGTCCGGCTTGGGTGGCCCTACCAGAAGCATACGCTTCCGCCGGCATAGCTCTCGGGATAAACAAAGCACGCAAACCTGCCCACCACGATAAGGTGGCAGTCCCTGGGCAGGGGTTTCATCCGAGCTAGACTAGAGCCTAGGCCTAGCCTCAAGCCAAACTAGGCGTTAAAAATTGTCGGCTTACTTTTAACAGGCATAGGTAGAACAATCGTTATGCCCTGTGTCGTTTAAACAATGTGCTCTATTTCTTTTCAGGGTGTTGCAATCGTGGGTAGTGCTTCTATTCTAGAAATACTGCACGGAAATAATTCATACACTGACGACGATGAAAAAGAAATTGTTTGCACAGATGCGTCTGCATCCACATCTGGTAGGCGGCAGGCCCACTACTAAATCATGAACACGATTGTTTGTTGATGCTCACCAGACTGCCCCGTCTGCTGCCAGTACACCATAAAGAATACGGCATACAATTCAGTCTTTAGGTACTCGTGAAATCACCGTTGGTAAAAAAGAGAGCAAGTTCTCAATTTTAAAGGGCATTCACCTTGCGAGTGCATCGCAATTGACCCCTGTAAACTGCTTAAACTGTACAAAACTGTACACGTTGTAATAGGATACGTCACTACCCCCACACAAGTACAAGGAACCGCCCCTCCCCCTCAACCCTGAGGCAGGCGGTAGGCAACTGCAAGGGTGGGAGCGCGAGGGCGGGCAGTTGGTTACCGGAGTGGCGAGGTCGATGGACCGGTAGCGGGCAGCTTGTTTCCAGTTGACAATAAAGCTACATTCGTGTGATCTGGGAATTGCTGTCTTTAATTAGTAGTATTTGCAAGAAACCCATTTCCTTCTACAGAACATATTACAACGTACATCACTTCATATAGGTCTCTTAAAACAACTTCGGTAATGCTTTCGTCATCAATCAATGACGTGATTACGGTCTCGGCCAACCCGAGCAGGTATCTGAATTAGCCACGGTCGCTGGTTGGCTGCCGCTCACCCACCCGTGACGAAAGCATTACCGAAGATGTTGTACGACGAGTATACAGGCAGCGAATTGTTCGTTTAGAGAGCAATTGCAAAGACATGAAAAATACAATTCAAAAGTGGTAAACATTAAACACTAAGCACTGATTCGAACGATGGAGGGATGTGTCTCTCTATAGCTGCTCAACTGGGACTGATCCAAGATGGCGGAAGTACTGTGAGAGTGAGTCTAGTGCGCTCCGTATTATTTGGCGATTTTATTAATTGAGTTCAGGTTAGTTATATGGATTGATGTATAATTGAAGTGTATTAGTATACGCATGCGTGTGAACAATACGTATTCACAAAATTATTTGAAGACAGTGTGTATTACGGCAATATTTGCTATCAAGACCTTGCGCCGCAGTGCAGTGCAGGCTAGTCACGTCAATAGGCCTAATACGTCATCCATACATCCGTCAGGCTACAGCTGGGGAAACATGGCGCCTCCTAAGGTAAGGAGTAATAAGCAGAAGGTGGATGTTACACCTAAAGACTCTCCAACTATAGAAAAAGACTTTAACTTTGACTTCGACACAATTTCGCAAAGCTTGGCTAAGCTTGGGGATGTTGGAGAGGGTGTACCAACAAACCTTAGTGCCGGTTACGAGGCCTTGGGTGGGGCCGTTCGGGTAATGGCAGATTGTCTACAAGACATTCTTCGAGCAATTACCCAGCAAACAGCGACCCATGCTGACATTCTTAAAGAGAACAAACTACAAACCAGTAAATTAGACACGTTATATGCCGAGCTAACTAAGTGTAAGGAAGAAAATCGAGAACTCAAAACTCAAAATGAAGACCTTAGTAAGAAAGTAAATGATTTGGAACAGTATTCGTTAAATTATAACCTTGTGTTTGAAGGGGTTCCGGAACTAAAAGATGAAAATACATACAGTATTGTTGGTAAAATTACGGAAACACTAGGTATCAAATTCAGTCCCGATTACATTGAATACTGCCATCGACTGAAAAAACGAGAAACACAATCCCCCAAGCCACCCGCCATTGTGGCGAAGTTCTACAGTCGTCAAACGAAGGACGATATTCTTCGCGGGATGAAAAACAAGAAAAATTTGCTTGCAAAGGAACTTGGCTTCAACTCAAATAATAGCGTTTACATCAATGAACATTTGACTTTTGCGAATAAGAATTTGTTTTGGTTGGCAAGGAATGCTAAGCGCCAAATTGGATATCGGTTTGTGTGGTCTAAGGGAGGGCGGGTCTTCTTACGTAAGGATGAGAACTCGCCAGTGATACGAGTCACGAAGCCCAGTGATATTCCCTCATAGACGTTAGTGGATACACAAATATTGACTTGTTGAGTGTGGTTATTTTGTATATAAATATTGTGTTCGTAATCCCTGTGTTATTGTTTCACTGTCTGCGAAACGTTTTCAGTTTAACATGGATTTGTCGGACACGTCACTGTCAAATGATATATTTAATACTCTTGAGTTAGATGACGTGCATGACCTACAGTGTGTGTATGGTAATAAAACTGGGTTCAAGACAATACATGTCAATATTAGGGGTATAAGGAAGAACTTTGACCAGCTTGTGGTTATACTAAATCAACTTCAATTTAAATTTGATGTAATTGTACTGACTGAAACACATTTGACACATGACGAACACTTTGATTTACCTGGCTATTCTCTTTTTTTATTTAATAACAAGAATTCAATGGCAGATGGTATTGCAATCATGATTAATTATAATACAATTAAAGACGCAAAGTGTACAACCGATACTTTGATCACATCTTCTAATTCTGCCTACATTGATTTCACATTGAATCTTGAAAGATACTTCATCTTAGCAACTTACAGATCACCATCTACTAAAGTAAACAAATTTATTGATGAACTTGAATCCGCACTAGAACATATACCGCCAGCTTCACATAAGATTATTATGGGCGATACTAATATTGATTTAATAAGTGATAAGAAAGTAATACAAGATGATTATGTTAACATGTTGCTGTTGCGTGGCTATATACCTTGTATAAATTTAGCGACCCGTGTTTCAGGAAATTCAAGATCATGTATAGACCATATTTTTATAAACTCTGATAAATTTGAGGAAATTGTCCCGGGGATTCTTAAAACAGCCTTAACAGACCACTATCCCACCGTTTTATGTGTGTCTTCAAGCAATAGAAAAAAAAATGTTGCAACCCAACTTCATAACTTTTCTTATACTAAAAGTGCTCTTAACGCGGCTAAATTCTCACAAGTGATGGAATCTGAGATGTGGGAGAGTGTTCTAAATGAAACGAATTGTAACTCAGCCATGGAGTCTTTTCTTAAAACACTTAAAAAACACGTAGAGAATTGCACAGAGACATTTAGTTGTAGAAATAATGCCAAATATAAAAAGTTAAAACCATGGATAACCAAAGGGCTCATTGTCTCAATAAGAAGGCGAGATCAGTTACACTCGCAAATAAAAAGACTGGAAGGGAAGTTGAATAAACAACCAGAATCTGCTGTTATACCGGAACTATGTTCATTAAAACAGAAATATAGAATGTATAGAAATTTTCTAAGTAATCTTATCGATAAAACAAAAAACGAATATTATGCAAAACTTATAAGTGATTCAAGTGGAAATACTAAAAAAATATGGGATACTATGAACGATATAGTAGGTTTCAGAAATAAACGCGCAGAGGCTATACATAGCGTCACTGTAAATGGCAACACATGTAACACCTCGACTGACCCTAAATTAGTGGCCAATCATTTTGCAAATTATTTCTCAAATGTAGGTAGAACACTTGCCAACAAAATTACCGGTAACCAAGCTAACAATCGAAGTAATAGGGTTGACAGCCAACCAGTGTCAAAATCTATTTTTTTTACTCCTATCACTTACAAGGAGGTTTTGGAATATGTTATGGAACTTAAGGATAACTCTGCAAACGGAATTGACGGCATAGATGCAAAGGTAATTAAAATGTCAAAATTTTCAATTGCGCACCCTCTAACTTATATTTTCAATTTATGCATTACGTCAGGCTGTTTTCCAAATTGTTTTAAGACATCAATAGTTACTCCGGTTCACAAAGGTAAAGAAAAATGTCTCTTGGAAAACTATAGGCCAATCTCTGTCTTACCCCACTTATCAAAAATCTTAGAAAAGTGTATTAAAACTAGATTGCTTAACTTTATAGAAAACAATAAATTGTTATCTGATAAGCAGTTTGGATTCAGGCCAAGACGGGGTACAGACGATGCCATACACGAACTAACAAGCCAAATATACACTTCTATAGATTCAAATAAAAAAGTTTTAGGGGTATTCTTAGATTTAGCGAAAGCTTTTGATACGGTACATCATCCTACTCTGTTAAATAAATTGGTAAATATAGGTGTGCGTGGTGTGGCGTTGGATTTTTTCAAGAGTTATTTAAGTTACCGAAATCTCGTTGTTAAGATAGGCAGTGCCATTAGTGACAGTAAAGAAATTGATTATGGAGTGCCACAAGGCACCGTGTTAGGACCAGTGTTATTTATTATATATATAAACGATATATTTAAATTAAATATAAGGGCAAGTATAATAGCATACGCGGATGACACTGCTGTAGTGTTTATTGATACTAGTTGGTCTAGAGTCTACAAGCTAGCTAATATGGCTATGAAGATAATATATCAATGGTTAAACGACAATTTGCTTACAATTAATGTTTCTAAAACAGTTTATGTCCCTTTCACTGTTAATAAAAAAAACAGAACCTTACGATAATTTCTTATTAATGCTACACACTTCTAAGTGTTCTGTGGACGTACAATGCTGTAATTGTGACATCATTTCTCGTGCAACCCACGCCCAATATTTGGGGATCACTGTTGATCAAAATTTAAAATGGCAATTACAAGTCAAAAACACTGTTAAAAAATTGCGTAACATTATTTATATCTTTTATAGACTACGAAATATTGTTAGTACGCAATTGCTAGTTATTATTTATTATGCAATTGCTCAATCAGTGATGCAATATGGCATCCTGGGGTGGGGTGGGGCTAGTAGAAGTGTGTTGGAACCGTTGAGGGTGATGCAACGGAACATATTAAAAATAATTTTGAAAAAACCAAAATTGTATTCTACGTCACTAGTATTCTCCACATTGAATGTCCTTGACCTAACCCAAATGTACATATATATTATGCTGGTGTATACCTTCAAACATCCAGATAAATTTAAAGCACGTGAAATTTCGAGATCAAATATGAGGCATTTAGATACATGCTCTTTATTTGTACCTAAAAGATATAAAACCAGGGGGCAGCAACATGTTGACTATATAGCTCCTAAAATATATAACAAACTTCCATTAAACATAAAATGATTGAGATCTCTTTCAAGATTCAAGTTTGAAATAAAAAATTGGCTTAGAATATGCGGTGTCCGGTGGTTAAGAGAAATATTATACATAACCTAACCCAAGCTGTGTCATCGTTCTTCAAAACATTGGTAATTTAATAACAAAATGTATAAACAACTCACATCACATTCATTTAATTAATTCCTAATTTTCATGCTACATTATTACTATCATCATTTTTACTATTATTATTATTATTATTAGATAAAATATATAAACAACTCACATCACATTCAATTGATTAATTCCTTCTTTTCATGCTGCATTATTAATTTATTGTTATTATCACTATTATTATTGTTTGTATTTAGAATTAGTATTACTACCATAGTTATTATATATACGTTCTGCTTTTCATGTATCACACTTACTTTTGTCATTTTTGGATTATTATTAATATACATTATTTATTATTCAGCCCACACACGAGGTGTGACCCTATGTGGGCTTCTTTTCATTTATATAGTGTTACTGAATTTTGTATTATTTGTACCTGTATTATTTTTTTGAAAAGAATAAAATAAAAATTGAATTGAATTGAATTGAACTGTTTGCCGGTCGGTTGCGATGTGGTGCCAACACATCCAGGGGACGACGGTGGACCGTCAAAGATAAAGTTCTGTGTATCTCTATTTACAAGAGAAGGCCACGAACATATAAGCTAATGCTAATGCTGTACATTCATGAAGCTAAAGTTCTTAATAGAATTCCATTCCTTCCGGGAATTGACCCCTCAGTATTTTCCCATTTAAAAGAAAGTCTCCCAGCTGCCGAAGGCAGATAGGATCTGCTCCTTGCAATTTGATGGTCTATCCCAAAACCGATCTTATTATGCGGAACATATTGACACGATAATTAGGTTCCAGGATCTTGGAAGTCTTGGGGGCCAAACTTTTCTGGCAAACCAAGCTCTAGTGTTCATGGTCCGTGGGCTTCGGGCCAAATATCTTCAACCAGAAGCATACTACTTCGTTAAATACACCGTCAAGACTCCCGACCTGACAGTTGAAAGTGTTTGACTGTTTGTAATAAAACCCTTATGTCAAACTGGCCTTGAGGTGATTTGCACTGTATGCGATCAAGGAGCTACAGATGCAGCAGATCTCGCAATCTGAACGCTCTGGCCCATTCTTTGGTTATCTATTTATTCGACACCCCTTACCTTTTCAAAAGTCTCAGAAATGATTTCTATAAATATGACGTAAGATTGAATGATGTCACCCTTGCCAAATGGGAACATATAGGAATATTTTACGAAAATGACAAGAAAGCCTTGTTCCAAATAGCCCCTAAGCTGACTGAACATCTGGAACCAAGTGGAGTTCTCACCATGCGTGTTAAGTTTCCAACACAGGTTTTAAGCGAGAAGGTTGCTGTTGGGGTTGCCAGCATGTTTCGTCATGTAGTTGAGGCCATGCCTTTCAACGCTCAAACAACAGCAAACTTTGTAAGGCGTTGCGATGAGTTATTTGACTCTTTTAATGGCACACAAGTGTTCCCCAGGAGGGGGAAAAAATTTTGAGTTTGTATGTCAGAAACATCTCCGCATCACGAATTGTGGTGCGAATTAAAAGGTGAAATAGATAAATGAACCTTCATTGATCGTTTCAGTGGAAGGATTGTTTGCTCTCCTTTCCAAGTACGAGATCAATGCTATGCGGGCAGTTCAAATAATCTGGACAGTTTTTAGGAATAATGACACATACAATTTCAAATACTTACAGATGAACAGGCTAAATCAAGACCCAATAGAAAACTTATTTTGCACAATTCGGCAAGTCGGAAGGGACAATACTAATCCTTCGCCATACCAGTTTATTTCGTCATTAAAAACTTGCATAGTAAACAATCTAATGTCGGCAAGCACAAACGGATCGAATTGTGAGAGTGGAGATGATTCTGAAAAACTTCTCAGTGACTTGCAGTCATTTCTCTTCTCAAATACTGGTGCAGAAGAGAGGTACTTCCGGAAGCCTCCCTAGTTCTCTCTCTCTTCTTGAAGAAACCTCTGAAGAGTTCGACTTTGACTTGGGTGGTTTTGATGAAGAAATCTTCCCAGAAATGCGACTATACAATGCGCTAATTCAGTGGACGTGTGGAGGGGTCTGCTTTATTATAACAAATTAAATAAACAAAACATGGCACTCACACGGGTAAGCTAATTGGACATGTTCTTTTGTTAGGTCGAAACAGTCAATCATCCGCAGTTATCAATGAACGAGTGCAACTCGCGGATGTTGAAGTTGAAGGCGAACTTCACACATCAGCGCATGCAATTGTAGATCCAGTCGTAGTAAATAGGTGCAAGCAGGCAAATGCCGACGATGCTGTGAACAATGGTTTACTATTCATAACTGGCTTCATTATAACACTGATCAAAGGAATGTGTTATGTTACATTTGTTGTAACGCGATTGAGTTGAAGCTGACACCACCCAGCAAGGAAACTATTTTCATAACCAGATTTGCAAACTCGAAAAAGGCTAGGAGTAAGTTCAAAAAACATGGAAAGAGCGAATTTCATGTAATGGCTAATAAAAATACGCCAAATTCTTGAAATCTGAATCTGTTCCTTCTCAACTCAGCAGTCAACATGAAAAAGAACAGTCGGAGGCTCGGACAGCTTCGTGGACGATTTTTTATCTCTTTACGTTATCTCGCTAGATCTGGACAGGCTATTCGCGGACATACACATTCAAATGACGCGAGTAATTTGGGTATGGTGCTGTATATTTAAGTCTCGTAAAGTCTGTTATGGTGTACGGATGTCCTGCGTGGCATCCTACCACACAGGGTAACTTAAAAAAGCTTGAAAGCATACATAATCGCGCCACTAAATTCATCACACACAGGAATGACTGCAGCAGCCAAGAAAGGCGGAAAATGTGCAACACATTATCGCTAGAAAACTCCCTCATTGAAATAGACATTGTTTACCTTAAAAAGATGTTCAACAACACAGTAGATTTGGACCCATTGCACAGAATCAAACTCAATTATCGCTCGGCAAGGTATGGTAGAGGAGTGACGCTTTGTCCTCCTTTTGCCCGAACTTCTCTCTACCAAGACGGTTTTTATTGTAGGGCCGCTAATCTTTATAACAATCTGACATACGACTTAAGAAACGTGAAGTCAATGAAGACGTTTCAAAAGCAGCTAAGGGAGTCTTTGTCTTGAGAGCTTGGTAACCTACACATTACACTGACAACACGAACACACACGCACACACACACACACACGCACACACACACACTCGCGCACACACACACGCACACGCACACGCACACGCACACGCACACGCACACGCACACGCACACGCACACGCACACGCTGACACATATGTAAGAACGCATTGTAAATTAATCGTAGATATGTAAGGCAATAAGGAATAATCTCACGCATTCATCATCATCTGCACAATCACCCATTCACCATGTATCATCATCACCCGTTTATCATGTATCTTCATCTGTACAATATCATACATCACATACATTAATTTTATGAACCTAGAATTATGTAACTAGCAGTTAAGAGAATGGTAGTGAGGCACATTTCATGTGTATATGGGGCTTGCTCTGACGCTCACTACCATCAGCGTGTTTTGACCGATATATTGTATTGTATACTTGTATTCCTTCTTAACATGTTGAAAATAAATAATAATAATAATAATAATAATAACAGAGAGGGGGTTGGATGTACGCGTACTAAAAAGATGGATCGCGCGCCGAGATAAAAGCAGCAACAGTAATTTCCGAGTTGCTGGCCAAGTTCAAGTTGTCAATGGCAAATGCATATTCTCTCACCACTGATAACGGTGCGAACATGATGGAAAAAGGAGAATACCTTGACCGCGAGGCCAGCGAGCTCATAAACATACAACGTGATACAGAGATAGAGAGCAGCGATGAAAAAGAGAGTGATATGGGCGATGTTTTTACTGACAAAGTCAGGGTGGCAGTGACCACTATGGAGGGACTAGATGAAGAAACTCAATGGGTGTGTTCTTTTAATGCATCTGAAGATCTGACCGAGCACGCTCCGTTACGTCACAGATTGCCATGAGTGCGAAGAATTAAAAGAACATGCTTGAGACGAATACGCGGGAAATCGAATCTATGGCCTAAGTTCAGATGTCAGATGGGCCAAGATGAATATTAAGCTTTCATAGCAACTGCTGGATACAGTATGTTTTTCGATGAAGACGAGGATGACGACAATACCTGTGCAGTGATTGAAAATTATGCGAAAGAAATTGTGCCGAATATGATTGTAGGTCTACATAACCTTAAAAGTTAGATAGACATGTAATAAATAAATTTCACTTACCATTGGCAACAAAGTGTAGTTCAATGTGTTTTTGTATATCCTCGAGATTTCCTCATATCAAGCAAATTCTGTACTAGGCAAATTTCATTCCGCTTGCCGGTATAAACAAATGTTACCTTTTAAATACGCGCGCTAGTTGGAGGTGGCCATATTGGTTTCGCTCAGTTGCTCGAAATCTAATCTCGAGCATTGCGAGCACGCTCGGCGAGCGTCCTCGAAATTAAAAGAACACTACAGAGAGCGTTCGGAGTGAATAAAGGGCGACTTCGTACGGGCTCTGTATGTTCGGATCCATTAAAAGAACACACCCAAAATGACAATGTCGTGCGATGTGCTGTTCATAGCTTGCAGCTTGCTGTCGGAGACGCATTGCAGAGCAAGGATAGCTGCAGATGCAAAAGCTCGCAGAGTTGTCAAAAAACTGCGGACGCCAAACATGAAAAAGTTATTACAAAAACATAATTTGCAAATGCCGCCATTAGAGGTTTTGACTCGCTGGGGCAATTTGTATGGCATGCTTTCGGCGTTGCTACTTCTTCGACAGTTCTGCACAGACATGGGGGATGTTCAACTGGATTTAGATTTTAGTGGTATTATGTGGTCTACAATTGAAGAGATTGAAGCCGCATTGAAGCTCAGTAAAGTTGCTCCAGTTGCTTAGCAGAGACGGATACTGCATATGACAAAAATGTTACTTTAACACTAAGATCGGCCAATTATCTCTGGCTCAACATTTGGCTGCACAAATAGCAAAAAAGGAACCGACCATTTTCGAAACATCCACTGCCCTCACTGGACTCTACTTGGACCCGCGCTTCATCAAGGTTGTGCTCAAAGATCAAATTGACAAGGCGTGTGAAAATGTTGAAGCCATGTCGTGTCGTCTCAGATCGTTCCAAGCATCCGACAATGAAGAGGCAGTTGAGGAAGTCGATGTTGATGATACAAGTACAGACAATGGTAGCTTTGAATCATTGCTTGCAGTGCGGGAGAGGGAGTTATGCAAGGAGACTCAAGAAAGCAACGACTTGATCAATGGGCAGATACGCTATTGTATTCTGAATGCAAGAGTTAACCTCAAGATGCCGAAGTATTGGAGTTGTGGGAAACCAAGAAGAACGATTTACCCGAGCTCTATGAACAAGTGATTGTGGTTTTAGGCGTGCTGCTACGCAAGTTAGTATGATACTAGAGAGGCTTTTTTCTGGCGTAAAATACAGCATGTCGATGCGCTGAGCCGAGCAAAAGTAGAAGAACCAAGTGATACAATGGAAGAGGTGATCGAGACTCAACTACAAGTGATGCAAACGTTTGTGCTGTCTCACATTCCTTAGCCCGGCTAAACACCTTCTTTCGTCCACTCCCGTATGTTGCGGTCCAAACTACCCTAATAATTCTGCTCGCCAACGTTTCTTTCTCCGTGTCACGATCTTGCCTCCAACCCACCCTTTCAGTGGTATGCGGCCAAGGCCTTCCCACGGTTTCGCACATGCGGCGCCTCTCGGCTGGCATAACCTCTTTCTGTCCTTAGTTCGTTCTCTACTGACTACCAACCTTGCCGCCATTATCCCACCTATCATCTGTGCTACAATAAATGATAAATGTGTTACTTTAAGTTATTAGTTACATTCTGTTTTTATACTCTGATTTTTTTATACTCTGTTTTTATCTCTTATTAGCTATACTCTGAATGTAGTGTGGAACATTTAGAGTAGAATACATGTTACGGTTAGTTATATTATATTTAGAGAACATTGTACACCATTAGTTGGTACCTTCAGGTTGGCGACCCTGTGTGAGGGAGAAGGGGGCCTCCTGAGAGTGTTGGGGTGGTGGGAGTCAGTGGTCTACGGATCCTCGACTGGCATAGACTATGTGTTTGGTGTCGTGTCACTTTGTGTAAACACCCTTTCAAGTAAAATAAAACATTGATTATAAATGCATACGTGTATTTTAATCCTAATTACTCCTTTTCCCAATTCAGTCGGGACAAGAGGGTAACACGATTGACGTTGAAGATCAGGTTTTTGGTAATACAACGCTCCGATTCAGAGCTGTCACACAAAATAAGAATCTTACAAAAACCCGTAGAAGAAAGAACTAAGGAGGAGAAAAATCACACACAAAATCTAGAACTGCACCAGGGAAGATTGTTCAAGCGAGAAACGAGGAGCAAGGTGAAACGTTGCCTCTATGTAATTCGTAAGTCGATGCGAAAGGCTATCACTGTAAGATCTCATGAGATGTGTGGTCACTTTGCCCTAGAACGAACCATTGATTAGATCACGGAGCACTTTTGGTTTCCGCGAATGAGACGGTACGTGGGCACCATATTGGGCATTGTTTTGAGTGCTTGCTAATAAAGAACAGGCAGGAAAGCAACATCCGATTCCATCTGGTAGTAGACTATTCGAGGTGATCCACTTGGATCACCTTGGACCATCTCCGCTAAGTCAGAGAGGTAATTCTGAGCTTGTGGTTTTGATAGATAATCTGATAAAATTTATTATCCTTTATCCAGTGAAGGATACATAAACGAAAAATGTGTTGAAAAACCTAGAAGATGTTGTTACCGAGAGAGGGTTGCTACGGCAGATCATAACAGACAAAAGGACTTGTTATACATCCAAAGAATTTGAAAGCTTCTGTCAAGCAAGAGGAATAAAACATACATTAAATGTTACAAGCCACCCTCGTGCCAATGGGCAGGTGGAGCGAGTTAACCGTACAATCCTGCCAATGATTAGAATAGCAACAACTTATCCACAGCAAAATGATTGGGACAAAAAAAATGAAGCAGATACAGCGAAACTTGATCAAACAAAATCTCTACAAACAAAACAACAGGGCGAACGCTATTCGAGATTTTGCACGGGTACAATCCTCAATTCTATGATGGCAATTTACGATGATGATGATTGGTGGTGTTTAACGACGTACTTGACAGCTTAGGTCATATGACGTCTTCCGAATCATGTCCATCTATATCGCGGGAGTCGTCATAAGGGGAGTCCAGCAAGGGAAGGTAGGGCCATGTGGGAGGAGAATTATTCAGTGGGACAGTGGGTGGGGGAAGGGACAGGGTCTCGTTTCGTCGCCTCTTACGACTAGCAGAGTCACTCTGGGCCTATTCTACCCCAAGCTCTGCCGGGCTGGGTTTGACCGCGCTCAATCTGGCTGGGGGTCAACCCGGGCCCAGACGGGTCGGCAATTTACGAAAATTGACCTAAGGAACGGGCAATATTTGCTGGGAATCTCCTGAAAATCTTCAGAAGGAGACTCGCAACACAATAGAAAAGAAACAGCATGACTACAAGAGAGCATTTGACAAAAAACATTACTGCCTGGAATACGACATAGGTCAGTTAGTGATGATGAGGCGTGCAATGAAGTCAACGGGTAAGTCTACAAAAGCACAACTTACATTCCGTGGTCCACTTGTGTGGTCCGTGGTCCACTTGTGTGGTCCGTGGTCCACTTGTGTGGTCCGTGGTCTACTTGTGTGGTCCGTGGTCCACGCAAAGAAATTTCCGGGAGACGTTAACAGTGTTGCCCAGCTACAACAGACAGACGGGAAAGGGTTCCTCACCACTACAGCTCATGTGTCCGACTTAATTGATTTTTGGATTTGGATTGATTGATTGATTAATGGGGCTTAAAGTCTCATATTTTTGCAACTATGGCTAATCGAGACGATGAGCGGGTGATCATGAAGATGAGAAAGATGATGATGAAGAATAAGCCACATCCGAATCAGATCCATTGTACGTCGCGTGGGTCGTCATACGGGAGTCCAGGTGATTAATTGATTAATGGGGCTTTACGTCTCATATTTTCGCAACTATGGCCAATCGAGACGATGAGCGGGTGATAATGAAGATGAGAAAGATGATGATGAAGAATAAAGCCACATCCGAATCAGATCCATTGTACGTCGCGTAGGTCGTCATACGGGAGTCCAGCAAGGGAAGGCAGGGCCAAGTGGGAGGAGAAATCTTCAATGGGGCAGTGGAGGGGAGGGCCAGGGTCTCCTTTTGTCGCCTCTTCCAGCAAGGGAGGGCAGGGCCAAGTGGGAGGAGAAATATTCCGTGGGACAGTGGGGGGATAGGGACAGGGTCTCCTTTTGTCGGCTCTTACGACTAGCAGAGACACTCTGGGCCTATTCTACCCCGGGCCGAGAACACAACAAATTCTCACGAATGGGCGGATGGAGATCTGATTTACCAGTGTGGTCATGACAAATTAAGTGAAAACACAGAAGAAAGAAAGAAATGGATAAAAATGGGTTCAGACGAACATGAAAAGCTAAAAAAATCATGTATGTCAAAAGATTCATTAGTAATGTAGGACACACCAATAATTATTTTCATACAGGTCAATTGGAATCGTACCACAATATCAGGCTTAAATACATGCCTAAAATAACTCACTTATTTTACGAAGGGAAGCTAGTCCGATTCATGCTTGCTGTAATAAATAAATATAACAATTCGAATAACTTTTTTAAAAGCTCCAAATAAACTTTACACACCAGTCACGTGATACTTCTGGCAGTTCGAAAGTAGGGGGTGGGGGTAGGGGTGTGAGGGTGAAGACCGCTGACTACCGAGCGCGGGCTTTTTCACTACCCAGCTTGTTTCGACAGTGCTACCTTGTGCATCGTTCATCGTCTTACAGTGAAACATGAACAAGCAGATTCTGTGTAAATAAGGAAGACTATGGGGAAGGATCCAATACCCAATCTGCCAGCACGCCTGAATCAAGGTAAGTTAACAATATATTGTTCAGAAATATTATTTCACAATTAGGCCTAACCTATTTGGTTTGTAATATGCCTGTGTATAGCTCCTTAGCTGAACGCACCTGAACCTTTGTATATGTGCCCCCTTATAGTGAGCGTAGTTCCGGTTACTTGTCTGAAACTAGAACTCGCGGTCCGGTAAAATTACGTAAAACTGACGCGACGCTGACGAAAAAACGCTGACCAAGTTTTCATCCACAACCCCGTCTGGCTGAAAACTGAGTTCACAGTTTACTTTAATAATTTGTGGGTCGTCCTTCTCGATGATGCGTACTGAACGACTTATCCATATCTTGTTGGTGTTTGGATCCAACAGGCGATAACCTTTAGTGGCGGTGTCATAACCAATGAGCACGCCCAGGATGGCCTTGTCATCCCATTTCTTGCGTTTTTGTTTTGGGACAAGTGAATATACTTTGGACCCAAAAACTCCGATGTGACTTTTGTCGGGCTTGAAACCATCCCAAAGTTCGCTTGGTGTCTTGTCTACACTTCGGCTCGGTAGACGATTTTGAAGGTACGCCGCAGCGCACACTGCTTCTCCCCAAAATCTCTCAGCAAGTCCAGCATCCAATAACATGCATTTTGCCATCTCAACTAAAGAGCGATTCTTTCTTTCTGCCACACCATTTTGCTGAGGTGTGTACGGCACCGTAAACTGGTGCTGAATTCCCTCATTTTTTAAGAAATTCTTTAGGTCCTTGTTGACGTATTTTTTTCCATTGTCAGTACGAAAGATAGTGGGCCTGTGTCCGTACTTAGTACGAGCCATAGCAACGTACTCTTTCACAACATCTACTGCTTCATCCTTGGACTTCAGCAAACGAACAAACGTGAAGCGTGATAAATCGTCAACAAACGTAATCATGTACTGATTACCGCTCGGCGTTGTGGTAGGTATTGGTCCGCAGACGTCGCTATGCACTAATACACGATTTCGTAAACCATCAGCGCACTCTATATCGCGAGCGCATTGCATGCTGGGACTTTGGTGGCTGTCATGTAAACACTAACCTTCCTGCTCCCGCCCGCAATGCAAATGTGATTTACCACATCAGCCTATTAGTAGAGACTGTGGTGTTTCGAGTGCATCCCTGCGACCTGTGCTAGCAAGCGCAAAGAAACTCTGCAAGAACTTCCATCATGTAAGTAGACATCAACATTCTTGATTACTCTAGGCCTACTTAGGCCCTTCCACAACTTAGCCATCTAGGCCTAGTCCTAGGCCTAAGCCTAAAGGGAGTAAGCTAGAGTGAGGCCTAGGCCTAGGCCTACTTGATAGGATAGATCTAGGATATAGACTAGGCCTATCTTAGACCCTAGCTAGGGGCAAGGCCACATTTCACATTATTACAATCTAACCAAGGCTTAGGCCTAGATGGCAGTGGCCAGTGAGTGGTCAGAAGTTGAGTGTTGACAGTCAGCCGGCTAGGCCTTCCCATACAAAAATATACATGAATACACTACGAAACTCCTCTTAAACTAATCATACAAGTACATTATACCGGTACCTAATCTTACTTTTATGTTTTGTTACAGGCTAAGCAAGCCAAGACTTGCCCTACAGGAAGTGCCAGGGTTGTCAAACATCTCCAACCTTCCAGTACGTGGACTGCAAGATTTACCCAAGGGGTACTGGACCAAAACGACCAAAGGCTTGCCTAGTAATTTTTCAGAAGAGGACATCAAAGCGTATCACAGCAACAGTGCCGCGAAAAAACATTTTAATGCAGGCTATAGAATGTTTCGCTCGCATAAAGTAAAAGACGTACTACTAAACTTGAGTGTGCCCAATACTGTGTTTTGTAAAGCAAAAGTCGAAGCATCTTTTTCATTAACTAAAAAGTATGTGACACAAGTTAAGTTAAGCACCAGTAGTGAAATTCTTGGTGGATATTGTGAATGTGCTGCTGGACTTGGCGGTGTTTGTAAACACGTCGGAGCCGTCTTGTGGTTCATGTTCGTCATGCAGTAGGCCTAAATCAGGAAAATGAGATGGATAGCCAGGCTTTATAGAAGGTTTTAGGAAATGAAAAGTTTTATACTAGAGATGCACACGAAAATAATCGACCAACAAAACATAAATGTAAACAAATGGCCTAGACCCTACTTATCGGGCCCAAGATGAGGCCTAATCAATCTTGATGATTGTGACCCGTTGTTCTGTAAAAGTAGCATTTTATTAATTACATCAAGAATGTACCAAATTGTACCCTAATTTTTAAATGTAATTGGGCCTAATTTTCATCTTCCATTGTGCATCCCTAGATTTAACCACACTTCAATCTAAATATTCAAACCTATTTATTGCATAGTAAACAAGTAGGTAGTTCCACAGGTAGGCCTACACGTCACTAATTTTTCAAGTTGTACTAGGCTAAGTGTAAATAAATTTAAAGTTAGTTGCGTTACGCAATTTACTTTCTGTTCAACAATGGTTCATTAGTAAAATTAGTAAGTATGCAACATAACTTCCAAATTGGATCCAGTTTTAAGCTCATAGAATTCGGAAAAATATATTTTAAAATCCTGAATTCCTTTACTCCTCTAATCACACGTTCCACGTTATTATTATTAATAATACTTTATTGAACATATAGATAAATCATATTTTTTGCAACACTTCAATACAAACAGAAATTCCTGAGTATAATAACTCTTAACTTTCCCAAGATAAATTGATAATATTTAAAGATAACATAAAGGTTGTGGAAAAAGAACAAAAACATGTATAGTGTGTTGGGGAAAAAAGTTGAAAAAAAAACCCACTGGTTCGGGCACTCACACACAGCAACAAGCGCTGTGAAAAATGTGTATTAATGAAAACGTCCTTTTCTCATACGCAGGAGATAACTTGACTCTGTTCGTGTATGTTTTCTTCTAACTAATAATAACTTGATAATAACAAAAAAAGGAAAAATAACAATTAAAAGAGACTTTTCCGTCATATTATAAAAGCATGTCTTTAGGTAACTTATGTTTATATCGATAAGGTAGGGTTAAAAAACTGTATTGACCTAGCCCTGAAATTAAAGAATTTGAATTATTGTTGTTGCAAGCTGTATAGAAGTTGACAGTGAGGTTAAAAACAAAGTCGAACATAAGTGGCAACTTAAAGAAGTCATGGAGAACTGAGATGCACTTGCGTTTTGGAATATTCCCTATCATTCTGAGGCATTTATTTTGGACAGTCTGAAGTTTCTTAAAATTTGTTGCACACGTCGAACTCCACACGGGGGCAGCGTAGGCTACGTCATAATCGGCCGGATCACCATGGTGTAGAGGAGACGTTTGTCTGTTAAGCTGAGTTTGCTCGTTTTATTGAGAAGCGGGTAGAGGCTGGACATGGAGGCGTAGGCTTGCTGCATCTTGCTGTTCACATGATGAGTAAATGTTAATTTTGAATCGAGATAAACTCCGAGATATTTAACAAAACTAGACCACTGGATAGGGTTTCCATTGACTGTCACTTCCGGTTTATGGCACGGTCTCCGTTTTGTGAAGAAAATTGCTGATGTCTTGGCTTCATTAACTTTAATCTTCCATTTATGAAAATACCTTCTTAATGCGTTCAGGGCTCTTTGGAGTCGCCGCTGAATCGGGCCTGGACGATAAGAGGACGTGAAAATTGCTGTATCATCAGCAAACATGCTGACAAGTATGTGTAAAAAACGCGGGATGTCAACACGTTCCACGTAAATTCTTAATTTGGCAATGTCTCGTGTCAACTTTTCGTCCTCAATGGTCAATTGCGGTTGTCCTTTCATGAACGGCGGTATGTTTAGTTTCACTCCCACTTCCGACAAGGCATCTTCTATCAGAAACCCCCGATCTGCCATTACTGAGTCCCCACTATCCAACATCTTGTAAAGCCCGCTGTCCTTCGTAATCTCTTTGTCAGAGATTCTGCCGGGAGCCAGGCTAGAAATAAAACAAAACCATAGTCTCTTAGAATCTTGGTAAGGAAATAACAATTAGTTATGAATTAGTTTGTGAATTAGTTGTGAGTTATTTGGGAATTGGAAAATGTTACTTCGTTAAATGTTCTGCCAGTCCGGACAACAGAAGGAAGAGGAATTGAGGCCCTACCATAGGCGTGCGCACCGCCCCAGCAGACACGGACCCCAAAAATACCTGTGGGGCTATCGATCCTAACGATATTTACTGTACGATCTAGGAACGCAATGCCTTAAAATGCGTGTTTGCATTGAAAATTTTGTTTTATCGATGTTTTGATAGGGCAAATTGAAAATACCTAGTGGTTTTAACAACAAATGGTTGGTGCTGAAAACAGGTTAGCTAACCAGACATTTTACTTTGAATTTTCATAGCTGGGGATCTGTCAATGATGATTGATTAATGGGGCTTAACGTCTCATATTTATGCAACGATGGCTAATCGAGACGATGAGCGGGTGATAATGAAGATGAGAAAGATGATAATGAAAAATAAAGCCACATCCGAATCAGATCCATTGTATACGTCGCGTGAGTTGTCATACGGGAGTCCAGCAAGGGAGGGCAGGGCCAAGTGGGAGGAGAAATATTCAATGGGACAGTGGGGGGGAAAGGGGATTGGGGTGTAGACTGCACTTCGTCTGACTTCTCCTCCTCGACCAGTCCGGCTTGGTTGGCCCTACCAGAACCATAAGGTTCCGCCGGCATAGCTCTCGGGATCAACAAAGCACGCAAACCTGCCCACCACGATAAGGTGGCAGTCCCTGGGCAGGGACTTAAATACAGATATTCCCCATGTTTTTCATGATGTATCAGGAAGGTTGGATAATTATCTTTACGAAGTGCTTTGGTTTTCTACATTCGATAGTACGGCGGTCGATTTATAAAAAAAGAGTCGATTCTGCAGCGCAATCCCGCGCGTTTCATCCCCATATACCATCCGGTAAGGGTTGTTTCGTCCGCCTCGGCGAGGGGCTAAGAACTTTCGCAGATATTCCGTATCCTTTTGAAGAAAAAGTAAAACTCAATCATTTTATATTGAAAATAACACGTCATTGCTTGCATAGAATAAAAAATATGTGTGAAATATGTACGTATATAGGTGCTATAAGCCGCGAAATATGGGGATGCATTGTGGCATGCGAGGTTGGGTCACTGTATTTCAACGATTGTTTTAATCGATTTTAGCCCCGTAAAATGCTATGATAACATTATAATAGTGATAAATAATGTATCAAAACGCGTTTAATCCTGAATTTGGATAGCCTAAAGTGACCCGAAAGGGCTTAAATCGAGGTAAGGGTTGGTGGTAAATAGGCGCCAAAACACGCAAAACGCGCGCATTTCAAACGTGCCAGAATGGAAAAATAACATTTTCGTAATTTTATGTTAGTAATTGAAGTCTAAGAGGCCAATAAAATTATTTATATTATGCCTATAGTATACTTAGGAATTGTTTTATATACCACAAGGTGTTTTGCCCTTTTTATCTCCCCCCCCCCCCCCCCCCCCCATTTATTTAATTATATTTATTTATGATTGTATTTAAAATATATCCCATCAACCCATTAGAATAACAAAAAATAGTTGTAGACCTCATGGTCATGTCAATTTATGAGCGCATCATTAAATAAATGAAATATCCTTAATTTAAATATATTGGTCTAGTCCATCGCCCAACATGGCACCATCCAAAAGGCAGAGGAAGGTACACTCTGCCGAATCGATAATGAAGGTTTACGCTGCCATAGAGTCTGGCATGTCCCAAGCAAAGGCATGCCAGCTCTATGGCATTCCAACGTCCACGTTCTCCGACAAGAAGCTCGTCAAGACAGCCATCGCTTGTAAACTGGGGAATGACCCAGTTTTCAACTGCGAGCAGGAAGACTTATTAAAAAAATATATTGACGAAATGGCGAGCCGGGGCTTCCCTATAAAAAAAGAGAATCTCTGCGATTCGGTTCAGGAAATTGTTGAATCGGATCGCAGAAATACTTTATTTACCGAGGGACGCCCCGGTAAGTCTTGGAAAAGAGGGTTTTTAAAACGCAACCCGGAGATACGCCAGAGAGTGGCGGAAAGCGGGAGTAAGGGGCGGGCTGCTGACTCGAAAGAGAGTCTGGAGAGGTGGTTTTTGAAACTCAAAGACTACCTCTCCGGAATAGGCGAGTCGGCTATCCTCGAGCAACCGGAGAGGATGTTCAACACGGACGAGTCTGGTGTGCTCTTCCACACCAACTCTGGTCGCTTCCTTTGCATGGGCAATAGGACGCCCTTAGCTACTGCCCTTGCCAAGGAAAAAGAGCAGATGACCGTGTTGTGCACGTTTTCTGCCGCGGGTACATTAGCGCCGACCATTAGAAATTAAGGAATATCCATTTTATTCAATAATTATGGACACTACTCAAGATGTCTCAAAGGTGGATCGGTTGGGTCAAATTGTCCGGTATGTAACCGTAACAGAAAACTCAATTATCATCAAGGAATCATTTCTCGGATTCTACAATGTTCATGATCACTCGGGAGCTGGGTTAGAAACCGAGATTCTTAAACTTATCGAAGACAACGGGCTCTCGCTGTCTAAGTGCCGAGGGCAAGGCTACGACGGAGCAGCTAATATGAATGGGGTTATCTCGCGTTTCCTTTAGTTTGTGTATGTGTTTCGTGTATTAGTGTATGAAGATTCGATCTAGGGCTGGTTAAACTAACGAACGATCATCGTTTTTCATTTTCATTATACTACATTAGACCTATAGGGACAAAGCGCTAAATAGAAACAGCATTAAAATTCATATTTTATGAACCATTTCAATGATAATACATGGCTAAACAATTTGCACGTAACCGCTCGGCAAGCGGGAGACCGGGTTCGACTCCCAGCGAAGCCGGGCTTTTACCTTCTTAAAATAATTCTTCTACAATAATTTATATATGTTTCAGACTTAGGCCGTGGCATATGTTATTATGTCACGGAGAACAAAAGAGGCGTACGACCTAGTTTTTCAAACACTGAAAGACATTGCAGGTGGTTTGATGGCCCCCATCAAAATAATGTCTGACTTTGAGAGGTCTTTACAAACATCTCTCATTAAGGCCTTTCCAAACGCAAATGTAACGTGATGTTTCTTCCACTTCACAGGTACCCACATTTTTTTACCACTTCATATTACGCTTATACCAATCTGTAAACATTTCCGATATATATTTCCATTACACATATTTCCATAAAAATGATTATCTTATTGTAAAATTTGGATCTAAGCTGTTTTCAAAGCATGGAAGCGAGAAACACTTATATGATTTCATTGCACAGAAAATGAGAGAACTAGGTCGATTGCTCTTCCAGGCTAGCGACATCAAGGCAACAGTCACTCAACTCGCAGATTTGATTGACCGGTTGACACAATGAACTATGAAGTGTTCTTAACAGCAGTAAAACGTCGCAAAATTTGTTGTCATTTTATCTACATCTTAACACAAGCGTTTGTAATAGACCTCGCAAATGAAAAGACCTATTTTTTTAGGAGTGAAACAAGTGAAACAATAATATTACACTGTTAACACTAATTTATTGTGAAGTACACAATCATTAAATTACAAGAATATGAAATTACAAGAGTATGTTATTTAGTGGCAGTTTGACTTTGATTTTCTTTGTTGATCTTGGCCTTGGCCTTTGAGTTCTTTAGTTCTTAAATTCTTTGTATAGTTCTTTTATCTTTTTATATTTGTTATATGGTTTTACGTTTTAATCATAGTTCGTTTGACTTTCACACGCTTTATAGTTCGTAATTCTTAGTTCGTAAAATCTTTGTTTATAAGTTCTTGGTTCTTTATTCGTAAATTCTTTGTTTATAAGTTTTATAGTTTTAAAGCATGATCGGTACGTTACGGTTTGTTGTAGTTCGAGTTGTAGTTGTAGATGTAGTTCTGTAGTTGTTATTGTAGTTGTTGTAGATGAATGCCTATTTGAGGCATGATGAACCGGACCCGTGGACTAGGCTCCTGCCTTTGTCCTGGAGACGGCTCGCTGCTGCTCCGGACACACACGTCTGTCCTCGGATGGTACTATTGGCCGACTGGTTGGGTCTCTTTTTGTCCGTTCTGGGTTCTTGGGTTGAAGGGGTGTGGGGGGGTAACTGCTTTCGTTGGTTTGTGGCGTTGTTGCTATCCAAAGTTGCGTAATGCGTTCGCACACGCGCGAGCTGGCTACGCACTTGGGGCACTGGATATTTACTATTTCACAACCGTGAAGCTTCGATTTGAGGGTTCTTTTGTTTGAAACACATACGCAGGCACACACGTGCTCTGTCCGTATAGTCCATTCGAAAAACATGTCTGGTTATATCGTTTATAAAAACATTAGTCAAAACTGCCGGGATGTGAAATGTCAAAACTGCCGAAAAACAAACAATAAACCTTAAATACTAATAATATGAATAACTAATGTCATGGAATGTCAGGTTGGCACACTGTACTGCCACACATTGATTGGATTTCCTATGCATAGGCCTAATTGGCCAATACTCTTCCCTTGTTGCGTGGCTGAGGATGTGACATGCTTGTCATTTAGTGGCTACAAGATCTTCGTGTCGCTTCCCCATGCTGTTCGAGTTGCTCCTTTCTTCGTGAAGGTGATCCTGCACGTAGGGACTAATGATGTGCCTTCGCGACAACCGGTGGATGTAAGCTCATTTTATCTACATCTTAACACAAGCATTGATTGGATTTCCTATGCATAGGCCTACTTGGCCAATACTATTCCCTTGTTGCGTGGCTGTTGATATTCGCATAAAAATGTCAACCGTTTGAGAAACGTTTACTGCTTGCATTAAATATGTAGCTTATTCTATTCACTGGAAAACTGTTTTGAATATTGCAGATTTTTCATACAAAAAGAAACTTACACACTTTGTTTGTCTGAAACTTTCACGTCAGATGTCGAAACTTGCACACTTTGTTTGTTTGATAATTGGGCCACAACGTTGGCTGAAACTTTCACGTCAGATGTCGAGTCCTTTAAGTCTATTTGGTTGTTACAGATACTAGTGTCCCAATACAAAGACCTAGTGACAGCAATACTGCAAGAAAATCCAGACATCGAGTTGGTTGTCTCTGGCGTACTTCCTCGCTTCACAAACTGGTGGAAGGAATACGACCAAGCCAATTTCCTTAGTTGGACTAACATCAAAGCTAATCGACTCAATGGTAAGTGTTATTATTTTGTTTTTAATTCATAATGTTTTTATTATGCACTATTTTCCTAGGCATACCACATTGTCAAGTACAACACATCATGGTACACTACACACAAAGCGCAAATCAACTCTCTAAATTCGATCTCATCCTCAAAACACAACTTCAATTGAAGGACCAACATACTCATTCCAGGAACTTCAAGGTGACCTATTCAACGCGTCAAAAGACACAGCTCTTGCACATTGTGTGGGTGGAGATTTTAAAATGAGTCAAGGAATAGCCCTCCAATTCAGGAACAGATTCGGTAACGAAGGGTTTCTTAAAAGCCAAAAGAAGGAGAAAGGAAAAGTAGGCTAGCTCTCCTTAGAACCCCGGACAGTTATGTTTACTATCTGGTCACAAAGTACCATTCAACAGATAAGCCATACTTTTGTAATCTAGTACGATCTCTCCACCATTTGAAGCAATATTGCCAAATCCACGAAGTAAAGAAACTTGCCATTCCGAGACTAGGATGTGGACTCGACCAGTTTGACCAGCTGCCCTGTCTGTAACGCGATCGTTGGACGCTTTGTAAGAGTGTATGTGTAATTCTCTGAAAACGGGGTACATATGAAATATGATATACAGTAGTTTTATAAAGACGAAAACCGAACTTTTCGGGCTAACTTGTATATTTACACTGCATCAAATATCAATCTAGTCAGTAAATATATTAAGAGCGTTCGGCAGTAGTAATTTTACCACTAAAAACTTTTGTCTAAACTTACACTTCTAACGCCTAAACTAGTAATAGGATCTGTCTTATTTTTTTTATCCGGGTAGGCAAAGGATATATCGATTAAGGCCATTAAAAAATGTTTCATTTTATTGATAAAAAATTAATGATATAGGTACATTTGCATGTAGAATTGATGTACAAATTTATTAATTTGTGCGAGCTTGACAAGGGTTAGCAGAGACATTTAAAAATGTTCTTAGTAGATAATTTTGTCCACTTCTGTCCACAGAAACAACCACAAGCTGGAACCCCCTACAATCATCCCCCGTACGTAAACCAGTCACCGTTCAATCGTCCCCCACAAGAAAACCAGCATGCAGCAACCACTCTCTACAACCGTTCTTCACATGGAAGCCAGCGCCAACTACCACCAGCAACCCCCTACAATCATCCTCCGTACGAAAACCTTCAAGATTGTGTCATCCACCAATCACAACAGCGACAATCTAATGTCATATCGCCAACATCCGAGAGCCAGACTAGCATCTTTAGTGTTTGAAGTCTGTGCCGTGTATTTATACTCAGATGCCCCTTAATGAATTATTAAACGTGGGGGTTCGTTTTAACTAAGCATGTGTGCCTCTAAGTAGGTACAGTTCTATTTTTATAAAATTAACTTTAGGTTAGTTATAGGGATAGTTCATTTTATTTGTTAATAATAAAATAAATAGTATTGAATAAATACGTTCGCATTACAATAACAGACAAATTATTTCGGAGCATATTGTAACTTAGGCCCGGTTTTTCAATCAGTCATTAACGGGGCCGTTTGCTGGCGGTCCGTCTGCATATGGTGTATTGGGTTACAGATTACGGACCGTCAGCTGACAACCCCGTTAACGGCACGTTAACCGATTGAGAAACCGGGCCTTAATGTAATAGTAAATACTACCACGCCAGAACATATACGATAACAAGAATAAACACAATTTGAAACTATGTAGTTTAATGTCTCTCTTATCTTACCTTAGTGTTACTGCAATTGCGTTATTAAATGTAGTTTTTTCTTTTCAATACCCGCTCTGACGTACGAACAGTTTATCAAATGAACTGAACCGGAAATAATAAAAAAACTTGTCTTCGTACTTCCGCAAATCGTGAAACAGGATACTATACTTCCCTTTTCTTCTTAGTTTTTCAAATGCCTTAATATGGCGATAGCTAGAAAACACACCTTCACACGTTGATTCCATCGTGCTAACTGGTCGCCAGTTGCTGTACACAAAAGGGTTTCCTACTTGTCGCGCTCAAGTCGCTCGCTAGCGTGGCCGGGTCCTGCGATCTGGTCGCGATCTTTATTGCTTCTCGCGACCTGGTCGTCGCGAACAGGACGCAAGCTTGGCCGTACCCTAGGTGGTCAGCGGAGATCAGCGGAAGGATTACGAACGTGACAAGGGTTTGACAGTTGATGAGTATTGGAGCTCGAGTTGAGGACTTACCAAATTCTCCAATTGACGTGTTTCTGGTTGATGAGTTTCCGGGTTACCATTTGGAACACGTGTTGTCATTGGGAGCCTCGCCACAAGATGTCGAAACATTTTCAAGACAACACCAGAAGTGTTCGGCTAATGACAATGATTATTCCAATAAAGAAATTGGGAAGATCCGCCCATCTAACAGGAGAAAGTCCAAAAGAAGACACACAAATAATTTTGCTAAATAGAGAAGGTATGTTGTGGTTATATTTTCTTTTGGCTATATGAATTATTATTTATTTTATACGAATAGTGTTAATGCTTAATATAATTTATTCCGATCATAATATTGCAGATCGGATCGCAATTAGTAAACCCGGCGTTGGTTGTGTGGATGAAGTGTCGCCGACACTGAATTGCACTGAATTGTCAGCTAAGTTTGATAGGCAGTCACAAATATCAGACACATTCAAACCAGACACTGAGAAAGTATTAATTGAAAACGACACTCCTCCCGAAAACGTTAACTTTAAAATATGTGGTCGGCAAATTGTTGGGATTGAATATTTTTCTAAAAAAACTCCAAGAATTAAACAACCATCCCCCTGTCACTGGATGTTCAATATCTGACATGGATATCGTCGGGGAAGTAAGACGAGGGCTAAATTCAATAATCAAATTGCAATGCCGAATGTGCAATGCAATAAAACGCTTGTACACTCACGATCCCAACAGGGAAGAAGTCGACGTCAACACAGCTTCAGTGGCGGGAGCTATGAGCATAGGTATTGGGCACGCTCAGCTCAAAGAGTTGGTGTCTGCCCTTGACGCCCCTCCTATGTCAGCTCATACCTTCCATAAGTACCACGATACTGTAACGGACGGATGGGAAAAAACGGCGTTGCAGGATATGAAAGACGCCGTTGCCGAAGAGGTGCGCCTGGCGTGGAGCGAGGAGACTTCGAAGCCCAAGGCCGGCCGGTGCTGACTGTGGTGTGTGACGGCTGCTGGAGTAAGCGTTCACACATAAAGAACTACAACGCTCTATCGGCGCGGTAAGCTGAGCAACCAGATATGCCAGAAGCACTATTCCAAGAGAGATGCCAAGAGTTCCTCATTGGCCTGCAACGCGCACCGGGTGAGCTCCGTCAGTAGAGAGAGACACCATTACGCAGTCAGAGTGGACGTTGGATCGAGGAGCGTCGTCGACTCCTGACGGCGTCGATGTTCGGTCCAGTATGTAACCTTCGCGAGACTACTAGTTGCGTGAACACTATCGAAAAAAAGCTGTACAGTGGGGAGTTTCATTCGAATGCAACAGACTACGGGAAAGAACATGAATACGATGCTATCGTGGAATGATTAGGTTCAAGCACTCTTGGTCCAGGATTTGGCATCTCTTGAACCTCTTAACCCGAGATTAGCTAATAGGATATATAGTTGTTGTAACGTGGTGTACGAGAGAAATATATAGGAAAATTCAGTAACACAAGATCATTGCAACAGATCTCTGTAAGAGAGGGAACTCATGAGGAGGATCTTGTTAAAAGCCAACATATATCACATTTATCGCATAGATAAAAGTAATAGGATGGCTAAATATGGAAAACTGGAGAAATGCACACCTCGCTGTTTTGGTCCACTCGGTTATAACGAATTAGTCTCCACCATATTTATGTAAAAAACTCATAAAAAGAAAAAGTATATTCCCTGCCAGCACCCGATATTCTCATAAACTGGCATAACTCCTACTCAACAACCATGTTTCAGTGATCTTTCACTTACACAGCGACCAAATGATACAACTCTCTTCCCAAAGCACTAACAGCAAAATCTATTATCAGTTCAAAGCAGATATTAATCAATGGCTACTTAACTACCACACAGGATGGATAGATTAATGTGGCTTAACGTCTCATATTTGTGCAACAATGGCTAATCGAGACGATGGGCGGGTGATAATGAAGATGACAAGATGATGATGAAGAATCAAGCCACATCCGAATCAGATCCAAACATGCAAATCAGCTGGGTTAGTTGAATAGATGCAAAGAGATTACAATGCAAACAATCTCATCAGTGTGCTCCTTGTCTTCTTACTGTCAACATCAAGTGTCGAGATGGCTACAAATCGTGACAAGTCTCCATTTAAATACTTACAGTCACCAAAGCGCGTACTGTGCAGTAAAAAGCGAGCCATGGTTCTCCATGCTTACGGCAAATTACGAGAAGAAAACCCGTTAATGAGTGTGAGGGACGCTGTATGCAGAGCAAGAACATTGTGTGGCGTAGATAAGGGGATGGTTTTAAATTTGGAAACCGAGTTCAAACAGAAGAGTGATCTCTTTACTCCCCACGCAAGAGGAAACCAACGAAAAAAGAGTCGACTCTGACAATATCGTGCAACCTGAACCATTTCACAAGAACGCTATCCCGATAAAAATTCCCAACATGTTCCGGCAAAATATTGCCCAAACAGTGAATCGCGTTTGCGCTGTAATTCAAGGTCCTGACTTAAAGGCCCTATCTAGGATAAGTGTTTATCGCGTCATGCGAGACCTTGGGTTCAAATACTGCAAGAAGATGCGCCGTTCCATTTTAATGGAACGGGATGAAATCCAGTTGTGGAGAGTACGCTATCTTCGTAAAATTCGAGAGGCCAGGCGATTGGGGAGGAAAATCTACTATTTGGACGAGACGTGGGTTAATGCTGGCCACACTCTGTCCACAGCTTGGGTTGACACAACCGTCAAGAGCTGTCAATTGATTGATTGATTGACTTTTGGATTTTGGGCGCTTTTAACGGCGAGGGTCATTCGCGCCTCCAAGATGTATGTAATAAGTAAATTATGGTTAAAAAGGTATATTTTGAAATGTAAATGTAATACAACGAAAACGAAAATCGATGTCATCAGAACATTGCCAAAGTCATCATAAGAGAGGGTTAACACTTATAAGATTCGTTGTCAGTAGAATATTGCCTAGGTCATCATAAGAGAGAGGGCTTACAGAGTCGTGGTCAGTGGAACATTGCCAAGGTCTTCATAATAGAGGATTAACAGAGTCGTTGTCATAATAACATTGCCACGGTCGACATAAAATGGGAGGTAATTAAATAAGAAACAAGTTTTCTACATATAGGAGGGTATTCAGCATGCTGGGTGGATTTTTGAAGACACTCTACGGAAAGATAAGAAATGTTGAGCACTTATAGTCGATTAATCAGATTAGCTTGTTCCAAAAAGTTAAGAAGTTTTCTGCAGTTGTCATAGGACAGTAGCTTCTCATATGATTGGCTGAGACCCAATTGGAGTCTTAAGCCATCATATAAAGAGCTGTCAAGAAGCCTTCCTCCGTGGCCTAGCGACTGGTCTGAAAACCCTCACAGGGGAAGGCAAACGACTCGTCATCGGGCACATTGGTAGCGACGACGGCTTTGTCGAGGGCGCCGAGCTGGAATTCGAAGCGAAGAAGGGCGACGTGCACGTGGACTACCATGATGAAATGGATGGCGCTCGCTTGGCAACCGAACTCCGTCATAGTGATTGGTAATGCGGTTTAGTGGTTACGTCCGTCGTGACCTTGATTTAGGATACATTTAGATAACTTAGCATACTGAAAGTAGGTTACATCACATTTAATGGTTTGCCAAGATCCTTTGTGTGTGAGTGGCGGATCCTTTATGGGACAATAATGCTAAAGCGAGATTCGCTACTGTTCCAGAACCCCTATCTACACCCTACTACCAATTTACACACAATTACACCCTAGCTCCAAGAAATTCATCTAATGTAAGAAAATTGCGATGGAGAGCAGTCAGTATAATCTCAGCAGTATTACCCTGGATAGGTATTTATAATTCACATTCTTCATGCCATTCCACTTCTTTGATTGCCTTTTCTTTAGACAAATTTGGCCTACTGGTTTCAAAGAGCTCCGAAACAGCTGTCGCCTTTAGTAGTTGGAAAACTTTACGAAAAAGTCAATGATAAGATGCCAAGATCACTAATAGTGGAAGTAACGAAGGCAAAAATCTGGTTTATCCACCACTAATTGCAAGAGTTTTGTTTTTTTGTTTACCTATTCTAAAAAATGTGCTGATTACGCACATATAAAGTCTACCACCGAAATCTGATGGGAAATTGCTTTAATTTGCATTTTAACTATGCATAGTTAAAATTAATTTTTTTTATCAAAACTGATTGCCGAATTACAAAATGTACGAGGAGCTTATATTCACATTAAGTTTTTAAAAATTTCAAAAAAGTAATTAAATTGCGATTAAATTACATTTTTCAAATTTACATAAGTTTAATCAAAATTTTATTCTAGGAAAACGATTCGAAAAAAATGAGTCTACTTCATTAAAACGTCTTTATTATGAACCAGTTAGCTATAGTAGTTAACAGCACAGACACGTTTCGTCCCTGGGAAGGAGAGAACCCAGGCCCCAGTTCTTCAGTACCAATTGCAACAGTTAACATGGAGAGTGATGTTGAAAGCGATATCGATGTGTTAAACGAAGATACAGAAGGTGCCGAGAATTCTCCTATCACACCAAGAATTACTTCAACCCCTAAAAGAACTCCACCCACTGATGAAATCCCAGTGAGTACACCTAAACGGACGCCAGGTATGCGAGTGAGACGCTATCGTAACGCGAACAACAAATGGTTCTAAATTTACTTAATTATTTTAAAGGTAAGAGAGAAAGACAGTTTGTAATGAAATCATCTAAAGCTATGAAAGTTGGCTACTAAACCGTTAAGAAAATTTCAAAGGGCGGCGTCAAATCGCCGAAAAGAGTAAATAAGTTACGTTTTCGAAACATTGATGGTTTTGTGTGTGACTTGATTCCGCGCACGATTTATGAAATGTAAAAAATTATGACTACGAGTTTCCATACTGTGTAAGAACACTACTTCGCGTAGTCAAAAGTTTGGGATTTCACCACCGCAAACTTGACAATCGCCAAGTGCTGATGGAGTCAACAAGGATTGCGTCTCTTAGATACGCATATCTAAGAATAATTCACAAGTAAGTTTTGAACATCTACACAATAACTTTTACCTGACAGTAAAAAAATCACGAAATATTCATGTCATGGGGTGGGTTTTACTATACATAAAAATATATCACCTTGACTACAGGGTTTATACATAAACTACATACTGTAGAAATATAACAACATCATGTTGACAACGGAAGCATCTCGAAATGTTTCAGAGAGATAAATGCAGCGTCTGGGCATACGATACGAAATATAATAGACTTCTAGAGGTAGGTCAAGCGGATGACTAATATCAACAGGGAAAAACAACTCATTAAGACCACCATGTTGACATCGTCAACAGATCAAATAAGTAACACGCCAGATCATAACAAAATCCAGAAATTATGAGATTTATCTGCAAGTTTAGTATAAAAGCTCGGAATTTCAATGAAGAAAGGGCAGTCAGTCAGTCGGCGGCTAGAGCTCAATTGGGTTCAGCCTATCTAATAAGTAGTCTAATAATGCTTAAAACCGGGTCTGCAATAAGCGTTACCAACTGCTGACCTACTGCAAAACAGGGCTTAATATTTTATTGCATACTTGAATTTTATTCCTTAAGGTTTGGTCAAAGTCAGCGTGTCCAATTGGTCATCTGATTAATAAAACAAAACTTTAGGCCTTTACTGTATTTATCCTGAGAACCCTGCCTACGACATAATATTAAATCCACCATACCAAGACCGTTACGCCTTAGACAGAAGATCACTCGACCAGCAGGTATTCGATCCCTCGAACTAATGAATAGTCTAGGTATTACCCCACCTCTTGTTTTTACCAATTCTTTTGCTGCTGTCCCGCCATGGATGATCAGTATGCCCAAATGCATCACTCAAATGTCAGTATACAAGAAAAGCACTACATCCTGCTTGCAATATCAAGCAATGTTTAATCAAATTCGTTCCCTATACTCCGATCACGAATGCATACTTACAGATGGGTCGAGAATCGAGGACTCGGTCGGCTGCGCTTTTATTACTGACAAAGAAAAGTTTTTATTCAACCTAGACTCACTTTTTAGCATTTTTAACACGGAACTCTTCGCAATCATGCAAAGTATTTAATATGCCTTTCGAAGCAAGATATCAAAGTTTTTAATATGCACCGACTCTCTGAGCTCTCTTCAGGCACTTTTAGAATTTAATCGTAAGCCAAGATCGTTGAGTGAAAGTGACAGATGGAAAGCGACAGAATTCCGCAAATTTTTGTTATACTTAGGGCCACTTTATTTAAAGGGAATTCTATATGATGAAATGTATGATCATTTTATGCTACTGTTTTGTGATATAACTATTCTAGTTTCAGAATCATTCAACCTAAGATTTAATCATATCGCACATGACTTGCTTTAAAGATTTGTTTCCGAAGCTGCTAAACTGTATGGTATATAAGTGTATAAAATGTAAATAAATGTTTCAGGAGACCTTCGTAACTGCCTATTGTAACAGGCTAACGGAGCACAATGAGGATGTTGCTCTGCAGAACGTAGCTAAAGAAGTGCCCTTAATTCGGGCTTATTTTCGCCTTTTTGTGACAACGAACAATTCAAAGGCAGTATCGGTCAAAAGAAAAAATGATAAGATCCGAGAGATCCTGGATTTCCTGGACAGTGTGGAGGTGCCACTGAAGTGTCAATTCCTTCAAACACTGAGATTGATTGATATTTGGGCTTAGCGTCTCATATTTTTGCAACTTGGCTAATCATGACTGTTACACTGTTTTAGGATTGGTTAGAATGAATGGGGCACATTCCATGGCTGCTACGGCTCTTATTTCGGACCAATGTCGCCGTTGGCTGCAAGGAGCCAAGGACCGCAATGGCGGACGAGAACGTCGGGAGGAGGCTAAGCAGCAGCTAAATTCCAGCTACAGGACGGAAGAAGGTGGGGATCGGGGTGATTACTCTGCCACTGGCGAGGTGCCACTGCCACTCTAATGAGGTGGAACGTGTTTGGCAGGAACTTTAAAAAAATCGACGTTGCCAGGAAGAGAAATTCTCCGAGTTCATCGCAGAGGCAGATGAATTTGTGCAGAGCCACGATGAAGAAGCTGCTCCTCTCCCAAAAAAACGAATCTCAAAAAAGAAAGTAATGCCTGGTGAAAAAAAAAGGTGCTGAACAAGGAAACGGATCATTTTCGTCAAGTTATTACGAATATTGCATCAAAACTGGTAAAAAATAAAGAGGTAGTGGCTGTGTTATTAGGAAACTAATGACGGCGTCTACTGCGAACCTTGATGGCTGTTTGCAGACATAATTAATAAATCATTCAGCATATGTTCTATTTGCACAAAGGATGACAGAGGGGGGGAAGGGGCAAGGCTATCGTTCAAAACTAAAAAGTAAAAATTAATTTTTAAATTACAAAAATGAATGCATTCCTTTCCAGGTGACAACCTCAGAAGATGAGATAGAAGCAGATACAGATGTTCCTTGATTGATTGATTGACAGATGTTCCTAAAACACGGCACGGGCGAGTTGTGTGGGCGATGGGAAAAATTTTACTCTCCGTGTTGAGCACACACATTCCCGTAACTTTTTGAAGTGTGGCGTGTTGGAACTTAAGAATGCAATCAAGCAACGAGCCATTGCGGAATCGACCCCTCTAACGAGGATCTTCGAGATTGACAGTGGTGAGACCATTCGTAAAAAGTACATGCTCGCGATAAACAATTATTTATACTGCTGGAGATTGAAAAACCGGCCCTAAAAAACCTCCTCATACCCATCTCAGCCCAAACCAACCTCAAATAAGTTAATTCAAATAGGTAGGAGAGTGGAAGGGGGAGCGGGAGGGGGAGATGCAGAGAGAAATTCAATGGAAAAATAAAGGAAATATGTACCAGTAAAACGTTACAGTCCGATGAGATGTTTGAAAAGTTCAATTTTTTTCTTTAGTTCACCAACATCGCCGCTTCGGCCCACACAGCAGCGCAGCATCAGCTACGCCGCACATCACGCGCACGACGTCGAGCCGTTTGGGAATCAATATATCGGTCTATGTGTGGTTATTTTACGAAACGACGATTGATTCAGTCTACTACTAGGTACTCACTACAGGTACTAAACAATTTTTTTAATGTGAACGTTTACCTCATATCGTTGATGTGAAACAAAATTGAAAAATTATATTAGGTATATGGCATAATAACTAATAACTATGCGTATAATGGTATCCACCTATACAAGTGTTCCTAGTTAAACTCAATATCTCTTGCATGCAATTTTGTGTTTTCAGGGGGTGTGCGAAGTAACCCGTTGTTCTCGAAGGCAACGGACTTCGAAATCGAAGACGCCACAAAGAAGTGGATCAGAGGTTCAATTGATAGATATGATGATATTTGGGCTTAACGTCTCATATTTTTACAACGAGGCTAATCGAGACAATGAGTGGGTGATATATGAAGATAAAATATGGGGCTGTTTGGAGGAAAGGGGCAAGTAGGAGGGAGCGTGAGGAAACGGGAAAGGGGAGGAAAGGGCATTGGGGTGTGGACTGCACTTCGTCTGACTTCTCCTCCTCGACCAGTCCGGCTAGGGCGGCCCTACCAGAAGCATACGCTTCCGCCGGCATAGCTCTCGGGATGAACAAAGCACGTTAACCTGCCCACCACGATAAGGTAGCAGTCCATGGGCAGGTTCAATTGATAGAGCTGGGGGGAGAGAAAAACTAAGTAGCGAGAAAAAGAATGATTAAAAAATTATTCATCAGATCGCGAGAATGCCAGGTTTTCTATTCGTATGGGTTGTGCAAACCTGGCATTTCGACATTTCAAACCAAACCTTGAACTTGCAAAAACAAAAGCAGGATGAACCTCGAACAAAACCTTTCTCATAAAGTATACATGTAGTGTAAGTGCATAATAAATGTACAGTTATTGCATTTGGCGAGGCATGGGGTAGTTGCCATCAGCTCGAGTAAAGCCGTGCAGTCCATTTCTGAACACGGGTACGGATTTTGCTTAATCAGTACTAGTAGGATCAGTACGAAGCAAAACAACAATGAAATGTTACGTAGCTGTATTCGTTTGCATGGCTACTAAAGCAATTCATCTAGAATTTGTAAAAGGCCTAGCTTCAGAAGCCTCCATTGCGGTACTCAAGCGATTTACAGCAAGACTTGGCAAATGCCTAAATTTACTTCAGGAATTAGAATTAATGGTGGATGGTATTAGTGTTAACTTTGAAGAAAATGTAATAAATAACAAAGTGGACATGGGTTGTGATATTCTCGTTAAGAAGGAAGCACCATAAGAAAAAACAATATTTGAACACAACGTCCATGACACACAAGCTTATAGTCCCATTAAACCAGTAACAGTACTGGAAATGCCATCTAAAGATAAAACGTGTAATGCAACTTGTTCACTCAACGTTGTAGATGATAGGATTAGTAGGGAGGGAGATACAAACAACAACAACAATGTATAGCTGTTGTGTTGGACACTAGTGCCTCCGATCACTCTGGCACAAGTGTTTGAATTTCATACACGTGTTTGATTTTAAATTTTCTTGTCCATTCTTATTCAAATGGTTATAAGCATAGGTTCGTTCGTTCAACGCGTAGGCTTACTTCTTGGTTAGGCGTTATGGATAGAGTGGTTATCATAAAATTTGGGAACAGGAAGAAAAATACTGATAAAATCCAGTTATCTTATTTTAAATCCCATATTAATTGTCTACAATAAACAGGCGCGTAGGAAGGGGGGGGAAATGGGGGGAGATTCCCCCCTTCGGAAGAAAAAAGTGTGGTTCGATCCAAATAGTACGGAGAAAGCTCATTAGAAATAAGTAATAGAGAGCTTCGAAGCGAGTGCTGTGGCCGACAAAGACGAGCACTTAAAAGATTATTCGCCGACGATGCGTTTGTCATACTTCAGACGTCAGACGGTTGACATTACTCAATAAATACAATCTACAATCAATACAGAAGCTCTAAACCTGTGTACAATCAATACAGAAGCTCTAAACCTGTAGGCTTTCACCGTTTTCTTACATGATGATTTGTTTGAGCAACTAGGCCTGCCTTGCATTTATGATTGATCAGAGCTCTTCAACAGGCGATACCACACATCAGTGTGGTTTCGCCTGTTGAAAAGCTCTGATAAGGGCTCGAAATATTGCGTTTTAATTTTTTATGTTGTGACAAGGAACAGAGTACAGTCCAATTTCTACGTTCTTATAACGTTTTTCCTATTAATAAAGCAGGTGTTAGCAACCGAATACAACAGGAACAAAGAACGGAAAAAATAGGGAATACATGTCAAGTTGCGTTGACAGACATAGAAGTTGAGAGATTGATTGATTAATGGGGCTTAACGTCTAATATTAATGCAACTATGGCTAATCGAGACGATGAGCGGGTGATAATGAAGATGAGAAAGATGATGATGAAGAATAAAGCCACATCCAAATCAGATCCATTGTACGTCGCGTGGGTCGTCATACGGGAGTCCAGCAAGGGAGGGCAGGGCCAAGTGGGAGGAGAAATATTCAGTGGGTAAGTAAGGGGGAAAGGGACAGGGTCTCCTTTTGTCGCCTCTTACGACTAGCAGTCACTCTGGGCCTTTTCTACCCCGGGCCGGACATTACTGGCTGGTCATTATTTAGCTAAAATATGTATTATACATAAAAAAAAAAAAAAAACTGTTTGCGTAGATCCCCTGCCCAAGGACTGCCACCTTATCGTGGTGGGCAGGTTTGCGTGCTTTGTTGATCCCGAGAGCTATGCCGGCGGAAGCGTATGCTTCTGGTAGGGCCACCCAAGCCGGACTGGTCGAGGAGGAGAAGTCAGACGAAGTGCAGTCCACACCCCAATCCCCTTTCCCCCCACTGACCCATTGAATATTTCTCCTCCCACTTGGCCCTGCCCTCCCTTGCTAGACTCCCGTTTGACAACTCACGCGACGTACAATGGATCTGATTCGGATGTGGCTTTATTCTTCATTATCATCTTTCTCATCTTCATTATCACCCGCTCATCGTCTCGATTAGCCATCGTTGCATAAACATGAGACGTTAAGCCCCATTAATCAATCATTGAAAGTAGCCTGGTCCACGTGGTAGGCCCCTAGGGCGTTAGAAGTACGCCGTTTTCTTGTTCGAAGCGGGCAACATGTTTCTCTTATGTGCTTTTTATTTTTACCTGAACACAAACCAATGTTGCCAAACGCTAATTTTAAAATTTAAAAGAAGATGTTGCTTGATGCTCGATGCTTCAGCAGTCAAAAAACGCTATCCTTCTTCTTTAGGACGACCTACAAAAAGAAGGTTTGAAGTTCTTGTTGACGGCTCGGCTGTATCAAGATCCAATAGAAAATTGTTTTGCGATCATGAGGAATCGTTCGGGGTACTGCAACAACCTATCGGCCAGACGATTTAGAAGGAATCTACAACACAGTATGTCAATCTATTTGATGAATCCTTCTAAAAGCGCTACCTGTGAACCAGATACCGATGTCTGGCTTACATTTATTTATTAACAACTTTGATAAAAAAAAATCTCCTCTCGACATAACCACTACCAAACCTGTGCCTATTCAATACATTTCGACATCAAGCTCTCCATCCACTTTCCAATTTCTTAAGATAACACAATCTGACTGCATCACCACTTCCCCAACGGCGCCCTCGCACCGTGTGCGCGTACCGCCCATAATTGTTTACGTGCTCGACCGTTACCGCGACCTCGTCGCTTTTATCAAACTCACTGTCGGCGACGACAGTGACTTCGTCGTCACTTCTCGTCGTTACTCATTTCAGGTCCGCATCCACCACCTGGAAAGCTATCGCACAGTCACGCGAGAGCTCACAACGCGCGCTATCCGGTATCACACGTACGACCCCGCGAAGTGAAGACCCGAAAGTACGTCCTCCGTGGGCTGTCGTCCCGGCAGTCGGCCGACGATATCAAATCCGACCTCGCCGCTGATGGCTATCCGGCACTAGCCGTCAAGTAAATGACACACGCAGGACCCGACCGCACGCCACTGCCGCTGTGTGTCGTTACGACACAGACCGCGCTAGACGCGAAGCCTCTAGACGAGGCCTTCGTTATACGAAGGCCTCGCTCTAGAGCGACTGTGAGGCGCCTGGGCCACTTTGTGGCGACAGTCGAATCGTATCGCGGCTCAAAGGGGCCGCAAATGTGTTACAAATGCCAGCGGTTTAGCCACCAGGCCGCGTTCTGCTTCCACCCCTCTCGATGTAGGTGCGCCCAAGGCCACGAGGGCAGAGACTCCGGGACACGGTTCCGATACACACACACACACATGGAGGTGATGGCTGTAGAAACACGTCCGCACCCCAGGGGGATAACCCAGCCTTATATGTCGCTACCGCGGTGGCACATAACCACACCAGACGCCTATATACGTAAAGGTGTGGGCATAAGTGCTAAACGGGGGCCCATTGAAACAATTAAGATTTATACGTAAAACTGGGCGTAAGTGAAATTCGTGTCCTCCTTATATGTTTCAGGATTTTAACTATTGTATGCGCATTAAACGAGGGCTATTCGTGTACCCACTCCATCATGGCATCTCCGACATCCAAACCTCTAGCGCGACGAATGTGTCGCAATTGCAACAAGAAAGGGCACATTCAGGACAAATGTTCAGAGCCCCGTCCCTACTTCCGCACGGATGCAGAGAGCCTCCGGGAACAGGAACGGCGGGAAATCCTAGAGCTTATCAAATTTCTATTTGATAAACGACCAAAAACTGGCACGTGCCTTGGCCAGCCTCCCACAGCGAGGCAATTGTATCAATTTCATCGTAAATAGAGTCATGCCTACTACCTTCGTTATGGTATCTCAGTAGAGGCACGGGTGGCCACGCCCGCACAAGAACAACAGCTTGCAACCTACTGGACCTGTGTCCATTCAACCATTCACGCCATTGCCTGGCCCCAGCCAATCTACAGTGCCTGCATCGTCAACCTTAAACCACTAGCCATCATCGTTATATTTTTATCAAATACCATATTCAAAATTCCCCCCAAATTTGATTAGAGCTACTAAAAATCAAAGTATTGCCAACCCGTCAGACCGGACCAAAATGGTACGAATAATTTTTGCAGAAATTATGGAAATAAACCAATTCCCGGGAGAAAGGGATATCACGCAGATTGCGTCAAAAATAGTAAAAGATTACCCTGAGACATTCATTGACAACTGGCGGAGTGGTTCACCAATTGGTGACGGTTGCCTCTCGCTGGTCAGGCAAATCAAATGGCGATGTGAGAATGTAAGGCAGAAGGGCAATGTCAAAAGGCGCATGATGAACCCTGAAATGCCAAGTCTGAAAACAAAACGTAAGGACCGGTATGGAACGGTTAATTTCATGCCCAACATTTCAGAACATGAGACAGAGGAGTCTCTGACCAAGATTAAGGAATGGCTTCAGGAAGAACACAAAAAAAAAGATCGCAACGAAGAGCTTGTCCTTGAAAAGATGGAGGCAACATACAGCCTTTAAATTGTCCAAAGAATTGATGAAGAGAGCCCTTATTGTAGCCACAAGGAAGATGAAACACCTTCTTACACCTGTTATTGCAGCATCCAATTAATGCTCCATTCCTTTTGCTGTAAGCATATACCAAACGATTCCCTCGTTTCAGCTCCTTCACAACATCGGGATAGAGAAATCCAAGAATACCCTCGTTGTCCTGGCCCTGTTGGTCCATGTTCGAAGAGAGTTAAAGGCAGTAGTAGTGTGTGACAATATCACCCAGTTGATACAGTTTCCCAAAGGCCAACTCATTTTTTTCCCCAACACGGCAGAAAGAGCATTTAGAGCCTGGAGCTGGCTCCGAGTGGTTGATCATTCTTGTTTGTGCCATTGTTGGGTCAGCGAAGTTCTGCTTCTAAACAGCTTGGAAGGACTAGGTTGGCTTGTTTTGTAGGCCTTTGTACGTGCTAGACCTAGGACCTAGGCTAGGCCTAGTATTGTTTGGTTGAGCAAGGGCTCGTAAGTCACGCTGTTTTTATTAGAGGCTAGGGCCACGTCCTAAGGCCCTAGACATACGGCCTCTCTTAGCCTAGACTAGGCCTAGGATCGACGCCGGGCACGTTAGCTGCGCCTTGGCCTAGGTTTATGCATTAAACCTGAACAAAAGTTATCAACTGGGGACGAAACTGGACTCCCACTACCTCGCAGACGATAAGAAAATGTGCTTTCATAAGGAAGATGTATATTTATCCATTTGAAGGCTACCTGCGCCTACAATAACACTTTCTAATTCACTATCTACTTCACGTGTTTGCGCCACGGGGGTTCGTTCCACAAACTCAACAGCAACAGCGACCATACCAGCAATCCTCCCCACATACCTTTCTCGCACGCGCTCAGCCGGTACTGAGTGGCGGTGGAAAGGGGGAGGGGAAATTATTACATAATCCGTGACAACACCTTGTACGTTACAGTGAGAGCAGTATAAAAGATTGAAATATTTGCAAACGTGCTACATTTTCTTCTAGTAATAAAAATCTAAACATTTAAATGTTGAAAAAGTGTGTTTTCTGCGGTGTGCGAGATAGAGTGCTGAGATAGATAGTCCACAGAATTTGGAAATGAAAGATCGTTTAAAATTTCCGTATGATTACGTTACTAAATATATTAACTTGTCGTGCTTCATGCCCTGTCAGCTTATATGTTACGGAAATGAATTTTAGAAATAGAGAGCTAAAAAAAGCAAGAAAATAATTAATTTACGTTCCTCTATTATATGTTGTGTTATTGCAGAATATATATATTATGCAGAATATAAAACATTATTGTTTTACTTCAACTTGTACGCATACAATATTGCAATATTTGTCTTGTTTCAGACATGGCGCCAGCGGTGCCAGACGTGTTAGAAGAACTAACCGAGTACAACCTGATGGGTAGCCCTCAATACTATGACTGGATGCTGAACACCTCAGCTAGGCACCTGGCAAGGTTCAAAATATGGGATCAGGAATATGTTGTGTGCAGATCACAGCTTAGGAATAAGTAAACGGTGACTTTGGAGCCGTCCTAGCAACAAAGCACTCAATAAATTTCAAGTTGTTCTGAATCGGCCTTGTTGATTCTGGCATTTGTCCGCAGGTGTTCGCACTGTCCAATTACTGATTCATATGTTTTGTATTTAAAATATCGATTTTTGATTGGTTATCGCTCACTCGTCGATGGTGTTCGAAGCGTACAGCAGTTTAGTTACTGAGTGGGTAGACTCTAAATGTGAATTTATTTATTACAGTGTACAGCGCAGGAAGACGTGCAACTCCTTTCAAACTGGGTGATCTTTAGTGTGGAAGAAAACGAATATACTAAGCGACGCTGCCAAGGGAATAACGGGTTAAGCTCCAAAGTTCGAAGACCGTACGAACTGCACAGGCGAATATTACCAGAACGTGTTCGAACTCAAGAACATGGCAGGCACCGCAGCTGGCAAAAGCAACATCGACCAGCTTCGACCCTACCGAACCACCGGACTGGAGCGAAGAGCTTACTGAATCCAAAATTTTAGGGACCATGCCAGCTCCAACAGGATTTCCAAAACGTTAACGAGTTACAGAACATGGACGGAACACCAGCCGGGAGGCAAAATATCGACAAAATCCGACCCTAGAAATCCCCACCGGACTGGAAGAGAAGCATATAGCTACCGAAAGCCGGAGTTCAGAGACAATCGAGTTCCGAAAGTCTCAAGATGAGCTACCGCTACATGAGTGGACTCGTGAACTGGCCAAAGATATGGAGTAGGTCAACTACATTTGATTGGAGAACGCTCAGGATCCGCAGAGCGCGGCTACTTTTGTACGGGCCCAAAACAGGGTCAACATGGTCCCTGGTATGAGAAATTGCCAAATGTGGGAGCCAGTTGACCGCACAGTGCGCAATTGTTTGTTGCGCCACGTTTAGAGTCTCATCTATGACGTAGATAACAACGCTTGCGAGCAATACAGCAAGGTTACCAACAAGTGTTTGTGTGGGAGGCGAGTGCTTCTTGCGTCACGTGGAAGTTATGAGGCGCGAATGTGAGGCGTCGGTTTGCACTTACAACAGAGAAAGTACTCTTGGCCGGCATATAGTTTTTTAATTCATAGCCAAAAATGAAGATGTTTTTAAAGCCATTTGTAGAATAAGCCAAAATGTTGTAAGAAGACAATTTAGTCATGTCAATACAGATTTAACGATAAAAATAAAATTCGCACTATCCCTGAAGTAACATGCAGGAAACTATTCCGTAACAACTAACCACCACGGGTGTTCTTTAGAGTTTAGGCTATTACATTGTTGACTACGCAAGTTATGCAAATTGTATGGAGAAAAATTGACAAATACAAAATGAAATCTATTTCAGATTCAAGAGAGTAAAATCAGTGGTTACCATGAAAGAAATGACAAATTCGATGAAACGTACTCGGCGCAGCAAACTACCACCCATACCAAACAACCCGAGCGAGTACGGGGATCTCCTAGAAGAGTATCCCCAGTACGGTAATAGTATTGGCGGAACACCATTTTACCGAGGTACTCTCGAAGGACCGGCCGGTTGCACCTCTGTTGTGTTCACCAACAGCATTGCCGACCAAGTGTTCAATGGCCGACGGGGAAATTTGCACGTGGATGGTACATTTAGGACTGTGCCAGCCCTGTGTTACCAGTTGCTGATGCTCCTTGTCGTTCAGTACAATTATGTAAATATGAAATCTTTGCCGGTCGAAGGGGGTCCTTCCACCTAGTGACCGGTGCCCACAAAGGAGGCTCTCATGCATACTTTCTCTCTTCCCTTTCTTCTTACGTTTATCACCGATCATGTCATTCTTTTCTATTTTCATAGTTTTCTTCTCCATAAATGCTGGCCTTCTTTGTGATCCAAACGCCCTCCGCCATGTTTGCCGTGCGGTGCGACCCGTGTCGGTGGAAAGGGGGATCCTGGCTGCTGAGGGAAGTGTAACCTGCGGGTTGCATGGACCAACACGCATCTTTGGCCCCTGCTTCATCTAGACGGGTGGTACAGGTTCAGGCCGACCTGTATCAATCGGCAAGTATCAACTCACGTTGCATACATTGGGTTAGCGCTCCAGCTATATCTCTTGCGTATTCCTGGCGTCGGAAGTTCCGCGTCCCGTTTGAGGCTCCATGGAGGGTGGGGAGCGCAGGAGATGAAACCGTTTATTCTTCTATTGATAACAAACAAAAAGCAACAGGCATTAACTTAAAAAGAAGAAAGGAGATAGAGTCAGATGAAGAGGTGCAGGTGGTCGACAACCACGATGTGGAAGTCGTCCCTCTGTACCTAGTGGTTAAACCGACAGAGAGGACGTTCAGTAAAATGAACCCTCTATTCATTGAAAAAAATTTGGAAGATTTACTAGGAGTCCTGCCATCAACCAAGAAGCTCCGTGATGGCTCACTGCTTGTCAACTGCGCCAACGAGAAACAGGCAAAAAAACTGCTGGGTACGTCAACTCTTTGCTCCCTTCCAGTCTCCGTTGAGGGCCACCCGTCCTTGAACGTCTGCAAGGGGGTGATCTCTTGCTTCGACCTCCTTAACGTCAGTGATCAGGAACTCAAAGACTATCTGAAACCGCACCAAGTTGTTGATGTCACAAGAATCATGAGCAGGAAAACTGGCCAGCCTCGTCCCACTCCAGCCGTCATACTCTCATTTGCATTGCCTCAACTACCAGCCGAAATTAAAACTGCCTACCACAACCTAAATATCCGACCGTACATTCCGAACCCTTTACGCTGTTTCAAATGCCAAGTCTTCGTCCACACCCAAAGCAGCTGCACGCAAGAGGAAGTCTGCTCAAATTGCGGATCACCAGCGCATTCCTCTCCTTGCGAGACGGAACCATGATACAGTGATATTACTGTGTGGGCTAGGTATGACATTGCGCAGATGCTCGCGGCAGCCGGCCCGCTCGTGACGTCACGTGGATACAAGAATCGCCCAGCGCACGAGTCAAGTGCTCGCTTTCAGGGCTCCGCTCTTATTTATTGACAGGGGTAATCAACGAATACTGTCTCTGTTCTTAACTAAACACTCATATTTCAAATCCTCGCACTTTGTTTATGGTTGCCGTCTTGGTGACAAACTTATAATCTTCTTCAGATATCAGTAATATTGCCACAACAGAACTATTACATTGCATTTTCTTCATACCGATATAAATAACTCCCTTCCGTAAATAAACACGCACACAAAACTACTCTCGGTTATGTTCGTTCGATCCTTGTTAGTTCGAAACCTTTTTATGATAGCATTATTCTCGCCAAGTCATCATAAATTCATTACGATTGCTTACTTCCACAAGTGTTTATAAACTTTTCTCACTGGCTCTATCTGGACCTCTCAGTAGTGTGTCGTCTTCTTCCAGTGTGCAAGAAGTCGTGTCCAAACGTCTCGTTGAGTGTAGATAGATACTATACAAAGATATTGAGAACTGTTGTCAGTGTGTTGGATTTGAGTGTTTAAAAAGTAGAATTTTCTACCAAAAGTGCTTAGTTCCGAAAGAATATAAAAAAGTAATTAACTTTTATAAAAGTGTTATTTTAGACGTACTTTGTCAATTAGAAGTTCCGATATTATAATATGAACGTTTTTTTTATAGATATTAATAAGTGTGACGTGATGTGATACTATTTGCATATTTTGACCTACACAGTTGGTTCTCCACGTTTGTACAGCGTTAACTATTAGTAAGCAACTGTTTATTCGTATGCTTCGTTCGTAAAAGCTTTTTATATATTTTTGAAATACATTATTATGTAGTAATGTACTCTACAGTTAAAAATACTAATAATGATGATGGTGTGGTGAGTGGATGTAACGACAGAAGCCCTACCAAACAAAGCGATTTACAGAGTGCCGACGGATAAATACATTTTTTTTTTATATATTCCCTAATTATAAAGGATTGTGCTTAATTTGGGTTCGATTTTGAAAAGGGTTTGACAAATTCAATCGAAAGAATTGTAGAATTTGTTGATTGTTCTGAACATTTTGAACTCTCTGATTTTCATTGGGATTTAAAACACAAGTTGTTGGGTTATTCACCAAAAAAAAATACGAAAAGTCAAACCAGGATGCGTCTCAAAACTAATGTCGGCTTCGCAAATTGCCACGGAGGTACAAGGCTCGATACTCAAAGTAGAAAGAAAACTATATAACATAGAGTAGTCTAGTCAAATATATCAGAATAATATTCTTACTGACTGCCATATACGAACATCTCCATAAAGGCATAAAGGCACCCACATAAAGCATTCTCTAAATATATTCACGTTATTATTTTGTATTGCAGAACAGTAAGCTACAGCTATAGGCCTAGTCAAAGCAATGCCGTCATCTCATCTGGTTCAATTAAGTTTCCATGATGTTATTGTTATTTTTAATTTATTGCCATATTCAATGTAATTTAAAACTTACAACTGATTCGCGTTATCAGGTCTTGATGAACATCACCTCCAAACACCTAATATTATTTACACGTAATATCTAGAGTGAAAACCCACCGTATTTGAATTTGCATTTACGCTTGTATTTAAAGCCAGCACGCAATCACATTATAATTCGTTTGATTGATTAATGGGGCTTAACGTCTCATATTTATGCAACGATGGCTAATCAAGACGATGAGCGGGTGATTATGAAGATGAGAAAGATGATAATGAAGAATAAAGCCACATCCGAATCAGAGCCATTGTACGTCGCGTGAGTCGTCATACGGGAGTCCAGCAAGGGAGGGCAGGGCCAAGTGGGAGGAGAAATATTCAATGGGACAGTGGGGGGGAAAGGGGATTGGGGTGTGGACTGCACTTCGTCTGACTTCTCCTCCTCGACCAGTCCGGCTTGGGTGGCCCTACCAGAAGCATACGCTTCCGCCGGCATAGCTCTCGGGATCAACAAAGCACGCAAACCTGCCCACCACGATAAGGTGGCAGTCCCTGGGCAGGATTATAATTCGTATTTGAACAGTTTACAAATGAAATGTACCGACTTTATATTTTTATTGCATGTGATGTGACGTTATACTGTATAGTGTAGACCTATGGAACGGCATTATTATGTGCTACGTTTACATGGGCCTAACCATGCCTCCTAACCACAATTTTCGGTATCGAGATCGGGATCGCAAGTCGGAAATCGTAAAAAAAAGTTAACTTACATGGTTCTTATGGCACTGTTCACAGCTAAATCGTAACGTCGTAATTGATTGTAATGGGAAATTGTACGATTGCAATCACGAAACCGATTACGATCACGATGCCAAAAATTGTGGCTGGGGCTTTAGTCCAGTACCGTACTGGAATCTTGGCCCATGTAAGCATTATATAATAATACGCAATATTTTAAAATGGTACGAATCATAACTGACGTAATCGAATTAGGCGTAACTCTGGGTACGAATAAAATGACAATGCTAAAGCGAAATAATTCCAGCTAAAATGTGTTTGGTGTAACTATATATTTACCTACAAAAAGTGTATTGTGTGTTTAATGTTGCTGTAACGGTTTTATCACGTTCACATGACACATAATCACGCAAAGATGTGTTTATCGGTCATGTCTTCATGTTACCACTGTACGCCTAATATTATAGTATAGTTTCTACTGAGCTAATATTTCTATCCACTTATATAATGCATTGTTAGTAATCATATAACAACCACATTCAAATACGGCTTTAATTTTGACGATAGATATTTAATCAGTGGATGAGAGTAGCATTTTAACACGCGCGAAGCGGCAGCCGGCCAGCGATCTTGTATCCACGTGACGCTATGCGCGGGCCGGACGAGATCTGGCGCGCGGGAGTGCCAGACCTAGGATATCCTTAGACCATGAGACGGAACCGCACTGTGTGAATTGCGGGAGGCAGCACTCGGCCCGGTCTCGCTCATGCCCAGTGTGGGTCAAAGAGCAGGCCATCCTAGAACGAGCGATCACTGCAAAAATACCCATGTGGGAAGCCAGACGCCTAATGGGTTCCTCACAACCCGTAACCAGTGGTATATCTTTTGCCTCCGTCGTACAGAGTTCCGCCCCCTCTCCCCGAGAAGCCCAACTGCTGGCGCACAACCAGGCTCTACAGGAATCTGTTAACCAATTGCGCGATCTGGTTAACCAACAAGCTCAACAAATTTTAAATTTAAACTCTCAAATTGCTGAATTACTGCACTACCTCAAGCAAACAACTGTATCCCCTCAACAATCACCTATATCACTGCCTACCGAGAAACCGTCACCACCCACCATTGAACAAACATCGTCCTCCACGCACCCATCGGTTCCCACCGAGTCATCATCCACACTGGCTAATGCACAAAATACTGTCGAGAAAGCAAATAAACCTATGGAACAGAAAAGTAGCGTTAAAGCACCCATCATCACAAAAACCACCAATAATCTGGGTAACGTCATAAACCCGTTCCCTAAACCAGCTCATAAACCGCCCACTAAAAAGAAACTAAGCAGATCTACCCCCCCGCCCTCTCCCTCAGAGGATATGGTCGAGGACCCGTTAGGGGACCAAAACCCATACGCTCTTCTAAGGGATATAAACCATAAGTAACAACTCAACATCTTTTACGTACTTGGTACTCAACATCGCTTTACAGGATCCAACTCTCTCTACAAACCTCTGACGTATGCGAACTCCACATCACACCCCAAACACGGCCCACTTTATCTCCTGGAACTGAAGAGGTTTCTATACCAACCGAGAACTACAAATTATTATACGCGACAAACAGCCCTTATTAATTCTACTTCAAGAAACCCTTCTGAAACCTACTGACAACCCCACTCTTAAAAATTATTCTATACACCGTCTCGACTTCACTGGCGGTGACCGTACTCAAGGGGGTGTTGCTATTACGGTACACGATTCTGTGCATGCCACTGTGGTGAATGTCAACTCCCGCCTTCAAGTAATTGCAGTTACAGCCCACCTGACAGTTCCTACAACCTTTTGCTGTATTTATATTCTGAATTACAGTAGATGTGAACATCACTGACTATGATCGCGTAATAAACGACTTTATTAACACAGTCACGTTAATTGAAAATATAAACGGTATTAATGTAACCTCGGACGTATACCAAACCACTAACGAAATTAATGTTAATTAATAAAGAAACGGAATTAATTCTCTCTCAGGCTAATCAAGTGCGTAACAAACTTATTAATTTGTATCATATGCTCATACCGGAGATTGCTCGAGCAAAATGCTCCCCTTTTAATATCGTTGGTTCTGGGTAACACTTTCTATTAGGGGTCCTTACCACGAAAGATTTGGATGTGGTTAATAACCACATAAACAAACTTACGACACAAACTGATGGGATGATTCATTTAATGTGGGAACAAATAACGTTTGTAAAAGACAATTATGCAACGGGCCGTCAAAATACAAAGGACATAAGAGCAATTGCGCGCACTATGATAGAATTAAATCATAAAATAATCAACATGGAAAAACATTTTCAAGCTAATTCTCAGGAGACAACGCGATTAATGACATCCTTGTATACTATCCAAACTAACTTTCGAACCATGGAGAACACATTAGTAAAATTAAAAAAGTGTATAATCAGTATAGCTGAGCCTCTAACTGACATACTCAACACCTGTTTAACAGAAGGCGTAGACTGAACAAGAATCGTACACCAGTTATCTACGCGCATACCAAATGCGATTTCTCGGATGCCTCACTTCAAAGTAGTGTCTCGCTCAACGGTGAAACAATATAGGAAAGTAGTCACAAAGCGTCGTTGTGTAGATGACTACGACACCCTCCCATACGACGATAAGAGAGCATTCTAATTTCTCGGATGGGACAACTTAGGTATGTGCCAATCAATGATATACATATGTATTGTAATTATTATTAGCTTATATCATATATTGTTAATAGCTATACAATGTAAATAGCTATAAACTATTGTAGATAACTACTTGTAAATTAATATTACCCACATAACAACACTTTAGTGTAGCTAAAGCGATATAAAGAAAGGGTTTCCGCCACATAGTGTGATGTCGCCTACTACTATGTGGACCTTTTTACCTTAGGATATAGGCAGTTAAACGTGTCGCTAGGAGCGCTGTTGTCGAATTCAATGTGGACGCTCGAGTGCGTATAAGCCGGACGTCAACAGCGTGGTTGTATGGTGTTTACGTATTCTTTCTGATAGTTTTACAATGGAGAATCTGGGTATTGTTGAGATTTATAACCTCATGGAGTAGGCTACATCGGCAACTTTTAACAACCTTTTGTTGAGGGAACAGAAGTGCTAAAGGCCAATCACATAATGGAATGTGGATTTATTTGTGCGCGCTATATAAGTGTCATCGTGGAGGCAGTGAACGTACATCCGGTTTGCGTATTCACAAAGCAGTGGTCGGGGTGGACTCATCAAGGTCAGAGCCGGTGGGAGGAACTTTCACCGAATGTTCGAGAAGCTTGTTTTGACATTGGCGCTGGGCACGTGCGCGTGCCTTACAAGACCAGCATTAGAAGATGATGAAAGGTTTTACCAAGATTTGGAGGAAAACGAGCCAAATCTAGTCGGGACTTGATGATCTACCTAATAAGAAAGAAGAACTGCAAAGCATAATACGCGACATCCTAAAAACTTTGCAAGACGAAGTCAAGACGCCGGCGGACAGTGCTGCGTTGGAAAGAGCAACAGTGGAGCAGAGTGAGAATGGAAGGTGGAGGAAAGCTCGAAGAAATCGTCTGACGGCGTCCAAGTTCGGCGTGATTTACAACCATCGCGCTTACACTTCTTGCCACACCCAGGTTTGTTTTTAGACATTGCGCTAAGTGGAAAGTGGCTGCTTTCTGCATACAATAAAACCCAATCAACACATTTCAATGAGCCAATAATGTAACATTGTCATAAATCGTAATGTCATAAAATAAACAATTCTTATCTTTCAAAGGGGAAGGAGCTATTATAGCCAAGCCTAGACATCGAAGGCGGTCCAATACGTGGAAGAGAATGAGTCGAAGGCAGTAGATGCGTATGAAACATCCACATGAAAATCAGTACAGGCGTGTGGATTGTTGGGACTGTCCGATCTACCAAACCTTGGAGCTAGACCTGATGGCTTAGTAGAGGATGATGGTCTGATAGAAGTAAAATGTCTCCCTTCTACAGGCCCTCAAACTGCAAAATATGTTACTAAAGACAGGAAATTTGATTTCTGTACTGATATCAAGCTTGAAATGGACGGGCACACATTGAAATTGTCTTGTTTATTACATAATGTTGGAGAAGCCCGCAAAGTCATAAAATTAATTATTAATTAATTATTTGGGCTTAACGTCTCATATTTTTGCAACGAGGCTAATGATTTAAGTGTGGGCAATTTGCTAAATACTGTAAAATAATTATTATCAGATGGCGACAGTAAGCATATGAAGGTAAAAATGTGTACCGGTATTATAATACATATAAACTAGAGAAATTGAAACGTAGTATAGGACTAACGTTGTAGTAGAGGGATGTTATGTTAAAATGTGAAACACCAAGTTTGAAAAAGTATGGTTTACAAAACAGACATTTTGTTTACAGGAGAATAGGACTACCCATTTCTGTTAGGTGTTTTTCTTGTATGCCACAGGTACCGTCATATATTCTTTCTAATGTTCATTCAGTCTATTTCAGAAACTATCCACACTTGGCTGCGTGAAGATAGACGATTATCCGAATACGATATCCAAATGGAGCTCCGCAGACATAATTCCTACATTACATCACGAATTCAAGACAACAGCAAAGACAAAAACGACCGACTTCATCATTCCAGCGCCCTTCAATATCTAAACGCCGAAAAACCTACACACCAATACCAGCAGCAACAACATCAGCACAAACCGGACAGAATCATGATTCATAAAAGTGACATGTGTGCATGGGAGGCAGGAGACTGTATGGCAGGTAGAGTGCGCTGTGAGCGATGACGTTCAGTTTACCGATTAACTTCAGTTATGCGCTCCAAATCGTATAAGCCAGTATACACAGACAGTAATTTGGATTATAGATATTCAGCTGAAGAATAATAAAAAAAACAAGTGAAACCTAGTACAATGGTTGATGGAATAACACAGTCTACCACACTCCTTGCGTGCAAGTAAGGTTAAGCCGTCCCACAGCCATCTTTATTTCACCGAAGGAGCCCAAAGGTAACCTTTCTTCCGCCGAGTGTTGCACGGGAATGCCTTGGAATGAACGACGGTTGTTTTTGCCTCTCCCCGGATGCTACATCGGTTGGAGGAAGCAACAGACACACACTTGGATGTCACCTTTTAGGAATTGGTTAATCATAGCATTGCACTTTATTCAACGATTCAGTCCAAACGAGTGCGAACCGAAGTAAGGTGGGGATCCTGTGTATGCCAAACATTACGCACGACCATGTAAGCCTGTTTTCAAATCTAATGATGATTGATTTTTTGATTGAAATTATTATAGTTTTGGTTTGTACAAAGACTCGTTAGGTAGGACTTTTTCTTTGTTTTATGTTGGTATTATAACACACAGGCAATTTTAAATATGCTCTTGTTTTTCTCTTTGGTTTTACGCCTGTGTGCAAGCTGGTTAGCGTTTTCAAGGGCGTTTGTTGCCGTTAGGATTTCTGCCCTTCAGGTGAAACTTCTATAGGACGAGTTTTTGTTTTTTATTTAGGGCTTTAGTGGCCTGTAAGAGTCGGACGTAAATTGTTGCATTGTGGGTACGGTGTGTTAGGGATGAACGATGAGGTCATCGTTCATTGGGGGGCCGGGCATGTGAAGAATATGACCATTTCATGTTCTTCTTCTGTTCTATCAATATGAATTGTTGGCCAGTGTCCGGATGTGTTGAAATCCTAACAGGATGCATGCACAAGTTGAGTGTACCCGTGGAATGTGCATGTGTCAGAATGTGCAGCAAGGGAGGGCAGGGCCAAGTGGGAGGAGATTTGATTATTTGGGCTTAACGTCTCATATTTTTGCAACGAGGCTAATCGAGACAATGAGTGGGTGATATATGAAGATGAAATATGGGGCTGTTTGGAGGAAAAGGGCAAACAGGAGGGAGCGTGAGGAAAGGGGAAAGGGCAGGAAAGGGGATTGAGGTGTGGACTGCACTTCGTCTGACTTCTCCTCCTCGACCAGTCCGGCTAGGGTGGCCCTACCAGAAGCATACGCTTCCGCCGGCATAGCTCTAGGAATCATTAAAGCACGCAAACCTGCCCACCGCGATAAGGTAGCAGTCCCTGGGCAGGTTGGACGTCGAATGGGACGTCTTGCCTTATCTCTGTGGAAGCGTTCATTTCCCAATATGATTGATTATTGGGGCTTAACGTCTCATATTTATGCAACGATGGCTAATCGAGACGATGAGCGGGTGATAATGAAGATGAGAAAGATGATAATGAAGAATAAAGCCACATCCGAATCAGATCCATTGTACGTCGCGTGAGTCGTCTTACGGGAGTCTAGCAAGGGAGGGCAGGGCCAAGTGGGAGGAGAAATATTCAGTGGGACAGTGGGGGGGAAAGGGGATTGGGGTGTGGACTGCACTTCGTCTGACTTCTCCTCCTCGACCAGTCCGGCTTCCTCAAACCAGACAAGAACAAAAAAGATCTATCTAGTTACCGCCCAATCTCGTTGAAAAGTTGTTTGTGTAAGATGATTGAAAAGATGGTCAACAAAAGATAGATGAGGATACTGGAAAGCAAGAACTTACTTGCCATAGAACAGTCAGGATCTCGTCAGGGCCGCTCTGTCCTTGACAATCTAGTCCATCTGGAAGGATACATTCAAAACGCGTTTTTAATGAAGCAACACGTTGTTGCCGTCTTCTTCGATTTAGAAAAGGCTATGACACGACGTAGAGATATGGCATTTTAAAACCTCTCCACAACTGGGGAATAAGGGGACGTTTACCACATTTCATAACAATTTTTTTTATTAGAAAGGCGTTTTAGAGTCCGAATCGGACATTTTTTATTTCACACATTTTATCAACTAAACGGTGTACCTGAGGGAGGGTTCGGTTTTAAGTGTTGTTTTATTTGCCATATCAATAAACGGCATCACTTCTTTTATTAAAAAACCAGTGATATCATCACTTTTTGTCGACGATTTCGCAATTTTTTTCAGGGCAGCGTTCTTGAGCTCTATCGAGCGCCAACTGCAAACAAACGAAAGACGTCTAGAGAAATGGACTAACGAAACGGGATACAGGTTCTCCGTCTCGAAAACAACATGACCAACCAAAACATGCATGTTTTATATTTAAGATTGACAAGATTATTGCCTTGTTTCAAACAGTTGTGCCCACTTTTAACACCGTTCGTGCCGTGGCAGAACTGGAAAAGATTGGGGTTCAACAAGTGGAGGATTTAGGGTTTCTAGAGTTTGAGAAAGACATGACAACTGTATTTAATACATAACAATGTCGCAAACTGCAGTTTGCGGCCAAGAAATGGCCGAAAGAAGCCGCTCAAGAACAGCAGAATTGTCCACAAAACAACCCCGCCGTGCCTGGGGCATCGAAAAGCTGTGATGCAGAAACACCGACAAGAGTGTCAGGACTAACAGATTTTGGTGTACAATAATTATTTCATTCGTACTCATCTAGGTCGCGGGTAACATCCGTAGATGCTATTGAACGCGGCGGTCGCGGTGTGCTCGTGGAGTTGCATCGAGGACTAACTTCGACCTCAACGCCAAACCGCTTCCAAGAGCCTGGCCCCGGCTGCTCAACATGGGGGTTACAATCACCAATCAGAGGCAATTAGGTACGTAGGCCTATAAATGCACTACTGACCACGTCGGTTCGTGATTTAATATACTAAATAATAATAATGACTACCATTCAGAAAAAAATTATACCCTCAGGTTTATAGTTGTATCACATTTTGATAGCGACCACAAATAAACATTTCAACCATATAAATTGTTGACAAAATATATTACTTTTTCATTTTCCAACGTCGCCGCATCATTCACGTGACGTCGAGCCCCAGCTCCAGTCCCAGCCAGCCTAAGCGTCAGCGAGGCTGCTTACTTTTCACAGAGGCCGGAGAATATTTTCTCTGACCTTCTACCACAAGCAATGAATGAATGAATTATTGGATGTTTAACGGCGCGTCAACAACTTGGTTATTTGCGCCAAAACGAGACATATGTGACTATATTACATAACTATAAATCATCCTACAGAACAGTACAGAACTTTAGGTCTAACAAATAAAGCTTACAGAGAACGTATTTTTAAGTTTATAGTTTATTTAAGAGTGCACTTTGCACTAGGAATTGTAAAAGCTTCTCAGAGTTGTCTCTCTCTAAAATTTCTTCTAAAAGTAGTGGCAGGTCAATCTGTTGTTTTATGGCTTGGTATTTCGTGCATACTGTGAGCAGATGCTCGACAGTAATAGGCACATTGCATTGGTCACAACTGGGCGGTACCTTGTCTTCAGAAAAAAGGTAAGATTGGGTAAAATACGTATGGCCTATTCGCAGCCGGGTCAAAACCACATCCTCACGACGGGTAAGACGTATGTCTGTGGGAGAATACGTTAGTGTAGGTTTTATTTTTCGTAGCTTATTGTTAACTACACGACTCCAGGCAGACTGTCGTAGCCGACACATGTGTTCCCGAAATGTGCTTTTGACGTCTGAAGTAGGAACCATCTCGTTGTCTATCGACCCCTTTATAGAGGCAGATTTTGCTCCTTCGTCTGCTTTTTCATTACCTTCTATACCCATGTGACCGGGTACCCAACAAAATAAAATAGTAAAACCCATATTTGCTAACTCGGATATATGAAATTGTATTTCTATTACTAAGGGATGACTAGAATATAGGTTTGAAAGTGCTTGAAGGGCACTAAGACTATCCGAGCAAACTAAAATCTTGCCTGGTGGGTGACGTACCAGTGCCTTTAAAGCCTCTCTAATAGCATACAACTCTGCAGTAAAAACACTACACATACCACTCAATTTAAAACCTGTCACTGTGTTAAAACAATAAAAAGCGGAACCTACGTCATCACCGGTTTTTGAACCATCCGTGAACACCAGTGTAGAGGGTTGGTGTTCAGCGCATAGAGCATTTAAAACAGTTTTAAAAACTGTAGAAGACGTAGTTCTCTTATCAAATTCACACAAATCTAAAAGAACTGTGGGTTCTGGAACCTGCCATGGAACGTGGCGGCTAAAAACGATAGGATAAACCCTGGGAGTTTTAAAATCAGTGAGGTTAAAAAAGTGTTTAATACGTAAACCACAAGGTTAAGTAGACAAAGGTCTATTGTTAAAATTCCTCTCAAAACGAGGGTTATGTAAAGCTGAATGACTAGGGTGTTCAGGTAAAGCTTGCAGTTTTATGGCATATGTCCCCAATAAGTAGTGTCTACGGTCTGCTAAAGACGGCTCTCCTGCCTCGGCATAAAGGCTAAGTACAGGACTTGTACGAAATGCACCCAGTGCAAGACGGATGCCACAGTGATGTACTGTGTCAAGAGTCCTGAGGGTGCTATCCCGTGCAGATGCATAAACAAAGCAAGCGTAATCCAGCTTGGAACGGATTAATGCCCTGTATATTCGAAGCAGGCTGCATCTATCAGCTCCCCACGACATGTTGCTTAGAACCTTAAGGATGTTCATTGTTGACATACAGCGCTTCCGTAAGGTAAGTATATGGTCCTTCCAGTTCAATTTGGCGTCGAACAGGAGACCTAAAAACTGGACGTTTCGTTGGAATTCCAGTTGGACATCATTTAGCAAAATCACCGGGTGGACATGGAGAGTGCGTAGGCGGCAGAAGTGTATACACTGGGTCTTGTTTGGAGAAAATTTGATACCACGGGAGCGAGCCCACTGGCTCACATTATTGACTGCAGTCTGCAACTGTCTTTCGGCTATAGCCATGTGCACCGAACGAAAGAATAAAGCGTAGTCATCCACAAACAAAGATGCCATAATTGTGGGTGGCAAACATTCAGTAATACTATTGATAAAAACCGCAAACATGACAACTGATAGGACAGAGCCCTGGGGCACTCCAGTCTGTAGCTCAAAAGAGTCAGATAAAACACCGTTTACACGAACTTTAAAACTCCGTTCTTTTAAAAAATTCTTTGCGAACAGGGGCAAATGTCCTCTAAAATCCCAATCAAACAGTTGTTTTAAAATAGCGTGCCGCCATGCCGTGTCATATGCTTTTTCTATGTCAAAAAGCACGCCGACAATATGCTGCTTGGTGACAAAACCCTCCTGAATATATTTTTCTAGACGAACGAGATGGTCCACAGTGCTACGGTGCTGTCGGAAACCGCATTGGACTGTGCTCAGGAGGGAACGATTTTCCAAAACCCATGTCAGTCGTTTAGCTACCATTTTCTCCATTAGCTTACAAAAGCAGCTTGTCAGAGAAATGGGGCGGTATGAAGCAGCTTCTGTCTTTGATTTTCCTGGTTTAAGGATGGGGATTAAAATGGCACTTCTCCAGGCTCTTGGAAAGGAGTTGGTGAGCCATACATGGTTAAAAAATAATAAAATTATCTCTAATGCCTTGTCGGGTAGGTGGAAAAACATTAGATTATGAATTTGATCCTCCCCTGCTGAGGTGTTTTTCAGGGCCTTGACTGCACAGCGGAGTTCCCACATGGTAAATGGTTTATTATAGGGTTCGCTATTGTCGCTAGTGAATCCCAATCCCTCCTGCTCAGAGCGAACTTTACTCTGAAGAAACTCCTTGTCATACTGTGCGTTACTGCTGACGTTGGCGTAATGCCTTCCGAAGGAGGCCGCAACCTCAGCAGGGGAAGTTAAAAGTGTTCCATTTTCCTCTATTGCAGAGATAATGGAGGTTGGTCTGCCCGCGATAGATTTAATTTTTTTCCATACTGTTGAGGAAGGTGTACGGATATTAATGGTAGAGACATATTCCCTCCAGGAGGATCTCTTGCTCTGCTTAATAATATATCTGGCTTGTGCCTTATATCTCTTGAAGACAAGTAGATTTTCAGCCGTGGGGAATTTGTTAAATTGCCTAAAAGCTGCATTACGTCTTTTTATGGCTGTTCTGCACTCTTTGTTCCACCAAGGGACTGGCTGACGTTTAAGATTAGATGATACCACTGGTATACAGGCATGTGCTGCCTTTAATATGGCGCTACTAACTTCTGCGAGAAGTTCATTGGCGTCCCTCTGATGGGTAAAATCTACCTCCTCCAGTAACTTACTGCTCATGTCACGGAATTTCGACCAATACGCTCGTTTTAAACTCCATTTCTGTCCAGGAGAAAGCTGTTGAACATGGCGAGCGAGGTGTAAGATGATTGGAAAATGGTCACTCCCATGAAGGTCAGGGAGGACTTCCAACTCAAGGTCCAGTGACAAGCTAGGAGTACTAAGAGCAAGGTCAATGGCCGAGAAAGTGCCAGTGTGGGGAGTGAAATGGGTCATTTCGCCATGGTTTAACAGTGTAATGCCGTGGTCTGATACAACTTCAGCAATAATGTTGCCACGTTGGTCTGATAAAGAGGAGCCCCAGGTAACATGATGCGCGTTGAAATCACCGGTAATAATGTAAGGTTTCGGTAATTGCCTAATGACTTCTTCAAGATCGCGCTTACATAGATGCTCTTGTGGTGAAATATAAATACAGCACAAAGCAATAGGGTTCGGCATATATGCTGTAATTGCGACAACCTGAAGGCGACTTATGACGTTTATGGGCACGGCATGCACAGAGTTGTGTACACAGAGGGCAACACCTCCCTGTGCACGACTACCGCCGGTGAAATCAGTACGATGAAAAAAGTAATTTTTGACAATAGGTGTGTCTTCAGGTTTCAGGTGAGTTTCCTGAAGAAACACGACCTGAGGACTATTATCTCTTAGGAGGAGTTGGAGCTCCTCCTTATTGTTGTAGAATCCACGGCAATTCCACGTTAAGAAGGAGCTATCCATGGCTGTTTATCGATGTGGGATTTATGCCCTTTACCTTTTCTCTTGACTAAAGAGTATGGGTTTTGATCCATGAGAGGATCTTGAATCATGTCTTCACATGATAACGACACATTTCTATTAAGGGTAGTCTTTTTCCCAGATGATGTTTCTTGTGTCTTTGTCTTTTTAAACATTTCCTTGTTAGGGATAACAGTGTTGGTCTTTGTTGTTCTTGGTGGTGGGGGTGAAGCAGTGGATTCTTCCATTGGTTGTACTTTTTCCGGAGCAGGTGAAGTTGTTTTTGTTGTTGTTGGCGTTGAGAGTTGTTCCAGAACTGCGCTAAGCTTCGATGTCAAATGAGCAATCTGTTGTTGTTGTTGCTGGACAATGGCCGTTAGGTTTTGTACCGACTCTTGAAGTGCTTGGTTTTGTTTTATTAGCTCAGTCTCTCTTTGAGAAGTGCTGGTCCTCTGTGTAACTGAGGCGAAAGACATAGCAGGTGAGATAGGTTGTGATTCAATTATTCTACGACGAGCTTCTCCAAACGATATCTTACATTGCACTGCCAAGCCAAGGATCGCTTGTTCCTGCTTCCATATCGGACAAAGACGGGAGCGGGCAGAGTGGTCACCTTTACAGTTGACACAACACACCTCCTTCTGGCAGGCATCAGGAGTGTGTGCTGGCTCACCACAGTCAGCGCATATCTCTTCTCTTGAACATCTAGATTGTGTATGCCCAAACCGTTGACACGTAAAACATCTCATCGGGTTGGGAATGTATGGGCGGACCTTTAGATTATAATATGCGACCTTGATAGATGTTGGTAGAGCAGGCAGAGAGAACGATATAATTAAGGCAGGTGTTGCCTGGAGTGACCCGTGCTTCCTACTATTGATTCGCCTTACCTCAACCACCTTGTATTGGAAAAGCTGTGCTTTGATTTCTTCCTCCGATGCATTAAGTAGATCAAAGCATGAAACAACCCCTTTGCATATGTTGAGGGACGGATGTCCAGCAACAGATACACGATAAGAGCAGAAGGTCTCGAGATTTAAGAGCTTTATTGCTTGCTTCTCATTCATGCAGTGGATCAACAGTGATCCATCTCGCAGTTTTTTGATTGACGAAACATATCCAACAGTTCCCTCCAATGTCTTTTCGATAAAGAACGGATTAGTTGAAGTGAACGACTTATCCTTTTCGGTACATTTCACAACAATGTAGAACGGGATAATCTCATTTTCTATACCCTCGTCATCGGATGACGTGTCTTTTTTTCTTTTCACATTACTGCCTTTAGAATTATTGTTAGAGGTAATATCCATGTAACAATGATTATCTTCATCATCTGCACTCCCCACCCTCCATGGAGCCTCAAATGGGACGCGGAACTTCCAACGCCAGGGATATACAGACAATATAGCCAACAGGCTCACCCAATTTGTGCAACTAACGTTGCCCACAGCCGATTGATCCAGGTCGGGCTAAGCCTGGACCCCCCGTCTAGGTGAAGCAGGGGCCAAAGCGGTGTGTTGGTCCATGTGCCCCGCAGGACACACTTCCCTCAACCGCCAGGATCCCCCTTTCCACCGACACGGGTCGCACCGCACGGCAAACACGGCGGAGGGCGTTTGGATCACAAAGGGGGCCAGCATTTATGGAGAAGAAAACTATGAAAATAGAAAAGGATGACATGAACGGTGATAAACGTAAGAAGAAAGAGAAGAGAGGAAGCATGCATGAGAGCCCCCTTTGTGGGCACCGGTCACTACGTGGAAGGACCCCCTTCGACCGGTCTACCACAAGCAATTGAAGGAAATAGGTAAGCATGAACCCTTTGATTGTTCCGTAGCCGATATGGTCCCTGTATCAAAGGTTGTGTGCGGGGGGCGGCGGCAAAGTGCACTTATTTTGAAATGCACCGTGTGTATTATGGAGAAGATGGGGTTATACTAAGGAGCCGAACCCAAAGGATCACATGGACGTGAATACTGCGGTGGTCTCTGCAACTCTCAGAGCAGGAGGAGGGTACTCTCACCTTCAAGAATTTCAAACTGCACTGAACATGTCATGCTTGTCGAAGAGAACTTGGAGGAAGTACCATACTAAGGTGCTATGCATGACACTGCATTTGCTTCTTTGCTGGAAGCAGGGAAGGAGGAACGTAGATTGGCAATTCTTGCATTTGATGTGTATGTCGATGGCACGCCAGTCATCATGGTGATTGCTGATGGTGCTTGGGCGAAACGCTCTTACAAGACCAACTACAATTCAGCGTCGCGAGTTGTTGTCATCGTAGGGTACCGCACACGGACGGTTTAATTTGTTGGCGTCCGGAATAACTATAGCTCATTCTGCGAGTATCACAACCGGCAATCCAGTACGTTGGGAATACCAGATCACATGTGCTTCAAAAATTGGAAGAGAACTTCTACAGGAATGGAGGCCGACGCGATCGTTGAGGGGTTCCAACAGAGCATGGTCATGCATGGATTGAAGTATGACCGGCTTATTGGTGACGAAGACAGCAGCGTCCACCGCAGGCTCATTGAAGCTCATTGAAATATGTAATAAGACTTTATCAAATCAATCAATGAAACCTTCTTATTTAAAGCGACATTTCATCTCAAAACATTGCGACTTTCAAGATAAGCCAATCCATACTTTAAACGAAAGTGTGAAGCATTGAAGAGTGGAAGTGTTCTTCTAAAAACATTTTCTAAGAAATCACAAAAAGCACAACAAACATCATACGAACTTGCTCTTTTAGTTGCGAAATCTAAGAAAGCAAATACTATCGTGGAGGAGTTAGTTATTTCTTTAGCATTGAACATTGCCGAAATAATGATGGACAAAAATGCCGTCGACACTGTAAAAACAATTCCTTATTCAAACGACACGATATCGCAGAGAATATCCGAAATGGCCGCTGACGTCGTGCAACAAGTTTCCGACAAAAATACTTTTTTAGAAACAATTTGATCAGCTTGATGTAAATTAGTAAGCAAGGCGTTGGTTGAAGATGTGTAGTGTCAGTCGATGCCGACTCCTGGTCCGCAATCGAGCTCAGAACCAGGATGTTCATACTGGGATTCACCAACAAACATCGCCAGAACAAGGTTCGTATAGTCAATTATTCGGCATGTGTACATACGGAATGCGTATGATAAATAAGGACAAAATTATATCTTAAAAATAGAATTTAACGCTTAGCGTAGTAATATACTGATCGTCGTCTGAAGGATGTAGTTTAAAACGCCAACAATTTTAATGCTTGTTTACAAATTGCATACGGTAATAAGCGTAGAACGGTAAATAATCAATTTAAGTGTTTTTTTTTGTTCATATTTTATAATATGCACTAAATGGGCGTGTTGTCATTTCTAAAATTCACACTTCATAGATCTCGGAAAGCTTCCTTAGTGTAATTATCAAATAACAAATACTATCATCTGGTAAATGGTGCATTCACAGTGAATATAGTATAACTTCACAGTTATTAGCAAATACTGCATGTGATGCATAATATATCGGTGCCATTATTCCTACTTGTAACACACTACTACAAAATACTGTAATAGACGCTTTTATTTTAAACGTGATGATGGCATTTGAAATTTCTACAGATGAAATTGTTCTTCTAAAATCTATGATTGATGAACATCATTTTGCATTTATACAGTTAAATCCAGACACACCTATAAAACCAAAAAATCATTTTATGATTCACATGCCTAGACAAATAGCAGATTCGGTCCCCTTCGCCATCAGTGTGCATGCGATATGAAGGGGCCCATTGCCGACTGAAACCATTGGTAACAACAACGAAATTTTTTTAAAAGGTAGCTTATTCATTGGCATATCGAAGTCAGTCACCACAGTTGGTGCGGGGAAGGGATTTTTACGTAGATGCCACTTACAAGGTAATTATGTAGATATGGACGATAGCGGGACTCCTTTCGAACTACTTCGACTGGGATGTCTCCTGGCTTCTGGATTTTTATAGTCGGAGAGGTGTCGTCTTTCCGCAGGAATATGTTGCCTCCTTTGGACCAGGCATACTTGTAGCCGTGCGTTTGCTTGCATGTACGGTCTAGCCACAAGAGATTGTAATTGTAGTCCGTCAGGATTTCGTTAATGTAGATTTTTGTTTTAGCGTTATTGGAGCCATCTTCAGCGGTTAGGTTTGCGAGGTGTATTTTGGGCGGCCCCAGTCGTGCTTCATATGCGAATACAGACTATGTTTAACTACAAACATTCTGGCTCACTTGGGACATTTGTGTGGTTCTTGGCGGCCACAGTCGTGCTTCTTATGCGCATTTAGATTTTGTTTGAATGCAAACGTTTTGTTACATGTAGAACATTTGTGACGTTCTTTGCGGACACAGTCATGTTTAATGTGGAATGTTAAAAGGTATTTTTACTCTAAATGTACAGTAAATGTTCATAATAATTTAATTTCTAGTCTAGGAGACTACAGTCTAGATTCTCTTAGATATTATAAAAAGTACAAACATAAAAGTACGAAAAAAAAGAGCAAGATGGTGGGTGGTAAGAACAACGTGAAGCCTAGTGAGTGCGGTGTTTGTGACAAGAAAGTAGTTAAAAGTGATGTAAGTATCCAGTGTGCGGGTCCATGTGGTGCGTTATTCCACCAACCTTGTTCAGGACTATCTAAAAGACAAATTTGGAGTATTACAGCTGATGAACGCTGGTTTTGCGAAGTGTGTGAGGGAAGCATTGTGAAGGTGAGCGCGGCGGGGTACCCGGAAAGTGGACCTGCAGAAACTGGACTAAAGGCCTCTGAAAAACAGCTAATCGTGTAGGTACGGAAAGTCGACCTCCAGAAACTGAGCTAAAGCTAGGCACGCGAGTAAACAAGTGTTTTATAGCGGAAAGTGGACTAGAGCGATGGTTAAAATCAATACCTTCTATCTGCCATTTTCTGCAAAAATGAGATATTGGTGTCTATGGATACACAAAATTATTTCGAATTTTTTGCTGGCAATACCTCCTATCTCTCAATGCTCACATTTTACCAACGAGACATATAGCGCTACCTTCCATCTGTTCATGGAACTTGATGAAGGCAATACCTCCTATCTGCCACCGCCAACTAGAGCTGGAGATTGATGATTGATATTTGGGCTTAACGTCTCATATTTTTGCAACGAGGCTAATCGAGACAATGAGTGGGTGATATATGAAGATGAAATATGGGGCTGTTTGGAGGAAAGGGGCAAGTAGGAGGGCGCGTGAGGAAAGGGGACAGGGGAGGAAAGGGGATTGGGGTGTGGACTGCACTTCGTCTGACTTCTCCTCCTCGACCAGTCCGGCTTGGGTGGCCCTACCAGAAGCATACGCTTCCGCCGGCATAGCTCTCGGGATCAACAAAGCACGCAAACCTGCCCACCACGATAAGGTAGCAGTCCTTGGGCAGGAACTAGAGCTGGAGATAGCACATGACCGACGGAATAGCGCTGGTTTTTGGTTTCGCCCCTCAATCTGTCCTAGATGTACTTAATATATTCCACACTTTCATGTTAAATTATTTAATATTTAATAAGGGAGTGATTGGGAAAAGGAAGAGAACAGTGTTCTGCACGAAATATAAATCTATTTAGTAAGTTATAATCTTCATTTACATTAGCATGAATGAAATAAGCCTTGACATTCTAGAGCATTGCGGTCAATTCTTATTAGTATTGTTTTTCTTATTTGTTGTTTTAGTATCGAGAATGGAGTGTTCTGACTCGGATTTTGAAGATAATGACCTATCAAACATCTATTCCGATGACGAAATTATGGCCATGGTAGGCCTAGGCGTGTCAAAACGTTTAGGTAAGTAGACATGTCAGACCCAGGCTGGGATTTGTAGGTGGTAGGTTTTACGACGTGCCTAGGCCGCTTTTTCGGCTGCATTTGGCTAAGGCCTAGTCCTAGTTCTAGCTAGGCCTAGGTTAAGGCCCATTTTCCGCGTAAGCCCTATAGTTACCTAGTCCCTGGGCGTAGTAGGGCTAGGCCTAGCCTGACATAACTTAGAGCCTGGAACCTAAATACATTTTCAAACACAATGTTCAGCCAAATGTGAGCCAAAAGCCTCCTTAACTGAAAATAAGACAACGAGACCTGTCACATCTCCTGATATGTTTGCAAGCGCCGAAAGTTCTTTGAGTCACGAGTCTGACGTATCTGTAATTGAGTCTAGCCTGGTTGCTAGCAACACCAACAACACCCTTGCACACCAACACCCACTTCGTAGCAGAAACGAACAAACGGATACAGTAGACCCCGCTAAAATTTGGCTACAAAGCTAACAACTTTGATAAAATTAGAAGTAAGGTATTGTACGATATCGAATATGAAGATTGGAACAAAGATCCAAATGTAAAATTGAACGAAAATTAGACTGCATTGTCCCATCATTCCGTTGATTTTAAGAAATATATGCCTTTTCTTGCTCTTTGGTCAGGCTTAATGCTAGATAGCGGTAAACCTGACGATGAAGTCAGAAGAATGAGTAACGCAGAGACTGAAAATCACAACAATCTTCTGAAAACGCGTCTTTTGAATAAACGGCGCAACCAGAACGTGGCCGTGTATTTTAACACCTTAGTAATAATGTGTTTTACCCCCCCTGAAAAAACACTTTTGCTAGGAATTACTTGTAAATGTGTATGTTATGTTATTTGGGCTTAACGTCTATATTTTTGCAACTAGGCTAATCAAGACGATGAGTGGGTGATAATGAAGATGAAATTGTGGGCTCTTTGGAGGAAAGGGAATTGGGGGTTGTTTGGTGGTAAGGGGCAAGTAAGAGGGCGCGTGAGGAAAGGGCAAAGGGGAGCAAAGGGGATTGGGGTGTGGACTGCACTTCGTCTGCCTTCTCCTCCTCGACCTGTCCGGCTAGGGTGGCCCTACCAGAAGCATACGCTTCCGCCGGCATAGCTCCAGGAATCATCAAAGCGCACAAACCTGCCCACCACGATAAGGTAGCAGTCCCTGGGCAGGTGTAAATGTGTATGTGTGACGTCTGAAGTGTACCCGTCCTCCCCCCCACTTCCGCAACTCCGACCGACCTCTGCGCGCTTCGTTCTGATTTCAGTCGAGCGCTGGCTCTGGTCAAAGCAAGGTCACGCCTGGCAAGGCGCCGCTTCGCTTACTGGGTGTCATGTTTCCCCCAAATACTTGGATTAAATCTGTACATTTGCGTTCTCAACTACTGTTGAGCGGTGCTATGACACAAGGAGACAATTTCTTTGCGCAAATTACCTGTCTAGACCCGTAAAGTAGTAACGGCTGGACTGCGACACGATCAAACTGGTGCGCTTTACATCCGTGTACGTACATCACCAACACTCGAAAAGTTTTTACGTAGGCTTGAGACTGCAAGCATTTTGGGAAGATAAGGATCGAGCGCATGATATGCACTTTATTTCTTGAAAGTGACTCTTTTCATAATTAAGTTATGGAATAGTAAAAACAGCATATACTCAAGTGCCTTTTCACCGGGACACGAAAAAATTCATTAAAAAAAACTGGTCACATAATTGTGTTTTAAAATTGTATTCCATCATTCCTAAGATAGCAACCTATAGCATACTGCATTTTCGTGTACTTGACAAGTATGGTCTAGAGGTTGAATTACATGAACGTAAAGACTTTTAAAGCTATCGGTACACGTAAAAAATAAAGATGTAATTTTTTTAAAACCACTTTTTGCAGATATAATATCAATGTTTATCAACCTTCATCAAAAAAACTTAATTTAAAAATGTTAAGTTACCTAGATACCTTCACCTTAAGAAAATAACATATAAAATATCTAACACTCGTTTGGCTCAGGGATGTCGTGACAAGAAAAGAGAGAAAACGCTAACGTGCCAGCAAGACGACCCGAATGTAAAAGAGGAGTAAAAAATTAAACATGCAAATAATAGGCCGAATTATTTCAAGGCTTGCACTATAAAAAGCATGAACAAAATGATGAAACCAGCATTAGATAGATCAGATAGAGCAACATCTCTTAACACACCGGTAAATCTGAACGATCATCAGATAAATGAAGTCAATTTGTTGCAATCTGAATCAGCTGTAAACAACGAAACAAATAATGTGCATTTACTTCAGGAATTAGAATTAATGGTGAATAGTATTAGTGTTAACTCTGAAGAAAATATAATAAATAACAAAGTAAACATGGGTTGTGATATTCTAGTAAACAAAGAAGTACCTTTAGAGAAAAAAATATTTGAACAAAACGTCCATGACACACAAGCTAATGGTCCCACTAAACCAGTAACAGTACTTGATATGTCTTCCAGAGAATACGTGTAATGCAACTTGTTCACTCAACGTTGTAGATGATAGGATTAGTAGGGAGGGAGATGCAAACAACATCCCAGAACAGAATAAAAAATCAACGTTCCCAAATGGTTTAGAAGTCTTTGGGTTCTTTGATGAGATGATGATTAATGGGGCTTAACGTCTCATATTTATGCAACGATGGCTAATCGAGACGATGAGCGGGTGATAATGAAGATGAGAAAGATGATAATGAAGAATAAAGCCACATCCGAATCAGATCCATTGTACGTCGCGTGAGTCGTCATACGGGAGTCCAGCAAGGGAGGGCAGGGCCAAGTGGGAGGAGAAATATTCAATGGGACAGTGGGGGGAAAGGGGATTGAGGTGTGGACTGCACTTCGTCTGACTTCTCCTCCTCGACCAGTCCGGCTTGGGTGGCCCTACCAGAAGCATACGCTTCCGCCGGCATAGCTCTCGGGATCAACATAGCACGCAAACCTGCCCACCACGATAAGGTAGCAGTCCCTGGGCAGGTTTGGGTTCTTTGGTTGTAGCTTTTATTACTACCCAGGGACAACTGTTAATAGAACAGATACATTTTTTTACAACTTCATATTACGCTTATACCAATCTGTAAACATTTCCGAAATATATTTCCATTCCACATATTTCCATACAAATGATGATCTTATTGTCAAATTTGGATCTAAGCTGTTTTCAAAGCATGGAAGCGAGAAACACTAACAAAATGTCATTGCACAGAAAATGAGAGAACTAGGTCGATTGCTCCTCCAGGCTAGCGACATCAAGGCAACAGTCACTCAACTCGCAGATTTGACTGACCGGTTGACCCAATGAATCTGTGTTGATGATTGTTTGTATTTTTATTGCAGAAACAAGAGAAACGTTTTTTGGGACCTACCTATCCAAGCATGTTCAACTATGGAATCTTCTGAAGCAATTGAGAGGTAGGCAATATACACACGTGTAACATCTTTCAAGACAATTAACATTAGATGGATCCTAAGGCTATACACTAGACTAGACTAATGTCGGTCCAATCAGTGCATTATAGCTAATTTATTTACATTTTGTCTACATTCAATGGAAATCAATGGAATGTAGAGTGACGCGATAAACTAACGAAAATAGTGTGCATCTAAAGTGTTCATTTGATGTACATGTTGTACATAACTATCACACATTGAATTTTTATTCATCACGAACATACCGGTACCTAGTAATACAATGAAGCGATGGCAGACAGAAAGGGCAGAACGGAGACGCAAACGGCAAGCAGTGAATGAGTGTATGCAACGCATTGCTAATGCTGGTAGTGTGAGTGACAACCAGGAAACAAATTTAGATTTAGAGCAGCTGACAATAAAAGCACTGACTAGACCTAGCATACAAAATGTTGACCCATATCAGTCAGAGTCTTACGATAACTTGTCCACAAAGCCTTTTGATTTTTATTATGATCACCATCAAGGTATACCTCCAACTGATCAAGAATCATAAGACCAAGCTGGACCATCCTTTCACAAGATTGTGACCAGTGATGAAGAAGACACAGTGTCAGATTCTGGGGAAACTAGTGCTTCCGACAATTCATGTAGAGATGGGTCGGACGATGGAAACATCGAAGTTACCTATCAAAGTCCGTTTCCACGACCTGGAAAGCTATCGCTCAGTCACGCGAGAGCTCACAACGCGCGCTATCCGGTATCACACGTACGACACGGGCGAAGTGAAGACCGGAAAGTACGTCCTCCGTGGGCTGTCGTCCCGGCAGTCGGCCGACGATATCAAATCCGACCTCGCCGCTGATGGCTATCCGGCACTAGCCGTCAAGTAAATGACACACGCGGGACCCGACCGCACGCCACTGCCGCTGTGTGTCGTTACGACACAGACCGCGCTAGACGCGAAGCCTCTAGAGCGACTATGAGGCACCTGGGCCACTTTGTGGCGACAGTCGAATCGTATCGCGGCTCAAAGGGGCTGCAAATGTGTTACAAATGCCAGCGGTTTAGCCACCAGGCCGCGTTCTGCTTCCACCCCTCTCGATGTAGGTGCGCCCAAGGCCACGAGGGCAGAGACTCCGGGACACGGTTCCGATACACACACACATGGAGGTGATGGCTGTAGAAACACGTCCGCACCCCAGGGGGATACCCCAGCCTTATATGCCGCTACAGCGGTGGCACATAACCACACCAGACGCCTATATTCGTAAAGGTGTGGGCATAAGTGCTCAACGGGGGCCCATTGAAACAATTAAGATTTATACGTAAAACTGGGCGTAAGTGAAATTCGTGTCCTCCTTATATGTTTCAGGATTTTAACTATTGTATGCGCATTAAACGAGGGCTATTCGTGTACCCACTCCATCAGGGCGTCTCCGGCATCCAAACCTCTAGCGCGACGAACGTGTCGCAATTGCAACAAGAAAGGGCACATTCAGGACAATTGTTCAGAGCCCCGTCCCTACTTCCGCACGGATGCAGAGAGCCTCCGGGAACCGGAACGGCGGGAAATCCTAGAGCTTCTTCCGCTTATCAAATCCCTATTTGATAAAACGACCAAAAACTGGCACGTGCCTTGGCCAGCCTCCCACAGCGAAGCAATTGTATCAATTTTATCGTAAATAGAGTTATGCCTACTACCTTCGTTATGGTATCTCAGTAGAGGCACGGGTAGCCACGACCGCACAAGAACAACAGCTTGCAACCTACCGGACCTGTGTCCATTCAGCCATTCACGCCATTGCCTGGTCCCAGCCAATCTACAGTGCCTGCATCGTCAACCTTAAACCACTCACCATCATCGTTACATTTTTTTCAAATACCATATCCAAAATTCCCCCCAAATTTGATTAGAGCTACTTAAAATAAAAGTATTGCCAACCCGTCAGACCGGACCGAAATGGTACGAATAATTTCTGCAGAAATTATGGAAATAAACCAATTCCCGGGAGAAAGGGATATCACGCAGATTGCGTCAAAAATAGTAAAAGATTACCCTGAGACATTCATTGCTAACTGGCGGAGTGGTTCACCAATTGGTGACGGTTGCCTCTCGCTGGTCAGGCAAATCAAATGGCGATGGGAGAATGTAAGGCAGAAGGGCAATGTCAAAAGGCGCATGATGAACCCTGAAATGCCAAGTCTGAAAACAAAACGTAAGGACCGGTATGGAACGGTTAATTTCATGCCCAACATTTCAGAACATGAGACAGAGGAGTCTCTGACCAAGATTAAGGAATGGCTTCAGGAAGAACACAAAAAAAAAGATCGCAACGAAGAGATTTTCCTTGAAAAGATGGAGGCAACATACAGCCTTTAAATTGTCCAAAGAATTGATGAAGAGAGCCCTTATTGTAGCCACAAGGAAGATGAAACACCTTCTTACACCTGTTATTGCAGCATACAATTGTTGCTCCATTCCTTTTGCAGTAAGCACAGACCAAACTATTCCCTCGTTTCAGCTCCTTCACAACATCGAGATAGAGAAATCCAAGAATACCCTCGTTGTCCTGGCCCTGTTGGTCCATGTTCGAAGAGAGTAAAAGGCAGTAGTAGTGTGTGACAATATCACCCAGTTGATACAGTTTCCCAAAGGCCAACTCATTTTCATCCCCAACACGGCAGAAAGAGCATTTAGAGCCTGGAGCTGGCTCCGAGTGGTTGATCATTCTTGTTTGTGCCATTGTTGGGTCAGCGAAGTTCAGCTTCTAAACAGCTTGGAAGGACTAGGTTGGCTTGTTTTGTAGGCCTTTGTACGTGCTAGACCTAGGACCTAGGCTAGGCCTAGTATTGTTTGGTTGAGCAAGGGCTCGTAAGTCACGCTGTTTTCATTAGAGGCTAGATCCACGTCCTAGGGCCCTAGGCATACGGCCTCTCTTAGCCTAGACTAGGCCTAGGATTGACGCCGGGCACGTTAGCTGCGCCTTGGCGTAGGTTTATGCATTAAACCTGAACAAAAGTTATCAACTGGGGACGAAACTAGACTCCCACTACCTCGCAGACGATAAGAAAATGTGCTTTCATAAGGAAGATGTATATTTATCCATTTGAAGGCTACCTGCGCCTACAATAAATAACACGGTCTAATTCACTTGCTCCCTGGCGGCACCCAGGCTTTTGTTGTTTTGTAGAAGATTAAGTTATGTTAATCATACACACTTATGTTATTGACCCTGAGTCTTTCAGTACTTAATGCTTACAACACCCGTAAATACACATGGACAATCACCAAGTATCCAAACCTGTGGGCAACCAGGCTGAGAATACATCCAACCCCATTCAAACATCTGATGGAACAAACGTCGTAATTTATTAATTTATTCCAGAACACAAAAATGAACATGCTAAATGCCCAGCATACTAAAGGGCAACATGCTTCACCATCACTATTATTTAGAGTTAAGTTCCATAGTGACAAATGTTATGTATTGCTAGTTATCACATTCAAATAGTGCGCCTTATCTTAATGCTCATGTATGCACTCTGGTGGCGGGGATAATAAACGTTGTCTTGTAATGGCGTCCAGCTAAATGTGTCGTTGTATTTCGTCCCTCCGATTATCCTTGCAGAAATAGTCATGTGTGTGTAAAAACATAACAGTTTGGCGACGAGTAGTCTTTAAAAAACCCACAGTGCTCGTGAATACATTTTTGTCCGTCGGCGAGGTTCAATGTCAGTACTCAGTTGTGTCCAGTGAAATGATGCAACAGGTAGGCCCAAGCCACGGGGGCGTCATCGCGTCGGTTCGAGATTGTTCCAAGGGCAGTAACCTTAGGCCTAGCCTGTCCGATCGTGTTTCGGCCTAGGACCAAGTACAAGTTATACCGTCTTGGAAAGTGTCTGTCTGAGGTTGTCTGTCTACATTGTCCAGTGCCAAGATGGGTTTTATCGGAAAAGTTGACGAGTTCGATCCCCAGTTGGAAGATTTTCAGTCATACGCGGAACGCCTAGAAGAGTTTTTCAAGGCAAACGAAGTTTCCACTGAGGTAAAGAAAGCTTCTATATTTTTAACGCTTATGGGAGCTAAACTCTATTCGACGTTAAAGTCCATTTTAAGTCCAGATACCCCCCAAGGGAAGTCGTACACGGCACTAGTGTCCGCTCTACAGGCACATTTTGCGCCAGCCAAGTCTGTCATTGCTGAGGTTTTCAAATTCGGAAAGCGCAACCAATTGGAGGGCGAATCAGTCGACAACTACATAGTCGAATTAAAGCGTCTCGCCATCACTTGCAATTTCGGTTCCTATCTTGATCGGGCACTCCGTGATAGATTTGTGTGTGGGATCAAGGACGAGGAAACTCAGCGACAGCTATTGAACTGTGAGGATGAGCTATCTTTTGAAAAAGCATGCAAAATCGCTCGCGGTTTAGAACTGGCAATGAGTCATGCCAAGCTCCTTCACCCTAGTCAGGAGGAGGTAAAGAAAGTGTCTAAGAGCCGTAGACAGTATTCCAAGGGAGAAAAGTCCCGCTCCAAGCAAGGAAAAGCCAAGGCTAAGGAGACGAAGTCGGCCCAGTCGCAATCCAACTCAAGTAAGGAAGAGTCCAGTTCCAAGTCAAATCTTCAATGTCGAAGGTGTGGACGTTTCCATTCGGAGGACAAGTGTCCAGCCAAGGAGTGGACATGTTACAAGTGCAACGCGATTGGTCATACATCACGCATGTGCCACCGTCGAAAGAACGTCAAGAACGTCAAAAATGAATCATGTCAAGATCGGTCTGCAGAGTCGTCAACCACCGAGTGTGAAAGTGACGATTCGTGTGCCATTAAGAATGTCTCTGTTGTGACAAGTCAAAGTGAAAGTGTCAATGTCATGTCAAGTCAAAGTGATGTTGATGTCAAATCAAGTGATAGTAATGTCGAAAATGTCAATATTGTGTCAAAACATGTCAAGTGTTCCTCAAACACAGTTGATAAGGTAAGGGAAGAACCGTTGTTGATTCCAGTGTCTGTCAATAATAAGATTGTCAAAATGGAGGTAGACAGTGGTTCTGCAAAATCGATAATCTCAGATGAGATGTATCATGAGTTTTTCTCTGATGTGCCATGTACGCAGTCTGAGTTGAAACTGAAATCAGTTCTTGGTGAAAACCTAAAAATCTATGGTGAGATACAAGTGTCGGTAGCAAACTCTCATAGTTCCAATCAGGTAGTTCATAGTTTACCCTTAATCGTTGCGCAGGTGCACGATTTTACACCCCTGATGGGAAGATCTTGGTTGAATGTTCTATATCCCGATTGGAGGAAACAGTTGTCAGGAAGTTGTACTGCGGTAAATTCTTTGCAATGTCTCGATAGTTTTGAGGATGTTAGTCAGCTTCAGAAGAAGTTTTCAAACGTTTTCAAGGGGAGTGAGGCGTCGTCCATTAAAGAATTTGTGGCTGATGTTGTCCTTAAAGATGATGCAATTCCAATTTTTCATAAAGCGTACAATGTTCCCTATGCCCTGAGAGAAAAGGTTAACGATGAAATTGAGCGGCTAGTGGAAACCGGTACCCTTAGACCTGTCAAACGGAGCGAATGGGCTTCTCCTGTAGTAGTTGTCCCCAAGAAAGATTCGGATAAAATTCGCTTATGTGTTGACTACAAGGTCACGGTGAACAGGTGCATAGACACGGAACATTACCCACTGCCACGCGTGGATGATATTCTGGCCTCACTGGCAAAAGCAAAGGTGTTCACCGTGTTAGACCTTTCAAGTGCTTATCTTCAATTGAAGTTAACAAAACGGTCTCAACACATTCTTACCATCAATACCCATTTGGGCTTGTACCAGTTTACAAGGTTACCTTTTGGAGTAACGAGTGCCCCAGCCATATTCCAATCAGTGATCGATCAGGTGTTAAAGGGCATACCCAATGTCCTCGCTTATTTAGATGATATACTAATTCTGGGAGAGACTTTGGAAGAAAACAAAAGAATCTTGTTGTTAGTTCTCCAAAGGTTGGAAAGGTATTCCATCAGAGTTAACGCTTCTAAATGTCGGTTCTTCAAATCTAGTATCGAATTCCTAGGTCATCTAATTGATCAGTGTGGTATCCATCCCACCCCTGAGAAAATTAGAGCTATTTCGCAAGCCCCTGAACCATCAAATGTTACACAGCTACAGTCTTTTCTAGGGTTGTTAAATTTTTACAACAGATTTTTGCCAAACCTGTCGATGAAAATCAAACCATTACACCGGCTACTGGAAAAGGGTGTAACTTGGCATTGGTCCAAGGATTGTAAAGAAGCTTTTGAGCTTAGCAAGCAATTGCTGCTAGAGAATCAGGTTCTTGTGCCATATGATCCCCAAAAACCCATTGTAGTATCGAGTGATGCTTCACAATATGGAGTAGGCGCTGTCCTGTCGCACCTTGTGGATGGTGAAGAGCGACCTGTAATGTTTGCGTCCTCAACCTTAAACCATGCAGAGCAGGGATATGCACAGGTGGAGAAGGAGGCTTTGAGTATTATCTTCGCTGTCAAGCGTTTCCATAAGTATCTTTATGGGCGTAAGTTCCGTCTAGTAACGGATCACCAGCCTTTAAAGGCGATACTTGGCAGTAAAAAGGGAATTCCAACCCTCGCAGCTGCACGTCTCCAAAGGTGGGCGATTATATTGTCTTCTTACCAGTACGATATTGAGTACAGGAGAGGCAAAGAGCTTTCCTCAGCTGATGCTATGTCCCGCTTACCAATGCAAAGTGACGGCGTAGAAGAGTTCAAAAGTATTTCTTGTCCAGTGAAGTTGATTTGTGAATCTTTAACCTCAACATTCCAGCAGCGTCCCTGTAGTGCAAAAGATATTGCAAATGCTACTAGGCAAGATCCCATGTTGTCCCGTGTGTATACACTCACTCAACAAGGCTGGCCGATGCATGTTGAGATTCCAGGCTTAAAACCCTACTTTATTCGAAGACATGAACTGTCACTAGACGGAAACTGTGTGTTGTGGGGAAATAGGGTAATCATTCCTGTAAAGTTGCGTGATCATGTACTCTCCTTGTTACATGAAAATCACCCTGGTGTGGTTCGATCTAAAATGTTGGCAAGAAGCCATGTGTGGTGGCCGGGCTTAGACGCGGATATTGAACGAAATATATCCGAATGCGAAGCTTGTGTAGTCACTCGTTCCACAAACACAGCTGTCCCTTTGACAAACTGGCCAACACCTGTCAAACACTGGCAGCGAATCCATTTGGATTTTGCTCAAAAGGATAATGTGACGTTTCTAGTGTTAGTTGACAGCTATTCTAAGTGGATTGAAGTATGGATAATGAAGTCAACTAATGCAGCTCAGGTGATAAGTAAGCTTAGGAAGGTGATTTCTGTCTTCGGGTTCCCGGAAACCATTGTCACTGACAATGGTCCACCCTTTACTTCATCAGAATTCAATGATTTTTGTGGAAGGAATGGTATCAGTGTGCTGCATAGTCCGCCTTACCACCCAGCTTCGAACGGTGCTGCAGAACGAGGTGTGCAAACCCTTAAACATGTCCTGAACAAGTTTAATGTAAATGTTGACAAATTTGATCAAGGGCGTGACATGTCACTCCAACATAAAATTGACAATTTCCTATTCAGTTTCAGGAACACCCCTAATACTGCCACAAATCTATCACCTGTAGATATCATGTTAAAGTATAAACCCCGAACCAAGTTGGATATGCTCAAACCCAATCTAAGTGTTACGTTGCAAAAACATAGTACCAACATAATGACCCAGAGCAATGGTTCACATAAACAGATGTATAAACCAACAGAATTTGAGGAAGGTGAACAAGTCCTAGTAAAGTCGGTAGGACCAACTAAGGAAAGAGGATTGAATTGGTTGGTAGGTGAGGTGAAACAGAGAATCAGCTCTGTAACGTACCTAGTGTGGGTGCGGGATAAAATCAGATTGGTACATGCCGATCATCTGAGGCGCTCACAATTACCCTTGGTGGATCAAACACTGAAACCTGGGTTACCCAAGAGTGTACTTAATTCACCCTGTGTTTTTAATAAACCAAGTCCGGTAGGTTCAAGTGTGAATCCGGAGCCGGAAAACACATCTGTGAATCCGAATCTAGTGAGTGAGTCTCCTACGGACACATATGTAAGTCCTACGGAACCGGACATAAGAAGGTCTGGGCGGAACCGCAAGGCTCCTCAAAGATTAGATTTGTAAATATAAAACAAAAAAAAGTAACCTGTGTTTCAAATCTGTAGTAGTCTAGTTATTCATTACATGAAGAAATGTATGTCAACACTCTTTTGAAGGGAAAGGAGTGTTATGTATTGCTAGTTATCACATTCAAATAGTGCGCCTTATCTTAATGCTCATGTATGCACTCTGGTGGCGGGGATAATAAACGTTGTCTTGTAATGGCGTCCAGCTAAATGTGTCGTTGTATTTCGTCCCTCCGATTATCCTTGCAGAAATAGTCATGTGTGTGTAAAAACATAACAACAAAAAAGGCTCAAGTTCTACAAAATATGAGACACAAATCGAGTGAAATCCCCAGAATCTTATTTTTAGTATACAACACTGCACTCATATTTGGCAAGTCACCACTTTGCGAATTGCCATCCTTTGATGTAGCTTCGGGCTTCTCCCCATACTATATGCATGCGGTGTTGCAAGGCGTATTATATAATGAAAAATGTTTACGAACGAAGAATGCAAAGAGATGAGTGTGACTCGTTTGGCGAACAGATTGCTTTCAAATTGCGTAAACTTCAAAGTGATCGCGTAAGAAGTAATGTACAGCATGTAGTAAATGGGGTCATGTGGGACGCAGAGTTGGGAAAGAATGACAACTACCATGCAGTTCCTTCATTTAATATGCCATACTACCCTGATTTTGGTGGCCCCTCGGCATCTCGCGGTTTATCTCGTGAAAGCGAGCACATCTACTGCGCGGTATAGCCAATGTGAAGCCACCATTACGGACAAAAATCCAAGGAGAACCCACTGCTTCTATGGTCTGTTAGCTGTTAAGCTGATATGTTTTACGAAAGAAAATCATCATTGAACCTTGTTTATTTTGGGGAACTACTGGTAGAGCAGAATATATGAATTATAAAGTAAATGTGGGAACAAATGATGATTAATGAGTGTATTTTTAATGGGAATAAATTATATGCTCTTAGTGTGATGATATATTGGTGGCAGTAGTAAGGATGTTAGGGGAAGCATTGCTTCCCTTGCTTCCCCTCACCGCACGCCACTGGGTTTGTGACCCTTCTTTCGTTGTGCAGGTACTTTAACATCATCTTCCCTGCATGGACATGAGCATTGTCGATTCCATTTAGTTATTGTCATGTGTAGGTTGGCCTTGTTCCGTGTATTGTGCTAATGGGTATCGGAGTTTTCTCAGTGGTGCATTTACTTGGTCTGCTGGAACGTCCGCTTATGAATGGGCGGCTGAATTTTATGTGACATGTATGAAATTGAAACTCACACTGTAAAATGATTTTAAAATTGTTGTGTATGCATTGAACCAACCTTGTATGTATATGCATGGTATCAACCTTGGTTGTATGTGTGTAAGAGGGCGGTGTTCGGCGACTATAACCTCTTCTACACTGGATACTTAATTATGTATTTAAATACACTCTGTCGTTAAATACGTGTGTAGACGTTGGTAGTCTATACTTAACGACAGCCTGTAATCACGATGGCTCGGACCCCAGTTTAATTAAAGCTCTATCGTTATTTGAGAGATCTCGAACGAGAAAAACCGAGAAAAACAGCTGGCGCCGTATTTGGCGGCCATCTGTGACTGACAGGCGGCATGGCGAACAAACGCACGGGGAATTTTAAAGGTCACGAAATTAATATTTTAATTGATGTTTGGTGTTCTTTTATGAATCAAAGAAAGTTTGAGGGTCATCTCCGCCACAGCTTAATATGGCAGTCTATGTCCGAATCCCTTGCCGAAATGGGAATTCAAAGATCACCAGATGTTATTAAAACGAAAATTAATAATCTCAAATCAGAGTATTATAAAATTAAAAGAACAAGTTTCAAGTCAGGTAAGTTAAATCTTATGCTTATTAAATAAATAAATAAATTTGTATTATGTTCCCTTATTGCGATAGGTACCCTAGGCCCTATGCTTATACTATCTAGGCTAGGCTAGGGCCTAGCCTAGGCCTAGGCATAGGAAGGCTTCACCAAGAAGCTGGCTTGTCGTAGGCCTAGGCTAGGCCTAACCTAGGCCTATCCATGGATGGTAATAAATACATACTATGGCTAGGCCTAGGGGCTACATTGCCATTGAGTATAAAGAACATTGCGTATAGGCCTAGGCTTAGCGCTAGAAATGCATTATAATGCCTGCTAGGCCTAAATGTTGGTTTCAATTGAAGCTTACTAGGATACACACAAGCCTTAAACCCAGTACCATATTAATTTTGCTCTACCTATATAGGTTCTTCACCACCAGAATGGCCCTATTGGGAATCACTGCATCGCTGCCTCGGTAACAGACCGATGGCTGACGACAAGTTAGTTGATGACAGCCTTGATGAAAGTTTTCTAGAAGAGACCGTGGAAGAGGTCACGGAGGACTGCAGTGAAGTTGAAGACAGCCTAGATTTACCTGCCGGTAAGGGATAATAGATAGGCCTACGGTATGCTAGCTATATAGGGCTATAATGTGAAGCATTTTCTTAACAAGTAGCCAGACTAAATGCCACCTTACAATTTGTATCATTCGCAGTCTCGCCCCCAATGCAGATGTCGTCGTGAGCCTCATGTTCGGCTAGCACTTCTTCTTTGTCAGCCTCATGTTCGGCTAGCACTTCTTCTTTACTGAGTGAAGAAAACACAGGAAAGCCACGTCAATTTCGAAAGATGTAAGTTCAATACGTATTCTTTTTGTTAGTTTTAGGGATGTCATCTCATCAAAAAATGTTTATAGGCCTTAGCCTAATTGATTATGTATTACCATGCCTATAATCACATTCACATACTGTAGTTAGACCCTACATCAAGCTTTTATCAATTGTTTAACGATTTATGATTACTTAACGTCATTCAAATCAGTAATTGTATTTGTAGGATTGAATTAAAACATAGTCATGCTTGTTTATGCTTACATATTATTATGTATTGTATTTTTAGATGCCGTTCAAAACGACCTGCCTCCGAGAATAATCTCTTGAAGGAGTTTGTCCAAATGGACAAAAGATATTTTGAACTACAAAGAAAAGAAATTGAAACTAGAAGAGGAAAGCAAAAAGAGGGATGATGATGTTTCTAATGCTGCTAAAGATTTCTTCACAACAATGTCCCAGTTCCTGAGACATTCCATGCAGCAATCAACTTGCAATAGGCCTACCAGTACACCAGACTTCCCCACAATTCCCCATCAAACATTGAATGTTAATTCTAACCAACTGCTAACTAACTACTCTACCACAGGACAGACACAATTCTCAAGTCCCTATCAAAATGTGTGTAGGCCTACTCCCAGTGTTCGAGCCATGCAACCACCAAGCGCACGTTTGCAAATAGCCACACCTCGTCACCCGAGCCCCAATATACCTATTAGGCCTATCACAGTTTCACCGAATTTGCAGGGTAGGCCTAAATTCAAAGTTGTGACGGTGGTAAAAAAACCTAGCAATCCAGAAAACTAAAGCCTGAAGTAGACGGTCCAATTTTTCTGTTCAAGTCCTTGAATTCAAGGACATAAAAGCATCAATCCAAAATAAGTATTGTTGTATTTTACTGTCCACACTGTAATTTGATTCACTTTTGTCCTTGAATTCAAGAAGTTGAATGAAAAAATTGGACCGTGTAATGCAGGCTTTATACTAGTAAAACAACCATCTCATTCGCTACCCAATTGGTAGAGGCATTTGTTTTTCACACGTTTGTTGGGTAGGTTTCTTATAACTTCACAAATATCAATGGGACATTTCTTTATGTATAGGAAGACTATATAATCAAACTGTTCTGTCACTACTCTTGATGATTTATCCTGTCTCAATACATTAAAAATTTAATGATAGTGCAAATAATTGTTATAATAAGGTAGGTTTCTCATAACTTCCCATCAAAGGGACTTTTCTTTATATAGGAAGAGGGAAGACTGGAGGGAAGACTGATCAAACTGTTCTGTGTCACTACTCTTTATGATTTATCATATTATGTCTGAAGACGTTTAAGTTTTTGTTTATTAAATTGTGATGATTAATGATTGACCAAATAATTGTTAGGTTTTTCATAATTTCTCATCAAAGAGGATTTTCTTTATAAATATATAGGAACTAGGAAGACTAATCAAACTTGTTATATCGCTACTCTTTTTTATGATTTATTTTATGTGTCATATTAAACCTACTAGTATGTATTCCATACGACTTGAGATTGTGAATGGTACCGTATGTGGTTGTATGTACACAAATCCTACACAGTCATAAAGTTTCCAGACTGCATGTAATATGTGTATAAGACTGCTTGATGCATACTTGTAGTGTAGGCCTACGGTACTATACTATATGTTATCTACTAGGTTATATTCTTTTGCTATTACTATATGACGACTAGGCCTGTGTGCAAGACAAGTCGTATTTGTATTTACATTTATGTATGCTCAGGCGAACATATTTATGAAAACGAGCCAAAGTCAAATAAAAATAATATGTTTTGATAAGATATATACAAAGTCTAATTTTTTCAAAAGACATTTCATTGAATGCTTATCCAATCTGAATACTAATTCCACCAGTCATCAATTGGTTTGCAATTTGGTCTCGCTTTGCTTTTGCGGTGAGACCCTGTGCTCTTTGGCATGGAACGTGATTTGGTTGTGGAAAGATAGCTTCTGCTTGTTGCACCGCATTAGTCCAATGTGGATAAAACAGATCATGGTTTTCTTCAGCCAAGTTGTGTAGCACAATGCATGCTTTGATAATCGAGTTCATATTGGGATGGGAAAAATCTGACCGCTTTAAAAGAATTCGAAATCTACCTTTTAGACGGCCAAAGGCATTCTCAACTACCATCCTTGCACTGCTCATTCTATAATTGAAATTAAACCGTTCCAGAGGCATGTGTAAGGCTTGTACGTATGGAACCATCGACCATAGGAGCAGTGGAAATGCGGCATCTCCAATTATGTGATGATGATTTGCCAAAGGGTATTTGTTGAGGTATCTGAATAACCCACTGTTGGCGAAAACAGATGCGTCATTCATTCTTCCTGGCCGACCAACATTAGCATATCTGTAATGCAGAAAGCAAACCCGGTACAAATTCCAATAAAATATCATTGACCTGTCTATGTGTCTGTAGTAGAGTAGGTATTGCATCCATTTTTAATTGTTCTGGGCTTGCATGCAACAGCCCTTGACCTTGCCAGAATTAGCTACCTACTATGTCAGATGTTGTATTATAATATTTTACTATTTCATGTGTAGGTCTACCTTACCCTACCCATTAGTATTTATAGTCCACCTTTGAAAATCAGTTTCCTAAATGAATAGGATTAGACATTAAATAAATAAAACAAACTTACATAAACTTGTAGTTGTAGTCTACAAGACCGAGGAGAACAATTGAATGGTAACTTTTGTAGTTATAGTAGTCTTGAGGGCAATAACCAGGTGCCATAATTGGTATGTGGCTGCCATCCAATGCACCAATGCAACCAGGAAATTGCCATCTGGTAAGGAATCCTTTTGCCAATAATTTTTTTCTGCTTCTGAGTGTGGAAATATGACTTTGCGGTTGTAGAGATGTTGATTGATTGCGTAGCAAACTTCGTGCAAAATGTAAGTTGCAGTACTCCTGCCAATACCAAACATATCAGCAGCACACAGCACAGCACATTACAGCGTGAGGAAAGGGGAAAGGGAAGGAAAGGGGATTGGGGTGGGGACTGCACTTTGTCTGACTTCTCCTCTTCGACCGGCTAGGGTGGCCCTACCAGAAGCATACGCTTCCGCCGGCATAGCTCTCGGGATCAACAAAGCACGCAAACCTGCCACCGCGGTAAGGTAGCAGTCCATGGGCAGGTGATTTTTGGAGATAATCGATTTCGATTCTAAGAAATTATATATACGTTTTTTAATACATTTTTCTAATATTTTAGATACGTGTGGAAGTATGGATATGGGTCTATAGTTGGATATGTTTTTTTTTCCCCTGGTTTATTAATAGGTTTAATAATTGCTTCTTTGAGACAATCTGGAAAAATGCCTGTTGTTAAACTAAGATTACAAATGTGTTTGAGTGGGATAAGAATAAAGTTTCTAGATTTTTTTAAGGTTTCTGAAATAATATTGTCTATTCCTGGAGCTGAGTGTTGTTTGAGAGTAGATATGTGGTCAGATAGTTCACTTTCGCTAACAGGGTCTAGGAATATTGAAGAAGTACTATGGGATTGTTCAATTGATGGTTCTGCCATTTGATTATTATTGTTAATTGCTTCTGCCAGTGTTTTACCAATACTATTAAAATACTCTACAAATGTGTTGGCAACTTGTTTGGGGTGAAGATTAGCGTTTATTTCCCCATCTAAAGTGGTTATTGAACTAATGTTCTGATTTGCTTTATTGTTACTATTACTATTGTAACTGGCATCATTGATGATTTTCCAAGCAATTCTAGTATTTTTGCCAGCTTCTTCAAGTTTATTTTTATAATAAGTAATCTTAGTTAATTTAATGAGGTTATTTAGGTGGTTCCTGTAATTTTTGTATTCTAATTTGAGGTTTGCATTGTTTGGACTTTTTTTAGCTTTGCGGTTTAGTTCATCCCTGCATCTTATTGAGTTTATAAGGCCTTGGGTTATCCATGGTTTTAATTTCTTGCTCTTTGAGTTACCTGCTACTGTTGTTACTGTGGTTGCATTACTTACATGTGTTCGTAGAGTACTAATGAAGTTAATGGTCGATACGTTTATGTCTGTTTCTCTTATGATCTGTTCCCACTCCCCCACCCCCGAAATCGGAATTACAAAACTGTGTAAAATAGTATTGTGTATTAATATTGTAATGTGTATTGTGTAAATCATATCAATATCAGTGTAATAAACCGTAGCTATTGCCTCTATAAACATAAAACTTTCCTTAAGAAAAACAAACACCATCGCAACAATAATCCAATCCTGTACTTAACTGGACTGTGCATTGTGCCCTTGATGTCATTAGATAATGCAAAGTTATACATCTCTTTCCTAGCGTGCATATAAGCTATACAAATAACACTAAGTTATTGCACATTACCAGGTAACAAGCCTCATCCTGACATAGGCATGATCAACCCCTTGGAGTCGAAAAAACTCCCTGAAAGGACTGTGCTTCGACCACGTGAGGTCTACTAGTAGCATCACAGGGTGGGCATAATCAACCCCTGGGAGTTGAAAGTAAGCCCTTGAAGGGACTGTGCTTCGACCACGTGAGGTCTACTAATAGCATCACAGGGTGGGCATAATCAACCCCTGGGAGTAAAAAAAAGCCCTAGAAGGGACTGTGCTTCGACCACGTGAGGTCTACTAGTAGCACCACAGGGTGGGCATAATCAACCCCTGGGAGTTGAAAGAACACCCTTAAAGGGACTATACTTCGACCACGTTAGGTCTACTAGTAGCATCACATGGTGGGCATAATCAACCCCTGGGAGTTGAAAGAACGCTTTTGAAGGGACTGTACTTCGACCACGTGAGGTCTACTAGAAGCATTACAGGGTGGGCATAATCAACCCCTGCGAGTTGAAAGAACGCCTTTGAAGGGACTGTACTTCGACCAGGTGAGGTCTACTAGAAGCATCACAGGGTGGGTATAGTCAACCCCTTCGAGTTGAAATAACTCCCTTGAAGGGACTGTACTTCGTCTACGTGAGGTCTACTAGTCCCATTACAGGGTGGACATAATCAACCCCTGGGAGTAAAAAGAAAGCCCTTGAAGGGACTGTACTTCAACCACGTGAGGTCTACTAGTAGCATCATAGGGTGGGTATAATCAACCCCTGGGAATTGAAAGAAAGCCCCTGAGGGGACTGTACTTCGACCACGTGAGGTCTACTAGTAGCATCACAGGGTGGGCATAATCAACCCCTGTGAGTTGAAAGAAAGCCCTAGAAGGAACTGTACTTCAACCACGTGAGGTCACTAGTGGCATCACAGGGTGGGTATAATCAACCCCTTGGAGTCGAAAGAATTCCCTTGTAGGGACTGTACTTCGACCACGTGAGGGCAAATAAAATCGCATTTGAGGATTGATTTTCGACTTGCGGAGGTTTAATCTTAGACCTGTTGGGGCACTATTATTGACTTTAAGTGATACTTTTTATCGACCGCGGAGAGTCGATTGATCAACCCTTAAAACGATGGGGGCGATTAGTCGACCCCAGGAAAATAGGGGTTGATCCTGTGATAATCCCCCAGGGGTCGAATTTTCGACCTTTTCGAATGACAGTGTACTGGCCGCCAGGGGAGCGGAAATAAGAGGGCGTACTAAACCAAAGTACCTCTTGGTGGACCGCATTGGGGAGGCGAACGCGAGACTGACAGCTGGTAGGTATAACACGTACCAATTCGTCAACGCCATGTCACACACCTACGATTACCACTTCGGTGACCTGGAGCAATACCTTAAGCAATCCTCAGTTTTACCGGCTACTCAACCACCAACTTCTGTCCTTACACCGACTCCTACCACCACTATTACCAGACCACCACCTATTACCAAGTCATCTACATCGCTTCCGTCACAGAAACAACCACCGCAATTGGACTCAAAACAACTCGCACAGAAAGCTGCACGCACGCCCACTGACATGCTTGCGCATATAAAACCTTCAAGTAACGAAACCACTACTTCCAAACCAGGTCTTAAACGCTCTAGTTCAAAGAAAATTCTTTAACGAGCCACAATGTCCTCGGAGGAGGATATGGTTGTTAACCCTCTCATGGATCAGAATCCATATGATCTCCTGAGAGACGTTAAGGAGGGACAACACTGAAATTCTGAATAAAATCTCGTTTTTTGCATTTTTTTTTTTGAATCAAATATTATGTTGTGTTCTAAACCTAAGATTTAACACACAATACTTACATTTAATTATTGATATCTGTTTTTGAAGTTTGTTTGAACTCGATTACAATGATCCTTTCACAACTTACTAAACTTTGACAGCCATTTCTGGGATAACTTTTTTTTACATTTTTCAGAAGGTGGGCCATTTTAGTGTCTACAATATTTGGTTTACAGGTATCAATCAGGCACATTGTATTCTTTTTCAGACTAATTTTAGTTGCAAAATTTGCGAAACGGGAGAAGAGGAGGTCGCTTTTGGGACGAACGTAGACGAAAAGGGAAAATGAGATTTACAATTGTATACAGACAGATACACTAAAGCTATTATAGTAAATACGTTCGTGAATGATGATTTATAATCCATGCATTTGTATGTAGAAGCTGAATGAGTGTTACGTGATTACTGTCAACGGTGGAAGCACATTCATTGCTTGCCTTCTAAAGAACAAGCGCGGTTGAAACAAATTGAGAACGTAGGTCTCACAAGTGTTTCTCACGATAAATCTTGGGTCGAACGCTACAATAAAAACTTATTATTTTGCTGTACACTTTGCTTGTAAGACTAGGATGAGTCATTGGAATTGAAAACAATAATCGCCAATTTTCAACACGAGCAACGATTAGTAAATAATGATGATACCTTTAATATTTAGCCAATGGTCTAATAAATGACACAAATTATTACACAAGTCTAAAAGATATTGATTATTGTCTTTCATTTTATGAATCAAAGGTATACAAAGATTGTTACACGTTATACTCATCGGATTTCGAAACAATGAAATTAGGAAGTGACAAAAGGCTAAATGGGACAATAGTAGACGTATGTTCAGAACTGATTTTTGACAGGAAATCTCCAGATTCACCATACAAGTATATTCCAAGTTACATAGGGTCTAAAATATTTGCCATGGATGTATATACAGGAGATGTGAAGCCATTTAATATCAACGACGCACTATTAATACCATTTTATATCAATTTTCAGCATTGGGTATTGATTGTTGTGCGCATCAGAGATCTAGAGTTGTTGTTGACGAGGAAGCATTAGATGCGGATTGATTGATTAATGGGGCTTAACGTCTCATATTTTTGCAACTATGGCTAATCGAGACGATGAGCGGGTGATAATGAAGATGAAAAAGGTGATGATGAAGAAAAAAGCTAAATCTGAATCAGATCCTATGTACGTCTCGTGGGTCGTCATACGGGAGTCCAGCAAGGGAGGGCAGGGCCAAAAGTGGGAGGAGAAATATTGTGGGACATTGGGGGGAAAGGGACAGGGTCTCCTTTCGTCGCCTCTTACAACTAGCAGAGTCACTCTGGGCCTATTCTACCCCGGGCATTAGATGCGGCCGTGACGGTAATGTAACGTTAGCTGGATGGAGAGGGGTACGAAACGCGCCCATTGATACGATGACAGCAATCACCCCACCACCCCGATCACTCTGGAAGAATGTGCAGCTAGATACTTGGCCGGTTATGTGGCTCACGTTTGACAACAACGGTTTTCTTCTGAGTCATGTAAGGCTGACATGACCAAGCCTAACCAGCAAATGGAAAACCGCGAGGAGCTATTCATTTTCCACAAAGCATTCCAGAATAAAGCTGGCTATGACCAAGGAGCTTTGCTTGCGCCAACTGAGGATATGATTGGTCGTACTTGGTAATTTTCGTGGTCATATTGGCATATTTCATGAGCATCAGGTGTGAATTCAGGGAGGGGCGGTAGGGGCGATCGCCCCCCACCCGCTCGTAGATCCTTCAAAGTATTAATTGTAGGAAGATCTGAGTGTTGTACAACAGAAAAATCAAAATTTATCTTCCACAAAGAAGTGTGTAACGGAGGTCTTACATGTTTTATCTCGATAATCGAACATGTTACGTCCGTACGTGAAAATTTGAATTAAGAGTCTCATTTTTGTACCACTACGCAGACCGGAAAATGTTAGAAGCATTCGGTCAACCTGTAAAATCACAGCTTCTAAAGAGGTATTCATGACATTGCGTGCGGCTGCGTTGTTTTCCCGCAGCCTTCTTCAAGTCCGTGCGTTGTTCCGCCACCGATTCACCACCCAGCGGAAAACGCGCGCGCGCCACCGGTAAATATTAAACAATATAATGGATACCATTCTTGTCTTTGGTGTCATAACCCAGGTATTTCAACTAACACTGTTAAAAAAAATGAAGTGCGCTTTCCCATAGCTGAAGAGGATTATCCTCCGAGAACCAAAACGGACGTAATTAATGATATGGAACAAGCAGTGCAAACAGGTAGCCATGTACGAGGTATTAAAGGTGCTTCAGTATTAGTTAATTTGGCTACGTTTAATATTGTTGATCACTGTGTGCCGGACTACATGCACAATGTTCTACTAGGAGTGACTAGGACAATTACAATGGCATTCTTTAACAATACTGAAGCTGATTATTATATTGGTGCACCTGGTACAACAGACATCATTGATAAGAGACTAAAAAACATTAAGCCACCTTGTAATAATGTTCCCTTAAACGAAACAGGAACAACGCGTAAATGTAAATGGCCCTAACTTTATGTCTAAAAACATAAGATAACATTGAAGATAAGATTTATTCTTCACCAGACAAAAAATGAAGTAAAATAAGTCCTTATCTGTAAGATGTGCGAAAGTTTGAAGGGACATACTTGAATTAATTATAATTGTTTTCTTCACAGACGATTGGCAACTACAGCCAGCTTAAGACAGCCGTAAGAAGAAGCTGCTGGATTTAAAGCTGACCGCCCAGCCTCTAACGGTCATAGTGGGGGTGACACTCGCCACCATCACGGCTTCGTATGTATGCATTGATAATGTGAAATACAAAGTAGATTCACCCCTGAAGGCAGTTGATGCATGCTTCAAGGCATGCAGGTTCTGTAACTGGGTCCATTGTCTGTGTGGTATTCTTCACGTGGCGAATTATGCATCACACTGGAAACCACGTTAAAGGGGACTGTAAGCCAAGGTGGGTCACCGTGTTGCTGTAAGAGAGCGACCGTGGTTGATGGGCGTTGAAACGCAGTGAAGCCACCAACTCCGATAATAGGTCCACCATGTGATGATTGCAGTCTAAACGAGAAGAGGTCTAGGTCTAGGTCTAGGCCCGCCTACCAGGCCATCAGCATAGTGCTATAGGCCTAGGCATAACCTCTCCCATTACGTGGGCGTAACTTCTATAGGTATAGTGCTAGGCCTATGTGTAGGGCATACTAGGCTGTCAGTCTGGTGCAATCGCTTCCTCCCACTCATCTTGTGTAATACATCTCCAAGGTAGTGAGGCAAGTGAAAGACTTTAACCAGCGTGCGAGCGCGACACACGGGCTACACAAGGCTCAACGCTCTGAGGGTAAAATGGAGTCGTCATACGAGTTCCAGATGGCGGCAGTGTAAGGTTGTGAGCGCGTACGCACCGTGTTTTTGACTCAATTTTTGTGGTTTTTATTGCGTTTTGGAAATTTTAGTTTGTGGTTTTGTGTGTAGTTAAGGTGGTAGTTGAATTGTAATTGTTAGGAGTGTAAAGTGTGAGGTGTGTGTGAAGTTATTGTGAAGTGAAGGTGTTCCGAGTGTGTTGTGTGGCAGCATAGGCCTACGCCCAGGTTAGGACAAGGCCTAGTTGGTTGTGAACGAGTGAGTGTCTGTATGTGAGTATATCTGTGGAGTTGGGGATAACTGGTGAGTGAGTTTCCTTCTGTTTTATATTCTCTGATACTGTGGTTGGTCACCGTCAGGGCCACCTCAGTTATTTTGATTAGTTGGGAAGTAGCAGTGTTCTTTTTCTTCTTGAGTGAGTCTGCGTGAGCTTGTAGGCCAGTGTTGCGATGGCTGGAATGAAAGAGCTGAGTGTGTCCGTGTCTGTGGAGGTGTGCTGTAAGGTGTGTGGTGTGGTGTTGGATGATGGTGTGAGTGCGGTGGGGTGTGAAGGTGTGTGTCAGATGTGGTTTCATGTTGAATGTGCAGGAGTGGCCAAAAGGGTGTATAAGTTGCTAAATGATGAGAAGCTGGGTGCTGTGTGGAAGTGTGGTGACTGTAGGATGGGTAGGCCTACTGGTGTGGATGGGGTGAGGATGTTGGCAGTGAAGGATATGCAGGAGGTGAAGAGTGATGTCCAGGGCATGAAGGAATGGTGCATATGTGAGAATGGAAGGATGGATGTGAATGGAGGTGGGGTGCAAGGAGGTGCAACTGAGGAGAATGTAAGTGAAGGTATGACCGAGGGGGTGAATGGTTACAGGACAAGTTAGGAGATGGAGGTATGTGGAAGATAGGTTAGGGAATGTGGTTAGGGCTTATAATTGTGTTACAGCAATGGTGGGGGCGAGGTCGGATTTTCACGGACGACAACAACGTGGGAAAATTGCGTCGTACACTTTCCCAGCCAGGTTTGGTCCACGAGAACCCCGATATGTCGGTATAGTCAATTGGGGCATTAAGAGGCATGGCCTCACGGACCATTTAGATACCCAAATTAGAAATTATTGAATACCCACGTGCATAAGGCCTGGTCAACTTTTATCCAGCATGCTGAGAAGCTAATAACGTACCAAATGCCGCCGGCAATTCTGCAGCATCATATCATTGCTGACTCCCACAAATGTGTGACGTCCAAAGATATTTGCAATATCAGGTGAGATGATACCTTTTTTCTTAAATCTGAACAAAATTATGTGCATGGTTGGTCACAATTATCGTCGTCATATGCCAAAAGGCCTCCCGAATATGGCTGTATCAGTGATATCACACATGTGACAATGTAAATTGTATACTACCTATAGGCTACTAGCAACACCAAAAGAAAACAATGAAACAAATTAATTGAATCGATAGACAAACAACAAGCTGTCAAAAAATAATATCATCTGATTTTGGAAAACAAAACAAACAACAAACAAATACACATACAAAACTTTCACATAGTCGTTGTCCATCATTTAAGTTTTAAATGGCGAGAAGTTACTATCGCTACACTTGTTTTTATATGTATGGTTGCAATTTTATTATTTTGACAGCTGATTGGTGTCCATAAGTTCAATTAATTTGTTCCATTGTCTTAGTCCGGATGTGCGTCGGTTGGTCAGTTGCGGGTTCCCTTTAAGAATGGGATTAAAATGGAACTATCCATGCCTATCTTGGACTTAACCTTTACGTTACTTTTACTTTTTCAACGCCGAGCTACGCAAAAAATTAAAACCCAAGAATTTATCCGATACAGAACAGTTTTAAATGAAATGGAAAATATCAAAGTTTATGATCCCCATGCTCGCGTATCGTTGGGGTTTAAGGGCGAGACTATTTCCATGATATACCTCCAGACTGACGATATGAGAACTACCATGTTAAAGTTTCCCAAAGTCGTCATAATGGACACGACATACACAATTAACAAACTTGGAATGCCCCTTATAGATGTCATGGTAATGGATGGGTGTGGAAATGGAAGAGTCATAGCTTATTGCTTTGTCGCTAACGAAACAAAGGACATATTGAAGGCCTCAATGAAATGTTCAGAGCTATGAATGAGGAGGCATGTGTCAAAATGTCAAAAACGACAAAAAAACTAATAAAATGTGTCGTCAATTCATTTGCTATGTCATCCTGTTCCCATTACAATGATTTTTGTTATTTGGCTAAATAATATTATGTGGCTATTTCAGTGGTACATTAGTTTTTATGTAGCTGATTCCGGTCCAGTAACGAAGTTCGGATTATAAGTCCATGGTATAACCAATATGTATATTATCACTGATTTATGAAATGTAATTGAAGTTGAGATGGAATGCTCGGAGGCAGAAGAGATGGAATGCTCGGACGATGTCGACTCCACGTCCCCTGAAGGACAAGTATGATTGCAGGTATGATTGCAACAATGTTATATGTGGGGCATTGGGATAGCTCATTGCTTTAGAATTAACTTTTTGTAGTAATATGACTTATATTCATAATTTTTTAGGGGTGTGTAAAACATGAATAAAGGAAAACTATCATGTAGACAAATGGATTTTGGATCATATCGTCAGTGGGGGGCAAACGGAACATTAGAATTACCGGCAAGAGTTATATTGTTGTCACTGGTATCACACTTCATTATTTTTTCCGAAGGCTGCACTTCAAACGATTCTAATGAATCACATCCGTCATTTTCTTAAAAAAGTTTTACCAGAAGCATATGCTTCCGCCGGCATGGCTCTCGGGATTACCAAAGCACGCAAACCTGGCCACCACGATAAGGTAGCAGTCCTTGGGGAGGAGTATTAATAAGGTAAGTCAACATTTTGTATAAATAATTGCTTAGGCTAAAAAGCTAGGCTCTAGGGCTCTACACCTTAACAATTTGCAGGCTGCTGTTGATAGGCCTAAGCATATGGGAAAGCTACCTAGAACATTATTAAGACGGCCATGTCCTTTTTTTAAGTCAAATGGATGCTTGAAGAAATTTAAGTATACTTGCAGAAGCCGAACGGGCAAATCAAGGGGCAGCAAGGAACCGATTGAGGCAGTGAAGAAAAGTCATTCGGGAAATCACCGATACTTTTGATGACATGACAACGAAAGATTTTATTAAGTTGTATTGCTTACCTCAACGGATAGTACGCACCCTTATTGAGGACATCAGAGAAGATTTGCATCCAACTGCCCGCCGCAGTGCAATAAGCATTGAGTCGAAAGTATGTTACTTGTAAACTTGAGTGAGGTAGTAGGCGGCAGTCTAGCATAAGTAAGCCTAGAATCTAAATAACATTATTTTCACCTTGTATTTTAGGTGCTTGCTACACTAAGCTTCTACGCGTCGGGCTCATACCAAGGGGTAGTTGGTCAAGATTTTAATCTGGCCAAGAGTCAGTCGATGGTGAGACGTAGTGTCCACGAGGTGAGTGCAGCAATTAATAATCGCCTTCTGAACCAGTGGATTCGGTTTCCAATGTCCCAAGCTGAGCGTCAAATCATTAACGAATGGTAGGCCTGTGAGATAAAAATGAGTACTTGTTCTTTATTTCATTTCTACCTAGTTTTATTTAATTGCGTGATTTATGGATACTTCACGGTGACATCCCTTGTTTGCTCACAGCCGTCGTCACCCAAAGTATGCGCTGTGCTCGGCTATTTCGTCAGTCCCATCCGGTTGTTATTTCCTGTAGCGCGAGAACTTGCTGACTACTCGGTTCAGGAGGGGGCTGGTTCGTTGACATCGTCAGTGAGCCTGGGGCCCACTCTTTCGTGATTGCTACGGGAGGGGGACGAACCGAGTAGTTTGGTTGGTAATTTATGACTGAGTACAGTCAGAGTAGGGCAGAGAGGGGTTGACTAGACTCTTGAGTGTACCGAGAGTCTGTGCTCGGATTGTGATGTGTCGGCAAGTTTCTTCTTTCCGCTTGGTGACAGACGCCTGGCCCCAGCTCGTTCAGTTCTGTTCTAGCGTTCGGTCTGACTTGACTTCGTCACTCTATGGATCGTTTCAATTTGGTGGATTGGGGAACGTGGGTGGAGGCGTGGCGCCTTCGCGCTTGGGTGGAAGGTTTCCGTAGGATGGATCACCCCATTTTGCCGAGGACGGGCAGCTTGTTTCTCTGGGTTAAACTCATGGCGGCTCTCCTCATGGTAGAAGGATTAATCTCGGCTCGCCTCTACCAAGGGGTCGGTCGCCGCCAACGGAGGAGGAAACGCGGTGGGCGGCTCTGTACCGGTGTTGGGCCCGGCGATACCGGGACCGGTATGGGGGGCACCCCGAAGACGACCTCACATCAGGGGGGTCGTCGTCGCAGGTTATCCTGCCGATTCACTACTACTCCTTTTATTCTGGTTATTAAGTAAATGGGGGGGGGGGTCTTGTTTTTTTCTCGTGCCTGGGAAGGGGGTTAGGGGGTTTTTGGGAGGCTTGGTTTAATTACTTTATTTTTCTCATAGTTTTTTTTTTTTTCAAAATTGGTATTATTTTTCGGTCTAAGGGTATCTAAGGTTCATCATGGGTGTGAGGCGTGGTGTGAGGTGTGGAGAGGGTAGTTGTGTTCGTCTGCTTCGCTCCTGATTGGTGTGCTTTCTTCACTCATGTTCGATTGGTAGGCAGTCATGATTTTCGGGTGGATACCGCGCGGTCTGGCTGGTCTGGTGCACTTGTAGACCTCGTGGTGGCGGTGGGCGGCATAATAACTAAAACTTATCGATCACATTTAATTTTAGCCTAAAATTGCCAGTTTAAGCATTAGGCTAATCTGCAAAAAAAAATTAAAAAAATAATGAAATGAACATTTTCGTTTCGATTTTAGCTACCTAGCGTTTCTAGTTAAAACCAAATTTACGAGGAACTATACCTATTGGCCCTAACTTATTTTGTTTGCCATAGATTTGACCAAGTAACCAGAATGCCGGGAGTCATTGGTGCAGTTGACTGCACTCATACGGCCATTGTGAGGCCAACGGTGCGCGAAGAGCACTACGTCAACCGTAACAGTTATCATTCAATGAATGTACAAGATGTAAGTATTTACTTTGTCCATTCATAATAGAACAATGTTTCCATATATCCGGCCTCCAATAATAAATTGGTTAATATTTTATTACGTCTGCGACTATGATATTAGATTTCTCAATATACATGCCCGTTATGGTGGATCTACTGGTGATGCATTATATGGAGGAACTCGCTTGTCAAACGGGAACTTGTTGGAAGATACAATGCGGGGGAGCGAGGCGAATGGATTCTTGGTAGTGTTCTACTTCGAGTAATATATTAGTCTAGAAGTGGAGTAGTTGTAGGAAATAGGAGTCAACTAGGAATTGAGTAGGCCTACCCATTGCCATCCCTATTTGTTTCAGGTGACTCTGGATACGGCAATGAACCGTGGTTAATGCTACCAATTCTACATGCAGAGCATGGGACACCAGCATGACCAACTGTACAGCCCGATGCTGCATTGAGCGTAGTTTTGGGCTGCTTAAAGCTCTTTGGCGATGTCTATTGCGACATCGCTGCTTGCATTACAGCCCTGAGAAAGCGGCTATCATTATTAATGCATGCGCTGTTCTGCATAATACATTTATCGATGCTCGGTTGCCAGATCCAGAACCGCTGAATGAAAAGGAAGCTGCAGCAGAAATGGCAGTGGAGCGGGGGACTTGGCACCAAACCCCATTGAAATTCATGGTCAAAACTTCCTTGGACATGCCAGGGCTGTAAGACAGCAAGTTGTGCAGCGTCTATGGGTACAGCGTTAAAGCACCCGATACACAAGGAGATTTCCGTTTAAGAAGTTCTTGCAAAATTTATTTTCAGAGAATTATTTTTGTTTGAGCCGGGGTGCTCACTCCGAAGAGTTTTTTAGTGGACTGTATATATTTGTGTTTGAAACTTACCCCAATGATGTTCGAAGGTGACGTAGCGTAGATAATAGCGACTGGCGGAAAGTGGCCGTCGAGAGAAAGAGATAGAAGAAAGAAACTCGAGTTTAGAAGAGAAAAGAAGGAAAGATGAAAATGCCTGGAAGGCGATCGAACCCAGGACATGCAGCGTCGAGGAAGCAGTCTTGGGCGCAACGAGAGAATAACGAGAGAGAAAACCAACTTGACGTGACCGACGAGGTCGAAGACTGGAACACTAGAAAAATTGAACTTCACGAGATCGAAGCTCGAGCAATACTGACGAGATAAGAGATAAGCAAACGGGCTCTAAACGGGAAAACTGTAAGAGATTACGTGATTGGACGAAAAACGAAACATATGAAATAAATATACAGGTATACCAACATCGAGAAATACAAAACACCAGCGACGAATAAACGGCGCGAACATACCGCCCACCTAAAATAGACCAATTTTAGATAGGACAATGAGAAATAACAAACTAAGAACTACAAAACCTAAATCTAACAACACTCCGAAACGAACGACTAAAGAGAGGGGAGGGTAACTAACTTGTTCACCGGACGGGTGAACACTCCTTTAGACGTGCGAACGGACGCGACTCGGACGACGTTGTCGTTACCAGGGCACACTTGAACCACCCTGCCAATAGGCCAAGATAAAGGGGTAGTGGCGAGTTCCAACACGAAGACGACGTCACCGACCTTGAGATTAGGACACGCGCGCACCCACTTCCCACGCTGCATTTGCGTATGCAGATACTCTCTGGACCAACGTGTCCAGAAGGATTGATGCAGCTGACGCACTTGATGCCAACGAGAAAGGTGAGAAGTAGACTCGGCGATAGCTGTTTCAGGAGGTGCGAGAAGTGAGGTGCCAGTCAACAAGTGGGCGGGGGAAAGGTAATCAGGGCCTTCCAGTGGGTCGAACGAAGTGGCACAAAGAGGTCGACTGTTCAACACGGCTTCAATACGTGCAAACAGGGTAGAATACTCCTCGAAATTAAGGGAGGAATCCTTAATTAATCTATGTAGAAGCAGTTTGGCGGACTTCACTCCAGCTTCCCATAGGCCACCGAAATTAGGGGCGTAAGGGGGGTTGAAATGCCACTGAACATTACGTAGAGCGAGCTTGTCAGCGATACTAGTTTCAGCTGAGGTGAGAGAATCGTGTATCTCGCGGAGCGTACGGGCAGCACCTACGTAATTACGACCACAGTCGGAATAAATATGAGCGGGGAGGCCACGACGAGCGAGAAACCGATCAAGACAGGCCAAGAAGGCTTCAGTGGATAAGTCCGAGACCAACTCTAGGTGAATAGCCTTAGTGGCCATGCAGATGAACAGGCACAAATAACCCTTGACGATGGGGGCGTTACGGCGGGAACTCGTCTTCACGGAGAAAGGGCCAGCGTAGTCAGTGCCTACGTTGAGGAAAGCGCGTGAAGGCTTAGCGCGAGGTTCAGGCAGCTCAGCCATGATTGGCTGAATAGGCTTGGCGCGGAATTTGAAACAGGTTAAGCAACGTCGAATGCGTTGCCGCAATAAACCGCGTAAAGCAACAATCCAATACATCTGCTGAATGAGAGCTTGCACAGTGCGAGGGCCAGAGTGCAATGACGTGAGATGAAAAGCATCACACAAGAGTGCGGACAGATGAGCTTCTTTGGGAAGCAAGAGCGGATGACGTGCGTCTTCGGGAAGTGAAGAGTAGTGAAGTCTGCCGCCCACCCTGAGAAACCCACGGGAGTCAATGAAGGGTTTGAGGGGGGCGTAGCGGTGAGACACGGGCAAGTGTTTCGCCAATTGCTTGAACTCATTGGCGAAATAATGTCGTTGAGTGATGCGTACGAACAAACGCATCGCGTCGTCAAGTTCGAACGGAAGCAGGGGACCAGTGGGGGGAGCAAGCAGACTTCGGCGAGCAAGCAAAATGCGGGAAAACCGTACCACGTGACCAAACACGCGCTTGGCTTTGACGAGCGAAGAGAAGCTTTGCAGCTTAACTAGTAGAGGGTCAACAACGGGATTAAGACTGATCAGAACTGTGGGAGACGCCTTCAGCTCAGGCACCTCGTGGCTAGGTTCACGCGAGGGGACCGAGCGAGGCCACGTAAAGGGGGGCGAACGCATGAACGGGGGACCAGAGAACCATATGGGATGGTTCAACAAGTCCAGGGGGAGAAGTCCCCGAGAGGCACAGTCGGCAGGGTTCTCTTCGGAACGAACGTGAGACCAGTTCAGAGGAGAAGTGGTCTCGAGAATTTCAACCACACGATTGGCGACGAAAGTCTTAAGCTGGTGCGGGGGGGTAGAGAGCCAGGCAAGTACGATCGTGGAATCGGTATAGAGCAACACTGTTTCTATGTGCAAGGACTCGAGAGCGGGCAGGGCCTCTATCAACACCCGAGACAATAACAGTGCGCCACTGAGCTCCAGTTTAGGGACAGTGAGAAGCTTGACGGGCGCGACCTTGCTCCTGCCTCTCAACAGTCTGACATGAGATTGCGAGCACGTCTCAACGTGCAAATAGAGAGTAGCAGCATAGGCCTTCTCGGAGGCGTCACAAAACCCCACAAGCCGGTAGGTGGCGTCACTCAAAACAAGGAGGCGCGGAACACTGACATCACTCAACTTGGACACGCTTTCGATGGCAGTGATCCAAGTCTGAGAAAGCGACTCCGGAAGTGATTCGTCCCACTCCACGCGCAAGAGCCAGAGATTCTGCATGAACACTTTCATCCAGGAGAGGAAAGGGGTGAGAAACCCGAGAGGGTCGAATATGCGCGCAATGTAGGAGAGTATGGAACGTTTGGTGACACAACCTTCGAATGGTAGAGTGTGAAAACTGAAGCAATCAGAGCGAGGGTCCCACAACAATCCAAGAATTTTCAGAGTCTGCTCATCGTTAGAGAATACCAGGGGAGTCTCCAGGTGGTCCTGGGGAAGAGCGCTAAGAGCGTCGGGAGAGTTGCTAGCCCATTTGCGAAGTTCGACCCCGGCGCACTGAGTGATTGATTGCAACTCAGCGCGAAGCACGAGAGCTTCGTCAAGGTCACTGGCACCGGATACTATGTCATCGATGTAGATGTTTGAAATGAGGGCGCGTGAAGCGAGAGGAAACTGCGCGCCCTCGTCCTTGACAAGTTGCTGCAACACTCTTTGGGCCTGGAAAGCAGAGGGCGTGAGACCGTAAGTTACTGTATTGAGCTCATACTCAATAACAGGGGAGGAAGGCTCCGGGCGCCAAAATATGTGCTGATAGACACGGTCGTCCTGGTGTACAAGGATTTGACGGTACATCTGTCTCACGTCCGCGCACAGGGCTACGGGATAGACACGAAAGGTAGTGAGAATCCGCGGAAGGTCACCCTGAAGTTTGGGACCACTGAGCAAGACGTGGTTGAGAGCAACTCCACGTTTATCAGGGGAGGAGGCGTTGAATACCACTCGCAATTTAGTGGTAGAGATTGTGACCTTGTGTACACAATGGTGCGGGATAATGTACTCTGAAGGTTGAGAAGCAGGCTGCATGTGCAGTGAACGAGCGTATTCACTCATGAACTCGTGATAGGTGTCATGAAGTGGAGGATCACGCTTAAGACGACGCTCCAAACTGACAAAGTTCTTGAGCGCGACGTCACGATTATAGCCTGGCATGATACAGTCAGGCTTGAAAGGTAGAGCGACCGAGTAGCGACCGCTTGGGTCGCGAGAGTGGGTTTTAATGAAATGCTCTTCAGCGAGCGAATCCAATGGGTCTAGAGAGGGGGGTCGACTTACTTCTTCTGTTTCCCAGAAGAGACGAAGAGTGTGTTCCAAAGGAGTATTGGCCACGGCGAGAAATGAGTAGGATGACTCAGGTGCAGGTTCAGAAGAGTTGACTGGACCCAAAATCACCCAACCGAAAACTGTATTGAGTGCAGCAGGTTTGCTGCCTACGATTGTGTTTCCAGTTTTACAGAGAATGTCAGAGTAGAGATCGGCACCAATGAGAAAATCAATGGGTCCGGGAACATTGAAGTGATCGTCAGCGAGGTCGAGGTCATGATAGCGCTTTATGACCTCAGTGGACACGGAGGAAGTAGGCAAATTGCCGGCGATAGTTGAGAGAATGTGTGCGTTGACATGCAAAGCCGGTTGCCTAGAACGTCGAGAAGCTATACTGCATTGAACGATACCATGCACACGAGCGTGAATTTGACCAACACCTGACAGTTGGGCGGTGGCTGGTTTGACCTTTAAGCCCAAACGTTGCACTAACGAATTAGTGATGGCAGAGATTTGCGACCCGGAGTCAATAACCGCACGAAATGGTTGCAATATCCCGTGGGCATCACTTATGAGTGCGCGAACGGTGCCCAATATGACGGTTTGATGAGTGGAGTTCGAACCCCGGACTTGACACGACAGAGTCTGTGGCACCTGATGGCCTAGATCGGAGACAGGAGTATCGTCCACGGAAGACTGAGTGGAGTCTACATGCAACATAGAGTGATGTTTGGTACTATGACACACGGAACAAGACTTTGTCGAACTGCATTGGGTTCGTAGATGTGCACCCATACAATTAAAACAGCGTTTTAATTGTCGCAGAGTGTCGTAACGTTGGTCTACGGTTAAACCACGGAAAGCATTACATTGATAGAATGAATGCGAAGCCTTACATAACGGACAAGTGGACACGTTAGTATGAGCGTGATTGCGAGATGAGTCATTGTGAGATGGTTTTGAACTCAAGTTCGAGACATCAGATGACACCATCAACGTGTTGACTTTCTTCACAGGGGGAGAACTTTTGACAGAAGTGACTGAGTTTTTACCGACAGCACATAACTCCATTACTTTAGATTGGTCTTCGACAAAATCAATAAGCGATTTATATTCGGGAGTCGAATTAGACGATTGTTTGGTTTCAAAAGCCTTGCGAGATGACGTATCGAGGTTAGCTAATGCCAAACACAGTAGAAGGAAATCGCCCAGGTCAGGAATATTCAGGGCTTTCAAAGAGTCGACAGAATTGCGATGTACTTTGAGAAATGCTTGAAGACCGTCATAAGATGACGTTTTCAGAGGAACAAAATCTAAAATCTTGTGAACATATAAGCTCCCTAATAATCGCTTGTTTTGATAACGAGAGACGAGCGTTTGCAAAGCGAGGGGATAATTTTCCTCAATTATTTGAAACTCTGAGATGAGTGCCAACGGTATTTCAGACAACGAAGTTTTTAAATAGTGTAATTTTTGAACATTACTTAATGACTTGTTATCATCAATAAGAGACTTGAATAGAGCATAGAACTCGGGCCATTTACAAATGTCACCTTTGAACTTGGGAAGATCTATGACAGGCAATGCAATAGATGGTTTGACTGAAGCGGGTAGAGACCCAGGTTGAGTCACAGCAGGACGCTGATTTAATTTATCAGCCGTGAGAAACCGAGATTTGGCAGCGTAAAACAACGTTTCAAAACTGTCCTGAACTTTGTCTATTTCGATCGGCTTGGCAGGAAGAACTACTTGAGTGTTGAGATCGGCAATGGACATTTGAATTTCTTGAAAATCCGATTTCAAAACAGATAATTCATCGAACCGAGGCCTATGTGACTCAACTTGTTCAGGCTTTATTTTTTCGAACGCAGTGTACGTTCGTTGGGCGGACGCGAATATGAACTCGCGTCGAGCAACTAACTTGTTTAGTTCTGCCGTAATATCGACCATTATGATCGAAAATGCAAAAGACAATGTTAGAAATACAAGGGATGTACGACGTACGTAAGAGACACACACTGAATAGCACAATCAATTGAATACGAGAGCGGAAACACACAACACTCAATGACGTGTGTATTGTGCGACCAACTATGGAGTGACCTTGATTGAGAAAATCTTCGAGAAAAATGGAGAAAATTACCGGACAATCCGGCCCGGAGGACCATATGTTTGAGCCGGGGTGCTCACTCCGAAGAGTTTTTTAGTGGACTGTATATATTTGTGTTTGAAACTTACCCCAATGATGTTCGAAGGTGACGTAGCGTAGATAATAGCGACTGGCGGAAAGTGGCCGTCGAGAGAAAGAGATAGAAGAAAGAAACTCGAGTAGAAGAGAAAAGAAGGAAAGATGAAAATGCCTGGAAGGCGATCGAACCCAGGACATGCAGCGTCGAGGAAGCAGTCTTGGGCGCAACGAGAGAATAACGAGAGAGAAAACCAACTTGACGTGACCGACGAGGTCGAAGACTGGAACACTAGAAAAATTGAACTTCACGAGATCGAAGCTCGAGCAATACTGACGAGATAAGAGATAAGCAAACGGGCTCTAAACGGGAAAACTGTAAGAGATTACGTGATTGGACGAAAAACGAAACATATGAAATAAATATACAGGTATACCAACATCGAGAAATACAAAACACCAGCGACGAATAAACGGCGCGAACAATTTTTATAGGCTAATGACAACACATTTTAGCCAGAGAAGTATTTTTGCCTTATTGACTAGCCAAGTACATTCCATCAAACTCGTTGTGTTGGCTTCCCAATTTGTTGTAAAACTTCATAGGAAGATACAAGTTTATTGGTTTCATTTTGAATACAAAGAAAACACTTTCCGTGGCTTATCTCTCAAACTCATCATCTCACATCTAAGGTAAGTTGTTGGATTCTATCCCTACATTATAATATTCCAGCCAATTGAATTTGAATTGAATTTGAATTTATTGGGTTTAAGGGCGCTTCAACCAGTAAGGTCATACCAGCCGATTGGCATTATCAACATAACCTTGTTTGAATTCTGGATAACTCGACACTCGGGAGTGATGTTTTAACGTTGTAGGCCTACAGCTTCGTGCTTCATGTCTCATTCGAACAAAGTCGACCTCAGTTACAAACTGCGGTACCATTCCACGAGCCACTCTTGAGACACATGACGACGGGAGTGTCCTTTGTCTTCATGCCTGCAACAGGTTTAACACTTTGCCTTCAAACAAACATATTATGCCAAAATCATATACCTACTTATTATTTGGGGAAATAAGAAGAAGACCAACTGCGTACTTGAGATAAGATGCTCATCTTCATTGGCCTATTCCTTATTTACCATTTGATAAGTCAATAGTATAAATATAGGTTTCATTAATAATATTAAATGTATGGGCATGATGGTAAATACAATTATGTCAGATTTTTAATTCTGATAATTTATATAAAGGTAATGAAAAATCACATAAATTTCCCAAAAAATCACCCAAATGTATTCCCTCCTTTGATAAAACACGTATTACTTGTAGGCCTGCGTATTATTTGGTCTTCTAGCCCTATGTATTTAAATCTGCTTCCTGCACAATTTTGATATAAAAAATGTGGGCCTAGCTATCTATGATCTCCCAGAAAATACTCTAATGAAATCACTGTCAAAAACTAAACTTGACAAACTAAACTGACCTTAAATAGGTAGTCCTAACATTAATTTGTTTACAGAGCAGCATGTCGAGTTATCGGATGATAAATGGGAAGATGCCCTTTGCAACTGTCAGTCTGACATTGATACAGACGATGAAGAAGACACTGAAGATGTCCAGGATGGTACTGAAGAGGAAGTACGTGAGCCTCTTAATGAATTGTTGTATACAAATGCACCCATTACTTTGAACGGAAGTATTTTAGCATTTCTGAGTCTTGCGTTTAGATTTACTCTAACTGGCGAATGTTTATCATCTAGTTTGGACCTTATTTTGTTACATCTCCCAAAGCCAAACTTATTACCTTGTTGGACCTTGGTGGGATGTTTGGACACTTTGATTTGAATCTGGCGGTACTAAGCGCCAGCGCGCATTGGTGGTGGTATTTAAACAGGTTAGTATCTTAGGACGCCGTTAGGTAGCATCACCTACTTATTTAGGAATAGTTTTTTAGTCGATAAAGGAGTTGGGTGTGGCGTTTGGCGTCCCTATGCCAACGGTTGTATTAAGTTTTGTTGATATAAACATTAAACGTAATAAGTGCAAAATTTGCAATTCCGTGTTTAATTTCATTCCAATCCATTTATTTGTCGAAGAAAGTTTGTTCAAATGTTAAGGCACCTTATTAATACCATTATTTTTGTTCAAAGTGTAATGGACTGGTAAATGTTCAAGGATAAGTTAGTATATACTGTCATACAAGTACTTCAACATGTTCCTACTTTTTAGAAGTGTCTGTTGAGCATCAACTACAAACATTTTTCAGTCGACACTCCTTTACTGCTGACTTACAGTATCGATTTCACAAGGAAAAGAAATGAAAGTTCCATCGAAGATATTTACGATGAAAGTTCCATCGAAGATATTTACGATGGGAAAATTTACACACAGCAGATTTATAATAATGGTTTCCTCTCCAATCCGAACAACAATTCTTTAATGTGGTACAATGACGGTGTACCACTTTTCTAATCTTCAAAATTTCGCATTTGGCCCCTTTATTATTCAATAAATGAACTTCCCTACACCAAAAGAACATTGACAGAGAGCATCATTGTTGCTGGGCTTTTTTTTGTCCATCAAAGCCTGTTATGATTACTTTTTTAAAACCATTATATAATGGCTTAATTAAATTATATAATGGAATTGACATCCTGGGTCGTCTCGTAGTATTCTCACTGTTACTACCGATAGAGGTGGCTCAGCGGTAAGACGCGAAACTCTAATGCGGGAGGTCGCCGGTTCGATTTCGGCCACCGGCAGTCCTGACTGAAGGTTTTTTCCGAGGTTTTCCTCAGTCGTAAAAGCGAATGCGGGGATTGAGTCATACTATCAGCCCTCGGACAATCCTTCCCAACTATGCAAACACCCTAATAACCTAGTTAGTCACCTGGAGAGGGGCACATCAGGTAAAGCTGGTGTGCACCCTAGAACGGGTATTCCTACAAAAAATTATTATTATTCACTGTTACTAAACCCAAGAATGAGATCGAGTCCTCGAAATATTCGATTTATTCTAGTTGTGAATGTGGTTCTTATAACATCGGTGAATCTAGAAGACCTTTAGAGGTGAGATTGAAGGAGCACAGGTCCAATGTGAGACAGAAGAACGTAGACGTGTCTAGGCTAGCTGAACATGTGTTTGAGAATCATCACAACATTATCTGGAGTGAAGCGAAAGCATTGTTACATGAACATAATCCGTTTGTAGGAAAGTTGAAAGAAACTGCTTTGATTTCAGTTACTCATAACGGTATCAGTTCACCTAGTCGTTTCCTCACATCTGGAAAGAGTTTATACCTTCGTTGGTTTGACTTTGACGCTAGCAGGCAGATTTCTTATCAGCTGGATGAAGTACTGGATAATGTTAGCAACCCAATTTTTGCAAAAACAACATGGATGGCAATCGATACGAGGACTCTGATTCTGACGACGAATTTTTAATGTATGTTGCTGCAAAAACACGCCAGCCCAAAAATATAAGGCCTAGGACTAACCATTTGGAGTTTTGGAACGATGAAGAGTTTTTTATGCGATTTAGATTAACGAAGGCCTAGGCATACGCCCTTTTAATACCAAGCATTTTTTAATCAAACACACAATTCAATAGGGTCAAAAAGTCGACCTAGGAGGCTAGGGGTAGGCCTAGGCCCACATTTACTATCTCTTCTCGCTTGTCTCTGACAGTGACAGCCGTTCTGTAATAGCTAGGCCTAGGCTATGTACTGTCACTGCATGTCACAGTCGAAGAAGAGTAGGCCTAGGCCCATATTTAATTTACTATCTCTTCTCGCTTGTCTCTTGACAGTGACAGCCGTGCTGTAATAGCTAGGCCTATGTACTGTCACTGCATGTCACAGTCGAAGAAGAGTAAGAATGAATGAATGAATTATTGGATGTTTAACGGCGCGTCAACAACTTGGTTATTTGCGCCAAAGAAGAGTAAGCCTACCCTAGTGGAAGTATTAGTACTATGGGGTACTGATATTAGTACACATTGAACTAGTATTAGTGTAGTTTGAACTGGTAATAGTCTTTAATCACTAATGTCAGTGTCAGGTCACTGATATCAGTGAATGATCTGTACAGATGCCAGTGTTACCAGTAATCATTGTTTGAATGATCAGTACTACATGATCAGTATTAGTACTGACATTAGTTTAGGTTATCTGTTATCAGTCTTGGACCACTGGTATCAGTCTTAAAACACTGATGGGGATGAAAATGTCAAACAAATATCAGTATCACTCACTGTTAATAGCATTTGTACTGATCTATCAATAACGGCAGTACAAATTATCACTGTCAGGTTAACTGGTATAACAGTGTCGCACCACAAGTGTGAATGTAAGTCCACAAAGAATTACCTTTCACCATGTTATTTACTAAAAAAAAAAAAAACAATTTGTGAAGCGCGTTGACAGATAAATAAGCGATGAACCGATTAAGGAATGTAAATAATTAGGAACATTCCGGGCATTAAATACTTAATATTTCTTTCCAAGATATGGCAGTGTATGGTAGAATAAAACATTTTAAATGTTGGAAAATCAATGCAAAACAATGTTACGAAAAGTGGTTCCCTTCCTCAATTAGGCCTATAATATAAAAAATTAAACACCAATATTTACTTTAATTGTTTTTAGGTTGTCATCTTGGTGGATGGTACTGAACGTAAATATATCTTCTTAACTATTGGTTCCCGATGCTGACGTTTAATTTCAGCAGAATCCATCTAATCGGTTGACCTATAAAAGATTCACAGATAACTGGCATAAAAAAACTTTTTTTTCAAGATGGCTGCTTGTGCGAAATTTTTTAACTTTAATGAAGCGATTTTGGCAGTGGTCCGAATAGTTTTAACCAATTATAATTATTTAAAAAATTTCCAATTTTTTTTTTTAATATGGTTAAATATAGTTGATATTATTTATATAACGGCAAATTTTCACTACATCCAGAACAAAAATAAAAACACAATTTATGATCAAGAATTTTATTAAGTGTAGGTTGTAAAACATAATAACACTGAGGATAATTTTCTACCTTTAAAAATAATACATTACAACTTAGACAATGGTTTGCCCCTTTTAGCTGTTTTTTGGCTGTTAAAAAGCTGCTGTGCACAATACAAGTTATACACATTGATGGTTACAAATCTAGTCTTTTTCATACCTATTAGGGAAATCAGTTACAAATTGATGACCACCACAATGTACAAGAATACATTTACACAATATATTTTTGGCTGGCACCACCGTTAATATATCTGTAATGTGACAAACCATAATGTGATCTGCTTTCGCACCAGAACATTGATCAGGCTGAATTATAATATTATTCAAAATATCTATGCTCTGAAAGATAATATATTCAACATTTTTATACTTTATTATTTTCAATATCAAACCCGTTTTTCTATTATTTAGAGTTATACAACAATCATTTGTTTTAGTGGGTTTTTTATATGACTTGCTATAGTACACTTCATTCTTAAAAATTAATTTATTAAACAATTCCACTTTATCAGGTACATCTAAACCCGCATTTCTGAAAGCATTTTGTTCCTCGAACACAAGTTCCTTCACGTGAGAGTACCCCAAAAGCATAATACCTGACTCATAACCCTTGACAACATTCTTACACATTCTGTATTCCATTAGAGATTCACAATATGAAATAACCGAATGGTTGACTGTGTAAATTTTTAGCAACTGGTTAATTGACCTACGGAGATTATATTTGTTTGCAACTTGAGTGAGAACGTCAGTTCGACCTTTTATTAGGGTTAGAATATTGCCATTTCCAGATTCAAAAACGAAACAGGAATGAGTCCACAAAGGACCCCATAAACTTACAACTTTTGCCAAATGAGTCAGTAAGTGCACATTGTAGGTCATGTTTATTTTCCCATAAAACTGCTGAAAGCGTGAAACGAACTCAATAAGTAAAATATTAGCATTGTCTATCTCATCATATGATATTTTGTCCTTTAAGAGTATGAAAATTGCAGACACCAGAATGGTAAAATGCTCAAAATATTCTCTACGTAAAATGTTTTTCAAGCATGGTAAGCTATAATAAAGTAGCCAAGAACGCCACTCGTTTGCTTTCCAATGTACTCGGTCAGAAATAGGTCTGGGTGACCGTGAAATTGACTTTGGTGGTGTTATATGTGCCAATCTTTCATCGACTTGACCTATCAAAAGTCCCACATAATATGGTTCATTGTGATTTGATGTTGAAAACCAAAGGTTTGTAATTTGTCTCAACACTCCGAGCAAGACTGCATGCATGTAATCAATTACGAAACCAAACACTATATCAAAATAGGGCAATGCTACAAGTGGCGACACACCTTTCAAACCATTGACCGTGTTTTTCGTCCTATGTGCTTCCTTCATATCTTTTCTCATACCCTTCGCTGTACGATTCAAGTTTTCAGAAAAAGTGTACCTAATTTGGTTACGATCAATTTTCTCACCAGGATGGTCACAATAGCCACAGGCTGAGTAGCCATTAAATTGTGTTAATTTTTGAATAGCTGGTTTAGCCACAGAGTCAACACTACAGCACAAGGCAACCAACTTACTGTTGACTGGCTGTCCATCTATCCCTTGCCAAACCATACCTTCAGTGCCCAACTTGATAAATTCATCCACAAATGGTTTAAGAAAAACACTCATCTTGGGTTCTTTATTACCAAACCACAACCCTGTAATGAGCACATTATGAGGTTGGAACCTTTCAGTAGGAGGCAGTTCATTCAAAATTAGTTGAATGGGCCATATTGAGTTTTTGCATGACTTAAAAACTGGGGCACCATCAGTGTTGAAAGTAAATGAATAGTTTTTAGGATTAGACAAAACATTTCCCTCCCGAGACAAATCTTTGTAATTCAAACCATCATAAATATCTGCAATTATACCTTCTTCAGTGACACGCTCAAATCGATAGTTAAGTTGGCTAGAAAAGTTAGGATCCTCAAGTAAAAGTCTCATTTGTTCTTCTACAGGTATTGTTATAAAAAAAATACCCTCCTTCATGGAGGTACTTAAATTAAAATTTCTTTGGCACACCAAACAGGATGTAATATTAGACATTTCAATTAATTCTTTATTGCCTATGTAATTAGTGCAATAGTGACAGTAAAAATGGAAGTTGTTAGCACTATTCACATGTCTAAAAATCTTGTTGACTCGATAGTTTGACCCAGGTATCACTTCTCCTTCAAAAATAGCATTAATAAGTTTCAATAAGTCCTCTAATGCGACACCGGTCAGACTGTGTCTTATAGAGAAATGCAAAATCATCATAAGTGCCCCAAACTTAGAAATATTTGAACCATGATATAAGCAAGTATCTAGGTATTCGGATTTCTTGAAACGAGGAACGTTATCTTCAGGTTCTTCATTAACAATGGGTATAGTAACATCTTCTGCATGTTGAGCATGGGCATCATATTCATCATCATTGGATTTCTATGGAGAATTAATAACATTAACATTGAGAACCAAGATAATGAAAGCATCTTACACATAGTCATGCAATTATAAAATGTTGGTGTTGAAGCATGCTACCAGTGGTAGTCCAGTCTCCGGTGTAACAACTTTAATTAATTTAATTAATTAATTAGTCTTTATTTAGCGACTCTGCGCTATTATCAAATAATACATTACATTATTTTCATAATTTCATACACAGGTAGCCTACTGATTTGATTTAAAACACAGTTAATACATATAATCAAACAGATTATTTTTTTTATTTTTTTTTATTTATTTTTTTTTTTATTGTGGTTTAACGACGTTTTCAACCGTTAGGTCATATCACGTCGGATGAGTGGTGATAGATGAGCATGAAGGACAATTACAAAAAACTTACAGGACCTACGCCCCAACCGTACGAGCCACCGCGGACGGCATCAAACAGATTAAAACTAAACTAAAAGTTAACTTAAAGATTAAAAATTAACAATAATAAAAGTAGTAGTTATAGTTAAAATTTAAGTTAAAGTTTAAAACTGAGATGTAGGCCTACATTGCATGCATTAAAATAGTAGCCTGCATAACAGTATTTCATTGAAACCCAAATAGGTTTGTAGGAATATGATTGTAGGCTTACTTACCATAGATAAACCATCACTTGACGATGGATCAGAGTTGTTTTTATGCTGTTCCCCTATACTTTGATCATAGTCAGGAGCCTCTGATTCTATGTCTACTGATGCAAGATTAGGCCTAGGCTCAATAAGATCGGCCAAACTTTCAGAATCAGAATCATCATCCTAAAATAAAAACAATTCATACAGTAAATAAAGCACCTACTAAGCCTATTGGTAGAAAAAAAATATTACCACTAGAATGCCATACCGTAGGCTACTACATTAGTTTCTTGTTTTAGCATAGGACCTATAGGTAGCTCAGATCACCAAATAACCTACTAGGGTAATTATTGTAACAAAGCTGAGATTCCACTGTAGGCTAGGAATAACACTTGAACATTGTTAAATAGAATAAATAATAACATATGATAATATTAATATATAAGCCCTACTTATAAACCATATACCTAGGGGGCCTAATAGCCTACAGCTAAACAAATTCTTAAGTCGTCTTCCGGAAGCAACTGCAGAATTTGTAGAGGCTATAAGTTAGTGATTATTAGGCTATCCTACTGTTTGGAGCTGTGGCAACTCGTAGGCTTTGAAATAGGGAAGGCACAATCATTTAACTTAAAAGAAATGTAAGTCCAGTGAGTGTAGTGAATTGTTTGGGTTGGCCCAATTTACCTCAATTATTGTCTTTTAATGTTGGATAATAAATAAAACGAACACTGTTCGTAATTAGTATGTGACAAAACTAGGCTACACTACAAAATCACACATTCAACCTACATTCACTCATACAATTTAAAGAGCCTATAGCTTATAGGCATAGGCCTATAGGCTTACTCGAATAATTTTCGAACACTTGTCGTCTGTCGATCGAAAAAGCCAGTGCGCCTACCTAAATTCCAAGACAAATCGTAACGGAGAATTTAAGTCAAACTATGTGCGTCCTTTCACATGTCTGTCTAGTCTTAACTCTGGTCTATTTTGTATTTTGTTTTAATATGTCTTGTAGGCCTATTCTGTTCTTTGCTTCTATGCTCTACTAACTTGTTCTATTTTAACTGGTTTTAACTTATTTTACCTACTGTTTGTATAAGACTATAAGTCTATTTTATAATTTGTATACGTAAATTGCGAATAGGCCCTAGCGCGTGTCGCTAAATGAAATAACCGCCCAGTGTCAACCATGGAAAAAATCTTTTCATGATGTTGTCCTGTTAGCCTAGAGGCTTCTTTAGGCCTATAGGTGCTGTGCCTGTGCTATATCGTGCCGGTGTTGTAAGTGATTGGAGTGTGTGTGTGTGGGGGGGGGGGGGGGAGGAGGGGTAAGTGCACGTGTGCTTCTACTGGTGTTGAGGAGGAAGAACTAAGAAGAACATTCCTTCATTTTACAAAGTAGGTATCTGCTTGTTACCTTAACTTACAGGTAAGTAACAGTTTCCTTTATGGCCTAGGCCTACCTAGAACTTAGAAGGGTTCAAACCAAAGCCCATTCACTCTTATTTTGGGCCTAGGCCTAATCAAGTTCACAGCATTAGCATCTTCTTCAACCGAGTAAATAAAGGCTTAGGCCATGGTAACATTAAAAACACCATGCTTAGGCCCTACATACCTAAATAGCCCTTAAATTGTTTGAAACACGGCACCAGGCATGCCAGTATAGGCCTAGGTAGTATAGGCATAAAAAAGGCATTTTATTAGTAAAGACAAAATGTTACTTACCAGTAGGCCTTGGCCCACTTGTTGCTCAACATGGCTTTGACTTTGCAGGGCTTCACGGCGTTTCCTACATAGTGTAGATTTGGGAACTTTCACGTTTTGTACTCCTGGTTTTAAATAATTCCGGTATTGTTTCGGGCGATTTCGTTTATACATTTCTTATCTATAGTTAACCTAGGCCTAGGGACTAGAAATTAATATCACAACTACATATTATGAAAATAATCACAAGCACAAGACAAGCTTAGAAGACAAGCCTATTTTTGACAGCAGACAGCAGACACAAAACCGGAATATACCATTCTTACCAACCGGCAAAACTTTTGGCGTTGTTGTTGTTGTCTCGGTTTCTCTCAGCTGAGTATGGCTTCCTGTTCTTTGTTATAATTTTCTGAAGGCATTAACTAGATAAAAACATTTTCTTTTATCTAAACAGTCATTGTCATTGTATTACATTGGTTATTTCATATCCATCTCAATTCTCAATGATTACTTTGTCAAATTGTTGGCGCTAGAATTTATCGTTTGAACGTTGTCAACTTGTATTAAATTGCGCCACTAGCCAGAACCCGCAATCAACTCAACGCCCAACCCACTGGCCAACGGCAACTGGGACCTGGGTGCACACGTGTCTTTCGCGTTTCGTTCTAGTTTACGTTTGTTGTTTGCGATTTATTAACTGTAATTTGGAAAAGGAAAAATGTACGCCCTTGTGAAGTACTTGTCAGACAAGCAGAAAGATGTAGTGCCAATTTCGCATATAGCTGACTGGGAACCAGCAGATCCTAATCATAACCCTACAAAAGTGTTCAGCGTGTTTTGGAGTCCTGATGAGAAGGAAAGCCTCCAGGATTTCTTGGCCGAAGCACAAGGAAATCCGAGGAAATTGATACCTTTAGACATCATGCTAGACCAATCGGATAATGGAACATCATTAGCAGCATTGTCTGGCTATTACAATGCCTATGTTTTGAAAGTGGGAGGTAGGTAGGCCTAGGCTAGTAGGCCTAGGCCCTACATAAGCATTATTAAACCTAGCCCTAAGCCTTGGCCTAGGCCTAAGCCCTAGGCTAGTCCCATTATTTTTAGCCTAGGCCCTAGCTCAAACACTTTTGACAATTAGGCCTAGGCCTAGGGCCTATGCCCTGACAATTAATGTTGTAAAGTGGGCTAGCCCTAGGCCCTAGGCCTAGTATAATAACTTAATCATGATGGCCTTAATTAAAGTTCTGTATGCCTAGGGGCAGGGCCTAGGCTATAGGCCTAGCCTAGGCCTAGTAGATATTCAAAGGCCATGGTGTGTCCTGCCCTAGTTCTAGGCTAGGGCCTAGGCTTGGTTACACTCACTACGTATAGGCCTACCACAGGAGTTAGTTCGAACTAAGTCAGTCCCGAACTGATTCTAATGCGAACTCAAACTTGTGATATATACAGTTGCATGCGGATCAAGTAAGACCGAACTAACTAACCGGGCCAGCCCGGTCTAATCGAGCCAGCTTTGCTTGATATAGGTACGCATAGCTCGCTTTCGCCCCAGCATTTAGGCTTACAGCCGACACCAGCGAGTCCGGCTTTAGTTAGTCCCGTGTTAGACCCATTTGAGGCCGGTAGATATACAAGTCGGCCTAGGGCCTATCTCAGTCCGACCCACCCAAGTTTAGTTCGAACTAAAGCCTGTGGTATACGTCGTGATTTTAGGCTAAGATCAGAATCCACTTCCTGTGGAATATGTCTGCACCAAACCCCCTTCCATGTGTGGGCCCGGGGTAGAATTTGGCCTAGTGGTGACTCTGCCTGTCGTAAGAGGCGACTAAATGAGGTCCTCCCCTTGCCCCCATTCCTCCCAATGCCCTTTTAATATCTCTATGCCCCCCATTTGTCCCTATCCTCCACAATCCCCGACGTGATATGACCTAACGGTTGAAAACGTCGTTAAACCCCAATAAATACAAAAATACCAAACCCCCTTCAATGGTAGGCAGCCTACCAATAAGACCTCTAGGAACATCCGATGACTTGCTTATATTAGGCCTACGCAGTGTATGGGCTTATATTCTTACGTTCAAACGTAACAATTAGGCCTAGGCCTAGTAAATATTATTATGAGTCGTCTTACAAGTAGGCCTATGATATTTCATGGAATATTATTGAGGCCCAGGCATACCGAGATCACTTTGAAGATTCACTCATTAAATTGCTGACATTTGATATGCCTATGATAGATTATGGAGCCTAATGTTCTACATATTTAGGCCTAGGCCAGGCCTACCCAACTATTAAGTTTGGCGGACGCTTAGAGCCTAGGGCCCTATGCTTAGCCTACAGCCAAACATGGGCCTAATAATCATTAGGCCTAGCCTAATCATGATTCGACAATGGCTACGTTTATCACGTAAGCCGAGTTCTAAATACTCAGTTCGACCCTAAATTACGGTTTTGGTATGGTATGCCCGTATGTGTATATCACACTTTCAGATTGCACTAGAATTGCACTAGAGTGAGTTCCGGTCCAGTCCGCATCGAAATGGGGCTTCACATTCCATACGGCTCTGTTCATCTTTTCTTGCTGTTGAAAGCACGAGACAACGACTACGAAATATTTGGAGGTTATAGTTCATAAATCACGCGCAAAAACAAATCAGATGTTTACTAAATATGGCGGCGAGCAAGATCACGTGACGCGATTCGGTCCGCATTCGTTTATCACGCAAATTTCAGTAGCCTACGTACTAACCATGCTGGCTCTGCTTCTCAACCGAGCCGAGTTGGGTTCGACCTAAGGTGTTTATCACACAATTTCGGCTCGCATTATCTCCAGTTCGAACTGAGTAGTCCGAACTCGGCTTGCGTGATAAACATAGTCAATGTTGAAGGTTATGCCCAATTTTCTTGAATAAATAAATGTGTTGGGCTATTTGTAGCCTATACCTAGTCTACCCACTCAAGTTGTGGAACTTTTTGAGTGGGGTAGGGGCCTACATTACATTTCAATTCTATTTATTATGTGCCTCGTTGCTCTGATGGCTCCAAAGTCCTACTTAAGGCCTACATGATATTATCTTATTTATGGATTAAAGTCAAAGCAAGAAGTTAAAAAAATAAAAACTCAAACCAGTGGGAATTGAACCCTCGACCTTCTGCATTGGAAGTATGGATAAACTCACAGGACCATCGAGCCACACAATAATTTAGGCCTACTGAATGTCACAATAATTACAGCCATTAGCCATTTTTAAAATCAGAATTCAAAACGTCATGCAACGTAACAATAACAAAACACTATTCTTACGTTCGAAATCGAATTTCATCTGTTGAGTCAGCCAATGATATCACTGAACCTAAGATTAATTTTTAATATCTAGTATATATACAGTAATAATATAGGCTACACAGCCTTAATATTATGCTAGGCGTAGACCTTATCAGTAGGCCTACCCTACCGGTAGGTTATTCGGAGTGTATATAATTTGTACGTTTGCAACACGGGCTGCTAGTTCGGAAGGCCTTGCCTAAAGGGTTGCATGTACTGCCCCCAATTTACATTCTACATTTTTACAGATGTTAAAGAAACCTTACAGAAGACCATTGGAGTGAGGAAAAAGAGTGACAAGAAGGCCACTAGTAGGTCTACTGATGATATGCCTACATCTGCCAAACATACCACAAACACAGTACCGGTAGGCCTACCAGTACCACTGGTTGTAAATCAGGATTCAAAAAAGAAACAGTTAGCCAAGGTAGGTTTAAGGTTTTTGTAGTACGTATTCCTAGACCTGTTTAGAACTTATGATGTAGTACTATTCTATAGGGCCTACTTCTAGTTTAAAGACTGTCTTTCTACATTTTGTTTGTAGGAGAAGAAAGCCCAAACAAACATAGTAAGTGTATCACAACACAGTACAGGTGATGCATCCGAAGAAGAAACAAGTGTCAATGATGGAGTGGTGGATATTTGTACGTTTGCAACGCGGGCCAAAAAGAGTGTCAAGAAGGCCACTAGTAGGCCTACTGATGATGTGCCTACCTCTGCCAAACATACCACAAACACAGTACCAGGCCTACCAGTACCACTGGTTGTAAATCAGGATTCAAAAAAGAAACAGTTAGCTAAGGTAGATTTAAGGTTTTTGTAGTATTGCTAGACCTGTTTAGAACTTTAGATGTACTGTAGTATAGGGCCTACTTCTAGTTTAAAGACTAACTGTCTTTCTGCATTTTGTTTGTAGGAGAAGAAAGCCCAAACAAACATAGTTAGCGTATCACAACACAGTGCAGGTGATGAGTTCCTAAAAGCAAGAAAGTCTCTCTTCCGAAATATACAGATAACAGAAAAAATGGATCTTACATCCGAAGAAGAAACAAGTGGTGATGATGGAGTGGTACCCCAACGAATGTATGATGAACTTCGTAAGAAGTACACGCAACTCAAAGATAAGTTAGCTTCGAAGACCAGAGAGGCGGAACGCCTCTTAAATTGCAACTTGAATCTACAAGACATGTACTTCAAACTTAAAAAAGAAAACAGGCCTAAAGAACCTTCAAAATCTGCTACTGGAACTACACTCATCAAAAATGTTCCCAATGAATTTGATAAATTGTTTCTAAAATCTTCCCCCACGGCCACATCTACTCCACCAAGAGTTGACCCACCGGAGGGTGCCATTACCTCGCCAACATTTTTGGAATCTCCAGAATCAATTCCCACTACTTCAATGCAGAATTCCGTGTGCCCAATGTCAATTGCAGATGCTGACACAGCTGTTGCCTCTGGCATTGAAATGAAGGATGTAAGTTGCATTGATATTGATTATTGACAGAAAAGCAGAACTAGTTTTGCATCTAGGTTAAAGGTATTAAGTAGGCCTACTACTAAGTTACAGTTTTTGCAATAATTCTATCTAATACATATTTTTCAATTTACAGGCAACTGTACATATGGGGGAGGGTGTATACGTTCCATTACCCAGCTATGTTATGGCATGTAAAGTAAAAAAAGGGACTGCTGGTGATTCATTGTTTGTAAAAAACCATGCAGCTTTGATTTGGGGGCAACAAGACCTGATGAACCGGAGCGTGACTGGTAAAAGGTGCTACGCTATTAAAGGGTCCGCACCAAAAAAGTCTCTGACACCCCAAAAGCTACAGATCATTCATGGTGAGCTCAAATTTTATTTTACTAATCAGTTCTGTATGCCTTTCACAAGTAGCCACATATTTAGTCCAAGTAGTATGAGTGTATGACACCATTTGGGTTATTGGTTTCAGGGTTGTTACGATTTCTTCCAGGGGAGTTAAACCTAGTAACCCATTGTGTTTTTTGTTGGTTTTTAATTATATACCTATATATGTAGATATATATGTTAAGGCGTAGATTTTCACTGATGAAAATGAGTAAGTAGCCATTTTTTAGGGTATTCCGCATTGTTTTTTATTTAATTAATCAACCAACGTTTGTTGGCTAGGTTATTAGGCTATTATCATAGAACTACAGTACTGTTTGTATTCACCACTAAACATATTTTCAGATCAATTTGCAAAGCGAATGAGAAGTGAACCAGATTTCAACCCTGAAAATGAAGCCAAAAGAAAAGCTCAAGTCAACACATTCATCTCAGACAAGATAATGACTCTGAACAGGGCACAATCCAAGGATAAACGTAACCCTGACCAATTACCAGCAAAAGGTAAGAAAATACCAATACTCAATACAGCACAGTAGTATTTACATTTAGAATAGTTTTTTTTTCAAAAGTGGTAAGATTGAATTTGTGTTGTCCCACTTCTTTGGTTGTCCCAGCAACAATGACATTTATTGCATGACTGCTAGCACTGAAAAATGTATTACATTGACGGTCATCTCACATTTGACACAACAATAGGATGGATAACTGTAACATGTGGTTCATGAAAACTAAAACAACTTCCTATAATTTCAACATTGGGGATAGCCATTACTTACTGTTGTGATGTTTTTTGTTCTAGATTAATTTGCTGGTAAAGTGGAGAGTGCAAGATTTGCAGTAGCTGACCAATAAGTATTACCATATTATGCTACGTAATTGTTTCTTGCATAAGGTTGGAAACTAATTTCTTTATCTTATACCCAAGATAAGTTCAGTTAACAAACATTTGCATGGACAAATGATTACTAGTATGCTACTTTTTATCATTATTATGGTATTATATGTATTCCTAAAATGATTTGATACTTGATCTGTTAATCATGAGTGACAATTTACATACTGTATTTCTTTATTAGTATATATACCCAAGAGGTTCAGTTGACAAACATGCATGGACAAATGAGTATTTTACTTTTTAATCATTATTTCGGTGTTATAGCCTATAGGCCTAAACCTATTTAATGCAATTTGATACTTGATAGTTAACCATTACTCATTTCTTATATTACCAAAGACCATTATCATTAAGATCATTAAGAAGATCATTATTAGCCTATATATTATATGGTGTTAATATTTTCCTAAAATGATTTGATACTTGATGCTTTATCATTACTTTTATATATTTTATACCAAAGACAATACCAATAACAAACATGTGCATGAACAAATGAGTATGTTTCTTTTTTATCATTATTATGGTGTTAATATTTTCCTAAAATGATTTGATACTTGATAGTTCAACATTACTTTTCTTTATTTTATACCAAAGACAATACCAAGTTAACAAACATTTTGTAATTGCATATTCAAATGAGTGTTAGTTTTAATCATTATTAGCCCATTATATGGAGTTAAAATTTTCTAAAATGATTTGATACTTGATAGTTCATCATTACTAATTTCTTTATTTTATACCCAAGATATGTTCAGTTAACAAACATATGCATGTGCAAATGAGTGTTTTTTTAATCATTTTGTTGCATGAATCCTAAAATGATTAGTTGATACTTCATAGTTAATCATTATTAATAATAATATAGTATGCCATTGGCTGCACATAGTGGTAGGGCCTAGATGCAAATATGTTGTGTAATACCACTGCATTCTAGTGTATGTCAGTATGATATTAAATAAAATAAATATACAGTATATTATAATCTTTAATTATGCCTATAATAACATTATCCCTCGTTTATATTTTATTAATTAATAGGGACTTGGGCTGTGTCCATATAGTGGGTACCTATATTTAATGTATGTATTTATCTGTGTATACTGTGGAGTTATAATATACACGAGTTGAGGAAGTTATTCAGCATAGTTCATTTTAGAGATTTTGTAGTGTTTGTACTGTAATATGACTTGTATCCATATACCCATAGTGAAGAAATAATATTGCTACTGGCTGTATACTGGTATCAGTACTAATTAAGTACTGGTATTAGTACTGGCCATGTACTGATGTCAGTACATGCTATTACTTGTATCAATAGTATGTATACTGATATTAGTACTAGCTATGTACTGGTATTAGTAATCAATGCACTGATATCACTATGTGCTATTACAGGAATCAGTAGACTGTGTACTGATATTAGTACTAGCTATGTACTGGTATTAGTAATAAATACACTGTTATTGGTACTTTATGTACTGATATTAGTACTGATTATCTACTGGTGTCAGTAGTATATATACTGATATTAGTTCTGGGTATATACTGATATTAGTACCTGCCATGTACTGGTATCAGTTGTATGCGTACTGATACTAGCATTGGTATCAGTAGCTTGTGACTAATATTAGTCATTATATTAGTACCAATAAAATACTAATATTAGTAAACCTAAACTGTTATCAGTACTACAAATTGACTGGTGTTAGTACAACTGTCATCAGTGTGTTACTGATATAAGTGTGCCAAATCTCTAGTCTATACTAATGTCAGTATTTTTGCTGGTATTAGTATATACTAATACTTCCACTAGGGTAGGCCCATATTTACTATCTCACCACTTCACCACTTCTACGGTATCAACAAGTTTGTACTACCCATGAAAGTCATTCTTCTCACAATATAGTCTTGTAGTATCTTTTGTATTGTTTATTGGTGTATTGTAACTTATCCTGAAAATTTGAAGTTGATTGATTGATAACTTCAAAGCCACAAGTACAAATGTATCTGATTAGGTTTCACTTTTGACTGCTTGAAAATTAAATACGTATTCCTGGGTAAAATTAATGGAAAATAACCTTGACTGGAAAGGGTTAACTAGGTGATATCTTGTATTCCAAAAAAATTCTACAATATTAAGTGTACGATTTCCAGACAGTTCTGATTTTGTAATGGATGCTGCCGAGATAGGAGCACTGGCTGCACTGCTTTACCAAGGTAACAACGTATCAGATGAAGATAATTTCTTTTTGCAGCTACAGAATGATATCATGACCGACAATGAAGTTGATGCAGTTATGGTAAACGATCATAATTCATGTATAGACCAAAAAACCTACATTGATTCAAGCGAGAGCGATGAAGAACTATTGGAGGTGATACGATAGAGATGCTGCAGAGAAAAACAATTTATGTTGGGAAAAGAGAAAACAAAACGACTAAGCGGTTGAAAAATCCACTAGTTAATAGTAATCGTTGATTGATTGATATTTGGGTTTAACGTCTCATATTTTTGCAACTTGGCTAATCGAGACGATGAGTGGGTGAGATATGAAGATGAAATTATGGGGGTGTTTGGAGTAAAGGGGCCAGTAGGAGGGCGGGGAGGATAGGGGAAGCGGGACTAAAAGGGATTGGGGACGATGTGGGCTGCATTTCGTCTGACTTCTTCTCCTCGACCTGTCCGGCTAGGGTGGGCCAACCAGAAGCATACGCTTCCGCCGGCATAGCTCCAGGCATCATCAAAGCACACAAACCTGCCCACCACGATAAGGTAGCAGTCCCTGGGCAGGTGCGATGAAGAAAAAACCCGCCGTTTGAATGTTTCAATTGTTTCATTGACGATTCTATCATTGACAATGTAAGTATCAGTATAAAAAAACTTCGGTAATGCTTCTGTCACGGGTGGGTGAGCATTAGCCGAATAGCGGCCGTGCCTAATTCATGGCGTTTTCCACTGGCCGCACTGGTGCGAGTCGCACGTTCCACTGGTAACGATAATGTGCACTCGTGCGGGTTTCGCGTATTGCACTGAACCGCAATGGCTTCGGGGGTCAGGGCAACAATTTCAGCTAAAAATATAGCTGCCATGGACATGAGCAAATTGATTGTTTTCTAGATTTACTTGACTGTTCGTCGGACAGTAGAGACGATGAACTGATTCATTCAATAGTCGATTTGTCTGAAAAAATGAAAAGCCTAAAATCATCAACGACATTGTTGATGTTGTTTTAGTTGTTTTGTTGTTGTAGAGGTACGTAGCTATGCGTAGGCGTGACGATGGCGTTTGAGGTTAGGTTTATTATTTTCTGTTAACAATAGTTGTGAAATGAATTCAATATAAGGCATATGCATTATTTTAGGCCTAAGAAACACAGAACCTTATGATAATATTTGTATTTTATTTTCTTCTGTGCATTTACATTTGCTTTTTTAATCTGCCCAACTAGGCCTATGAGAAGGCCTCCTTAGGCTTAGGCCCTAGACTGGGCTTCAGCAGAGTCTGTTGTTGTGGCCTACCCAGCTTTTCTGCGATGATCACTAGTTAGGCATAGGCTTACACTTTATTTTCTTGTTGACACAATCCCATGGAAAACTCATGTTGCGTTTACAGGGAAAAGCCTAGTCATTGGCCCGTTTACATGTATGATTAAAAACAGAATTTAGTTGAATTATGGAATCCTAGTTCACTTATTGCATAGAAACACTTCCTGATGGGGAACCGTTTGGTTTTATGCACTCCTTCAAAGTGCAGGAGTAAGTCGAAAGTAGGATCGATCTCAGATTAGTCTCATCATGTTAACATAGGCGGGATTGTAATGCCGAGTCCTAGGTCCTGCAACTATAGTGGAATCACCCTTGATTGATATTTGATAATTGGACCTAACGTCTCATATTTTCGCAACTAGGCTAATCGAGACGATGATTGGGTGAAATATGAGATAAAATAGTAGTTGAATGGACCCTCGATCTGTTGTTCTCTCTCGGCCGTGATCTTTCCACCCCACTCAAACGCCATCTTGAAAACATTGTCCCACACCATTGTAACGTTTCAGTTCCTCTGTATTGATTGATTGGTGGTGTTTAACGACGTACTCGACAGCTTAGGTCATATGACGTCTTCCAAATCAGGTCCATCTATATCGCGGGAGTCGTCATAAAGGGAGTCCAGCAAGGCAGGGCCGGGCCATTAAGGGAGGAGAAATCTTCAGTGGGACAGTGGGGGAGAAGGGACAGGGTCTCCTTTCGTCGCCTCTTACGACTAGCAGAGTCACTCTGGGCCTATTCTACCCCGGGCCGAGATGGGTCTCCTGGCACTGGCACTTTTATATATCCTTCACAGTCCTCGAAATTTAGTATCTGGCCTCTATATTATACCATAAATGAGTTTCCGTTTACTAGAAATAACTCAAACAGAAAATATTATCATTGCTGGGCTATGGTTTGGATCATCAAAACCATATGAAAATACATTTTTTATGCCCTTGTATGATAGTTTAAAAACATTGTACACTGGTATTACAGTTTCTGTTGCTGGTTCAGCATTGAAAATCACTGTTCGCTCACGATAACTGTGTGGAAGATGTGATTTGTCTGCTAAATGTCTGATTTTCAATACTGTCCAGTTTAATGGAGCATTTGGTTGCCCTAGCTGCTCACAAAAGGGAGAAAGACATCCTTTTGGTCCCAGAAGTGGAGTGCATGTTTATCCACTTGAAGAAAACGTTGAACTGTGCACTCACGAGGGAACAGGCACGCCTACTCTTCTTCATGTAGGCCGTTGATCTCCTATCTCTACATGTCTCTCACATATTTTGTAATAATTTAACATGTTAAAAGGACTGGACTGTTTCATTAAGTTTCATGCTAGAAACTATTATTATCGAAAGTTAATATTTGCATAGATACCAAATCATTCACTACCGGATGAACTTGTAGTTGGTTCCCGTTTCAAAAATGTTGATGAATTCAAAATTTCATTACAACAATACAGTGATAAAGTGGCAGCCGTTTATAACATCGATGACAGCAAGACTGTCGTCTATGCCAATAAGAAACTTGAGCTGCCGTACAACTTAAACCTCAAGTATAAATATGCAAAATATGTTTGCAAACACTATGGCAAGTTGAGAGCAACTGGAAAAGGAATGCGTCCCAATCAGAAGTACGTTTGCAATGCTCTTTCATTACCATAAATTACAACTTTGGTTATATTGTGTCTAAGTATAAGGGTTAGTTACATTACTCCTTTGCTTCCAAAGAATAAAAAAGCATTACAAATCAACAGGGTATCGATCCCTGTTGATAATCCATCAACGTCTTATGTAACCAACGACTACCGTTATGGGTTGGTTGCGCCAATGCAACTGGAACAATCTTGTTGCCTCCGATGATTATTTTTAAAGGTGCACACTTAAATCAGGACGTCATGGCAGGTGCACCTGAAGGAACAGTTTTTACCACTTCAATCAAGGGCCACATTGATTCTGATCTGTTCTATAAACGGTTTGTCAGATTCGTTCATAGTATTCCACGAAAGTGTTGTTGCTACTCGACGGACACTCGTCCCATATGACCCGAGGAACTATTATCTCAGCACGAGAAAATGAAGTGCATTTCCTTTGCTTCCCGCCACACACCACTCGTCTATCAAGCTCTTGATGTCGGCGTGTTTGGGTCTTTAAAGAAGGTTTTTGCTGAAGAGTGCGTTAAATGGACGAGGAAAAACAAAAGAAAATCATTGAACAGGTATGATTTCTATAAGATATAGAAACCTGCTTGGCTTAAGTCCACTGCTGGATCTTAGTCGGGGGTCTCTGTCCCAATCCAACTCTGTCCATTTGACCTCTGGGCTCACCGACTACAGCTACGGCGGCCGGGATCTGGGGGTGGGGGACTGCGGGGTCGCCCTGAAGGTGACGGGCCTTAAGGCATGGATGGTCGCTTGTCGAGACCCAGCCGGGAACGGTGGCTGGAGTTACGCCTGGGCCGACCTCTATGCTGGCAGTGAGTTTCACTGTTTCCACACACTTGAGCGCGTTGTGTGGCTCGTTGGTCTAGTGCAGGGGTGCCCAACATACGGCCGGCGGACCGCATGCGGCCCGCCAAGCCATTTCATCTGGCCCACACCTCCCATTTACATTCTCCTCACAACTAAACCCACGAAGAAAATTCAATTTGATTTGATTGATGATTGATTGATTAATGGGGCTTAACGTCTCATATTTATGCAACGATGGCTAATCGAGACGATGAGCGGGTGATAATGAAGATGAGAAAGATGATAATGAAGAATAAAGTCACATCCGAATCAGATCCATTGTACGTCGCGTGAGTCGTCATACGGGAGTCCAGCAAGGGAGGGCAGGGCCAAGTGGGAGGAGAAATATTCAATGGGACAGTGGGGGGGGGGGGGAAAGGGGATTAGGGTGTGGACTGCACTTCGTCTGACTTCTCCTCCTCGACCAGTCCGGCTAGGGAGGCCCTACCAGAAGCATATGCTTCCGCCGGCATAGCTCTCGGGATCAACAAAGCACGCAAACCTGCCCACCACGATAAGGTATCAGTCCCTAGGCAGGCAATTTGATTTGAAAGCACATTGTTTTGAAATTTATTCGATGGATATGTGTATAACTATATTCCAGGCTTCGCCCCGAAAAATTATCACAATTCTTTTGTTTCTACTTCTAGTTTTGTTCTCGTTCAAGCCTAGTTTTTTGGATTGACTCCTCCCACTTGGCCCTGCCCCCCCTTGCTGGACTCCCGTATGGCGACCCACGCGATGTTCAATGGATCTGATTCGGATGTGGCTTTATTCTTCATCATCATCTTTCTCATCTTCATTATCACCCGCTCATCGTCTCGATAAGCCATCGTTGCATAAATATGAGACGTTAAGCCCCATTAATCAATCAATTGATTAATGGGGCTTAACGTCTCATATTTATGCAACGATGGCTAATCGAGACGATGAGCGGGTGATAATGAAGATGAGAAAGATGATAATGAAGAATAAAGCCACATCCGAATCAGATCCATTGTACGTCGCGTGAGTCGTCATACGGGAGTCCAGCAAGGGAGGGCAGGGCCAAGTGGGAGGAGAAATATTCAATGGGACAGTGGGGGGGAAAGATGATTGGGGTGTCGACTGCACTTCGTCTGACTCTCCTCGACCAGTGGCCTTGGGTGGCCCTACCAGAAGCATACGCTTCCGCCGGCATAGCTCTCGGGATCAACAAAGCACGCAAACCTGCCCACCACGATAAGGTGGCAGTCCCTGGGCAGGATAGTTTTTTGGAAGCTGAGGAGGAGGGGGGAGGGGTTATTATTGTTTTCTGTGACGACATCCGACTTATACTAACTGGCGAGGACTCTACTGGCACCAATAACAAATGCTACTGGTTATACAAGTGTCCCCGCAAATAAATTTCACCCTCTTAGTTGTGATGTTGCAAAGGCATCATGCTAGAAGCACAAAAACGAGTCGTCATGTTGTGCAAAAACCGGCAGCATTAGTGATCAATACCGACCCTCGAAGTAAACCAGGATCGCATTGGGTAGCAGTTCCAGATAAAAAAAAAAAAAAATCAACGTACTTGAGGTAAGTTGTAGAACTAAATTACAGGTCAATCTCTAGGTCCAGCCCCTTGACCTGGGCATTATACAGAACTTAAAGATGCACTACAAAAAGTGACTGGTGCAGCTTGTAATTCACCACCTGACCCATGGCCTTCCAGATAAAAAACATCAATGTACTTGAGGTAAGTTGTACAACTAAATTACACATCAATCGTTATAAGTCTGCTAATGTTTCACCTTATACCATTTCCATTTAACCGCTTCACTGTTACGGACGCATCTAATTTCACCCATGAAAAAAAAGTAAATAGTTCCCGCTTGCTGAATTACATGTACGGTTTCTTCGTAGGAGTGGACTGTGTACGTACCTTGGCGACAGGTTAGAGGCTACGCACTGTGCTCTTATCACGTACAATCACGTCATTCGAAGAACCGGGTAGAAAAGCTACGATAGGGATGGTTCAAAATTCATTTTCACGCAGATCGGAGCCGTTTGCGAGCAAGGGACGACGGTTCGAATCCCACACAATGTCTGCGTGTGCTTGTAAAGATGCTGTCCCAATAGGCAGAGACTGACGGTATTGCTTGTTGTTTCCAGGATATGAGTCAGGGGTCAAGAGAAGGTGCTGCTCATGGCGCACCAAAAGACGCCTTACGAGGCGTGTCTAGAGGTGCTTCCTCTTCAGGAGAAGCTCCCAGGGAAGGAGACTGACCGTATTGCTTGTTGTTTCCAGGACTATGAGTCAGGGGTCGAGAGAAGGTGCTGCTCATGGCGCACCAAAAGACGCCTTACGAGGCGTGTCAAGAGGTGCTTCCTCTTCAGGAGAAGCTCCCAGGGAAGGAGACTGACGGTATTGCTTGTTGTTTCCAGGACTATGAGTCAGGGGTCAAGAGAAGGTGCTGCTCATGGCGCACCAAAAGACGCCTTACGAGGCGTGTCTAGAGGTGCTTCCTTTTCAGGAGAAGCTCCCAGGGAAGGAGACTGACGGTATTGCTTGTTGTTTCCAGGATATGAGTCAGGGGTCAAGAGAAGGTGCTGCTCATGGCGCACCAAAAGACGCCTTACGAGGCGTGTCTAGAGGTGCTTCCTCTTCAGGAGAAGCTCCCAGGGAAGGAGACTGACCGTATTGCTTGTTGTTTCCAGGATATGAGTCAGGGGTCAAGAGAAGGTGCTGCTCATGGCGCACCAAAAGACGCCTTACGAGGCGTGTCTAGAGGTGCTTCCTCTTCAGGAGAAGCTCCCAGGGAAGGAGACTGACGGTATTGCTTGTTGTTTCCAGGACTATGAGTCAGGGGTCAAGAGAAGGTGCTGCTCATGGCGCATGTGCTTGTAAAGATGCTGTCCCAATAGGCAGAGACTGACAGTATTGCTTGTTGTTTCCAGGATATGAGTCAGGGGTCAAGAGAAGGTGCTGCTCATGGCGCATGTGCTTGTAAAGATGCTGTCCCAATAGGCAGAGACTGACAGTATTGCTTGTTGTTTCCAGGATATGAGTCAGGGGTCAAGAGAAGGTGCTGCTCATGGCGCATGTGCTTGTAAAGATGCTGTCCCAATAGGCAGAGACTGACAGTATTGCTTGTTGTTTCCAGGATATGAGTCAGGGGTCAAAAGAAGGTGCTGCTCATGGCGCATGTGCTTGTAAAGATGCTGTCCCAATAGGCAGAGACTGACAGTATTGCTTGTTGTTTCCAGGACTATGAGTCAGGGGTCAAGAGAAGGCTGCTCATGGCGCACCAAAAGACGCCTTACGAGGCGTGTCTAGAGGTGCTTCCTCTTCAGGAGAAGCTCCCAGGGAAGGAGACTGAAGGTATTGCTTGTTGTTTCCAGGACTATGAGTCAGGGGTCAAGAGAAGGCTGCTCATGGCGCACCAAAAGACGCCTTACGAGGCGTGTCTAGAGGTGCTTCCTCTTCAGGAGAAGCTCCCAGGGAAGGAGACTGAAGGTATTGCTTGTTGTTTCCAGGACTATGAGTCAGGGGTCAAGAGAAGGTGCTGCTCATGGCGCACCAAAAGACGCCTTACGAGGCGTGTCTAGAGGTGCTTCCTCTTCAGGAGAAGCTCCCAGGGAAGCTGTAAGAGTGCCTTCAGGCAACTCACACGATACTCTACGTGACGCATTAGGGACGCGTTACGGGACAGTTTAAGGGATCCCACGAGGGATGCCTCGAGGGATTTTTCTAGAGACGCCTCTAGGGATGCCTTGAAGGATGCTTAGAGACACTCAACAGGTAAGCTTAGCTCTTATTTCTATACTTATTTCTATTGAGCACGGTTAAAACAAAACTTATAGAATAATACATAACCAGCTAGGTCTAGGCCTACTTGGGGTCCTGGAGCTTCTTGCCTACAGCAAATGCTACTATTTGCACACAGGCTATAGTAGATACACTGAAGGATCTTGAAATCAAATATGCAAATGTTTTCTCAATGTGCACAGATAGTGCACCTTACATGAAAAGATGTGCTGATTGCTTGACTACCATTATTGGTGATCACATGGTACCTTTTACTTGCTGGGCACATAAATTTTATCTTTTGGGGGAAATATGGCAGACCAACCATAAAGAACTTAACTCTGTGGTTGCTAAAGTGTAGAACATATTCAGAAATTCTCGGAAACTTAAAAATCAATACAAGAACTATCTAGTTGAACATTATCCTGAACTGTCACCGAGCCTGTATCCCATCCTGTATTAACCCGCTGGGCTAGCTGGTTCCGCTCAGTGGTATATCTTGCTCAGTACTTGGATGCTCTCCTGTCCTTTATATAGAATGAAGACAAAAAGTCAGCACAAGCCCAATTGCTGGTTGACTTTATGACACCAGCTACTACTAATCAAGTAAAAGTTCAAGCCAATCAAGTAAAAGTTCAAGCCAAGTTTGTGTCTGAGAACTGCAAATTAATTACTGAACCCATTCTTGAATTTCAAACAAAGGAAAAACCTATTTCTCATTTGTTAATTTCTCGAATAGAGTCTTTAAAATCTAAGTGTTATTTAATTGCTGCTGGAGAATTTGGGGTTAATGTGGCAACAATGTTAGCAAACTTGACTCTGACACAGCAAGCTGTAGTAATGTCAGAGTAAACTACTACTAGTAACGACATAGGCTGGGTTACACTTAGACTTTTAGCAGCTCTGACATGGGCTGGTGACTGTACCGAAGATGGCTGATAATAGTGATACAATGTGACGCGTGTGTTATCTATTGGAACCAGTTTAATCCTTTGTTTAAATACTGAATAGGATGTTACACAAGCAGCCATTGCAATGATTTAAAACAATGTGGGCTGAAAACTGTGACACAAATAAATGGGATGGTTGCTTCAAACGAATGCAAGGTGTTAAAGGCAGCTGCAAATATGTTTGACCCTTCAAAGGTAGTAAATGTGTCCAGGTCTAACCACCAGTTTATTAAATCAAATTTCCAACAGTTGCCTAGATGTTTAGAGGGTTTGAAGGGGGTCTGTTGTTATGTTTCGGAGACTTTCAATCTATTTTGATGGACCAAATGTTAAATGATGGTGTAGATGTAGTAAAAGCGTTGGTCAGCCTTAAGTGCAAGGGGGAAGTATATGTAGAGTTTGTAAGAAGGGCACTCCAAACCCTTTGGCTTCCTATTTCAAATGCAGACTCTTGAGCGATTCTTCTCCAGGTACAATATTATTGTAACAGACCGTAGAACAGGTCTTAAGAAAGCAAACATTGTAACTTCTGCCATGTTGCAGTTTGGTGACCTAGAGTAAGTTAAGTTCATAATATGTTGGCTCTAAGGCAAGTATAAGCCTACTGACGTTTAGCAATTCCATGTAAAATGAATATTAAAAACGCAAATTTTTAGCGAATTTGTGTGGTTTTGTACATTTTTCAACAATCCCGCCCAACTTCCAGTATTTCATATTTTAATTGCGAAATTTGTGAAAAACAATTTCCATAATCTCCTGGCCCTGGTAATGGACTTTGAAATTTACCAAGGTGGGACAACCAAGCTACCAGAAAATAACTTGGGATTAGGCCCATCTGTTGTGCTTAGGTTAGTTGAGACGTTGCCAGTTGGTGCATGTGTGTACCTTGACCGTTATGTTAGTACGGTGTTACTCATGGATGAAATGCTCAACCTGGGCTTCGAAGCAACGGGTACAATCGTGACAAACGGAATTAGCAACGCTAAATACGACATACATTTTGTACGACAATGTAATTGCCATAGTAACTGACGGAGCGCGTTATATGACCGCTTGCGTTCAAGCATTAACCGTGACCCTTCTGACAACCTTCTCCGTGTGCGGTGCTACGCACATAAGTTAAATTTGATTGCAAATCTTTGGTCAAGTGGTCTTCCAGAGCTCAACTTGTGCGTAACCAATTCCAAGACGGCATTCTTGAACACTCGCAAGAGAAAGCACAGGTATGCAACATACCCTATCTGCGAGACGTAAGTGCAACCGGAAAGTCTACACCATCCTAGGCCACAACACCTGCGCTACCAAGCAACTTATCTATCAACTGGCGTGTGACCACTGCCCAGCAGAATATATAGGTTTAACAACTAACACCTTCAACACCGGAATCAATGGGCACAGACATGACACAAGATCAAAGAAAGTTGAAAAGCTAGTAGCCAAGCACGCCGGTGACCACAACAAACTATTCAACGACTGCTTCAAGGCAACAGCAACAGTAATTGTCAGGTCCCTTCCTAGCAACTGCACAGATATGGAGTTACGGAGATGGGAGCTAGCTAACCAGTGGATTACAAACTCCAGAATCCCTCCCAACATAAACCTGCGGTAAGCTCATCCCTCTCTTCCCAACTCCATACACCAACAGCGACCTGTAAATAGTGTAAATAGTGTAAATAGTGTAAATAGTAGAATAAACGCATATATTTGAATATACCGGAAGTGTTCTATGTCAATACCGGAAGTGATGTAGTCTCAATCATACCGGAAGTCACGTGACAATAGAGACTTCCGACCCAGTCTTTCCTCCACCTTCGTCGGGTAATCAAGGCCACGTCAGGCCGAAACTGTCTCGACATTTTGTGTATATATCTTTGTGTTTCTATCGACTCCGAAGGCCGAAACTACTACAAGGTAAGCTGTTGGTTTCTTCCTGTCCTTCTCCCTTGGCTCAATTACCCTAGCCGTTAGCCCATCTAACACATTCACAATTCGAGATGAAAAAATTTGCATTGGCTAACAGCCCATTCCCCGGAACTCACAGTGCAGCAGTGCACGTTTTGGAGAAGTTGAAGGAACTGATCAAGGCATGGAATATTCCAACCGTTTATGATACTAGTGCTACAATTCCCATTTATGTAGTAGGCTATCTGACAATGCCAGGAATATGGTGACAGCAGTAGCATCCTTAAACTGGACACATATTCCTTGCTTTGTGCAATCATTACAACTAGCCATCAAAGATGCAAAAGATCAAGTGGACGGTACGGCTGGCGAGTGTCGAAAGGTGCGATCAATTGTTGGCTACTATATGCGAAGCACAACGGTCAGTAATCAATATCATATATTATGTTAAGTCTAACAACATATTTTGTTCAGTAACCTATTGTAAATTACTCAAATTAGCAACTTAAAACATAAATTTTTTAGTAGAGTAGCCTACAACATGTTGAATTTACATTTTACAGGCATCTGAACGTCTCGAAATAGTACTGCAAAAGCAATTGAATAAACCTAATCATAGGTTAATTCAAGATGTCGAGACGCGTTGGAACAGTGAATGCTGCAACGACCGATTGAACAGCAAGAAGTGGTGTCGGCGGACCTAACACAAGAGGGTAAAATGGACACACTAACTGTTGCCGAGTGGCAACTAGCAAAAGGTGAGTTAATTTCAAAGTATAGAAGAGCAGTTTGCCTGCAATGCTTTACACTTACAGTAGGCTCTACCCACAGGCCTTCTCATTAAAGGTAGTAGGCCTAGGCCCTAATTTAATTTTATTACTGTTAGGGATGTGCGGGTAGTGATTTTGGAACTTGGGTCGGGCTCGGGTCGAGTAGTGTAAAAAAGTAAAAATTAATACCAATTTATGGATTTGACAAAATACGTTACATAAAATGTTTTGGTTTACGAATCCATGAAGTTTGAATACAAATCTACCAGATTCGAATTTTCAAAGTATTTGGAAATTTGAATTTCCCACAATATTTAGCTATATTTCCGCCAAGAAGGCGGTGGGTTTCTGGCAGATATGATGGCGGGAGTGGTGTGCGTGATGGTGGGCACGAACGACATCAGGAGGACCAGGGGGGGAGCGTACAGGGAGGAAACAAGGAAGGGAATGGAAAGATTGGTGAGGGAAATCAAGAGAGAGGTCGGAGAGGAAGCGAGGATTGTGTTCATGGGAGTCCTGGACAGGACTGATATTAAGAGGTGGGTGGTAGAGGAAGTCAATAGAGGGATGGAGGAGGCGGCTGACAAGGTAGGGGCAAAGTTTATTGACACAAGGAGGTTTTTGGGGCTTGGGGACGTCTTTTTGTATGAGCACTGTCAGAAATGGTCAGAAAACATCCTGAAATACTGTTATTCACCTACACTGCTCCATTGTATGCAAAATAAATTTAAAATAAGTATAATTAGGAAATGATAATAAAGTAAGATAGAAGGTAAGGCATCCTCATATGAATATCAGTTCCTCCCAAGCTTCCCAGTCTTGCAGCTTGGACTTGACCATAACCTAAAAAGTGGGTTGTACTATAGTCGCGGTACCCAGAGAAGTAAGATAGTTACTTTTTCGTTCTCAACTTAACAAGCACGAATCACTTACATTTCTTGCCGGTTATTTAGTAAAATTTGTGTGCGCGAAGTTTCGGGGAGGAAAACTTGCCGGAAACCGGATACACGTCATAAATATTGCGTCACTCCGAACGGGAAACTTAGGTTTTTTCGTTTCTTGACAGTTTTATAACTTATATTAGTAGTTAATTAATTATTGTTTATTATTTTTTATTTTTTATTAACTGGTAACAAATATTTCATTACTATTATCTTAAAAGTGTGGGTACAAAGTAAGTAGTCCCAAAACATCCATTCCGGAAAGCGTGGCCAAGGAAGTAGCCGACGAAGACTGTGGTAAAACGTATTATGGCGGCTGAAAGTATGTTCATCAATAATTCATATTTTTTGAAAATTCAAGAATATTTGGGTACTTAAGTAAAATATCTTACATATTGAAAGTAAAAAATGTTTTAAAAAAGTTGCTTGTTATTTTGTTCACGTTTTTGGAGTTGGTGGGCTTGCGTGTTGTGAATTGCTGGCAACGTTGATATAATAGAGTCCTAGGCCTATCAATGTTTATGCCTATTGAAGGGACTATTGAAGAGATGGGCGAGTTTAGCAAATGGAGTGATGAAGTGTTAATCGCAGTAGCAAGAGTAAGACTGTCGGGGGAAGCTAAGTTTATGATACATACAGATATAAATATAAAAGCAGAAACTTCGTGGGAAGCATTTAAGCTAGAGTTACTTAGGCAATTCAAACCCGATGAACACCCAGGGAGTGCCTTAGAGGCATTCCAAGCTATAACCCAGCGAGTTAATGAATCAATTCCCAGGTGGACGGCTAGAGTCCGACGATACGGAATGAGAACATTGATAATTACAGGTAACGCAACGGTAGATAACGCCAGGAAGGTACTAATTGACGAGACATTACGGGTGCAGTTTGTAAAGGGTTTAAGGCCGGAATTTAAGAGACAGGTTTTGTCACGAAACCCTTTAACGTTCGCGGCAGCTATAAATATAGCCACGCAAGAATAACGTAATCTGCACTCTGTCTTTTCTAAAGAAACTATACGACGTGTTTACCTGAGTCTTGTGCGGCCTCAGGTGGAGTACGCTAGTATTATTTGGTCTCCACATCACAAGACAAGGGTGGATATTCTAGAGCGACTCCAGCAGCGATTTGTTAAGTGGTTGTCACGCCTGGACGACCCCACATTTGTGTACCACAGGAAGGACTATGTAAAAATATGTGAAGACCGTCACTTGCAAACGCTGTCTGGTAGAAGACAGGCTGCTGATTTTATGTTTTTACACAAACTTTTAAACAGTGGTATAGATTGTTCTGAGGTTTTAAGTTCAATTTATTTTAATGTACCTATTCGCAGGACAAGAAGTACCTGTTTGTTTTATCCGCCAAAGGCCAGAGTTGACATTTATAAATACTCATATCTACCACGAGTACAAACAAATTTTAATAACCTACTGTCCCAACGAGTTGACTTAGGTATAGATGTTTTTAATGACTCAACTTTTACTTTTAAGAAAAAGTGTCGTTTATTGTAATGTGTTGTTTCTTTGTTATTTAAAATTCTATCCGTCTATTTTGTGATGATGTTTGTATGTTTTTTATTATATCCTGTGTATTTCTGGTTGTATAAACTGTGCTGGGATAAATAAATAAATAATAATAATAATAATAATAATAATAATAATAATAATAATAATAATAATAATAATAATAATAATAATAATAATAATAATAATAATAATAATGATGATAACTTCAAACAAACCGCGCCAAGCACATCCCGAAACAGCGAGCATACGCTGGGATCAGACCCTCAATGGCAGCCCCAGGCACCTCCTACAGGTGTAACTTGTTACACGTGTGGACCGGCCGGGCACGTCAGCCGCAATTGTCGCTCTACCCCCTTAAATGGATCAGCTCCCAATCCACATTATAAAACTATGACGTGCTAAAACTGTCAAGAAATTGGTCATACAAGCCGAACCTGTCAAAAGCCTCCAGTTTCCCGTCCGTCCCAAGTTCCAAGGTCTTCCTCTATTGTTTGCTACAACTGTAACAATGGTTGCGTTCCGTTACATGCTGGATGTACTGATCCAGTGCGCCAGCTTACTGGATGCATTCCGAAACATGCTGCCAGCGACTACTGAGCGTTCCCTTACTTGCTATCCCAGCATCTCCAGTGCACTGGAAGTACTGGCCCTTTTTCACGCAGTAGCCCCAGTAAAACTTGGAACTGTCATGGCGTCGCACCAAACTATAACACACCAGTGGCACGAAATATCGCTGGTTTGTCCAGAAACAAACGAAGTAGTGAAATTAGTAGTGAACGACAATGAAAAGGAGCGTCTGGAGAAAGGTAAGAATGTTTTGTATATGCTATTGGACGTATATTTCTCTTGGCAGTGTGTAATTAGTGTAGGCCTAGGCTGACAGTTATAGCCACACGAGTTTCAACTGCAGGGCCCCGCGAAGTTCAAATGCTACAACACCACCTATTTCTCAAGGAAGCAATGCTGTAGTCTGTTTTAATTGTTTAAACCCTGGGCACATAAGTAGATATTGTAAGACCCCTAAAATTAATCATCCCCGTAGGTCCCGATTCTGCTCAACAAGGTGGCCCAAACTAGCGGTGAGTTCTGGAGGCACCCCACTTCAGGCTCCCACTAAATCACTTAGGGGTGCACCAGATGGCATCGGTGGTTGCTTAAAACGAACTGCCGATACCCTGGTAGCCCATGGAACGGACATTCCTAACTTTGAAATGTTAACTAAAGTACTGCAAGATAACTGCCAAGGAGTCACAATAGTTCCTGTGTCAGAAAAAAGAATGATTGAACTGGACAAGTTGCTTCCCAGTGTCATACCACCTTTCAAAGGAACTATGAAGACCCACCAAGTGACATGGTCTAAAGCCTTCCCCAATATTCTGCGATTCCGACGACTAAGTTGCTGGATTTGCAGCGTACATGAAGACTGCCCTCATTACGGCATTGGGACACTAGCAGTTGCTAACTCGGAAGAAAGTTTTCATCACAGCATGGATTATGTATGAAAGAATTTCAGCTTGAATTATGTAAAAAAAAAAAAAAAACACACAGCTTGAATTATAACAACGAAAGCTTAGATTATGCATGAAACAATTTCAGCTTAAATTATGTAAAAAAAGAAAAAAAATAAACACACAGCTTGAAGTATGTAAGAAACAACCACAGCTTGGATTGTGTAATAAACAACCACAGTTTGGATTATGTACACAACAATCACAGCTCGGATTATGTAAGAAACAACCGCAGCTTGGATTATGAAAGAAACAATCACAGCTTGGATTATGTACGAAACAACCGCAACTTAGACTATGTAAGAAACAACCACAGCTTGGATTATGTAAAAAACAACCACAGTTATGTAAGAAACAACCGCAGCTTGGATTATGCAAGAAACAACCACAGCTTGGATTATGTAAGAAACAACCACAGCTTGGATTATGCAAGAAACAACCACAGCTTAGATTATGCAAGAAACAACCACTGCTTGGATACTGCAAGAAACAACCACTGCTTGGATTATGCAAGAAACAACTACAGCTTGGATTAAGACCAGGGGCGTCGGAAGTCTATTTTTCCAGGGGGGGCGAACTTTCCAGCTGACTTTGCAACATTTTGTAAAAATAGTTGAGATTCAATATCCAAATAAAAATTTCCTTCTTGAACGAAATTTCCGTAAGTTACCATGCAGCCAGCCTCTGAAATCGCTTGAAGGAATAAGCTGAATCTGTACTCTAAAATGCATTTAATTCATACCGGCCATTTTTTAAGGGGGGGCGAGATGATACTCTCGCCCCCCCTGTGCAAGCACAGGGGGGTCGACTGACCCCCCTGCCCCCCCGGTTCCGACGCCCCTGATTAAGACAGACCACAGCTTAGATTATGCAAGAAACAACCACTGCTTGGATTATGCAAGAAACAACCACTGCTTGGATTGACAGACCACAGCTTGGATTATTTAAGAACCAAGTACATATCCTCGGCTATTGACGATGATGATAATAATACATCGAGATGCAAAAAGCAATAATTTTGAACACATATAGCGCTCACTCAACGCATATAGTGTGCCCGTGTGTAGGATAGTACGAACATTTTTGAATTAAGAAGAATGAAGACTTTAAGTAGTTCTCCATCCTGATGGTGGTTTTAGCGGTTTCCACCATACAAAGAGCGAATGCTGGTGTACGTGTACATCGTGTACATATTGTGTACTACACAATAGTGTATGTGTACGAGCAGTTATTAGTTTTAAGGAATAAATAAGTATTTTGTAAAATGTTGATGGTCTATTTTGAAAGTACAAATCGGCCACGACCGTACACAGTATCAACAGTTGGTTTTGGAGAAATAATATGAATGATATATTTATTCCGTTTTAAGGGGAAGGACTACCCGCCGACTAAGACTGTGGTAAAACGTATTATAGCGGCTGAAAGTGTGTTCATCAATAATTCATATTTTTTTTAAATTCAAGAATATTTGGGTACTTAAGTAAAATATCTTACATATTGAAAGTAAAAAATGTTTGTAGTTGCTCTTTATTTTGTTTACGTTTTTGGAGTTGGTAGGCTTGCGTGTTGTAAATTGCTGGCAACGTTGATATAATAGGGTCCTAGGCCTATCAATATTTATGCCTAGGACCTAGTCCTAAGGCCTACCTACACATCATAGCCTCTAGCCCTAGGCCCTAGCCTACGAAGTTGTGACTAAAAACTGACTAGCCTAGGCTAGGCCTAATAGTAGGCCCAGTTGTGTAGGTTTATACTGTCAGCCAAAGACAAGATTTAGGCCTGGGCCCTAGCCCTTAAGCCCAGGCGAAGCCCTAACCTAAGCTAGAAGTAGGGCTAGGTCTAGGCCAGAATTGGGAAGAGAGTAGCATTTTGTTATTAAATTAGCGTTAAACGATAAGTAGGCTTAGACCTAGTCTTTCTCTAGATCTAGTTCGATAAATTTGGCCTAAAAGTCATAACATCAAATAGGACTAGGTCCCTTGGGCTACATATTTTTAGGACATGTTTTGAATGGGTAGGGCCAAGCCTAGGCCTTTACATTACTATAGCCTATATAAGGTGTATGTGTTGCATTGTTCCAGATTGTGTAATAATGTCACAAGACCTACCAGTAAAAAAGTACTATTGAAACGGAAGGCCGTGAAGCTGACTCAAGGTCAAGTGGCACTCTTAGCCCAGAGAAATGTTCAAGTAAGCACTCCACCATCGAAAAGCAGAGAAGGCCTACGAGAGCCTGCACGCAGATCGAGAAGCAGCAAAAGTGAACTCGAAGCTCTTTGTTGTATTCACAGATCTTCTACAGGTATTGTTTTGCCCAACGCTGACTCACTCATCTGTTTTTTATCAGCGCCAGTTTTCAACATATAACTATTGCATCCATGACGCTGGCACGGACGCAGCAACAATGTGTGCTTGGAACGAGAGTGTAGCGAAACGAGGATCAGCAGAAATCTCATCCTGTTTGTTAAAATACTTACCGATATCTTTCGGATGATTCGCACTATGGGTAAGCTCTCGCTCCGCTCAAGGGACGGTCAAATATTCTTGCATTGGTTTGGGCCTGTGTGTTCACACTGAAGGGTTCGCTCTAGTCACGGTTCGCTCACTTGAGCGCGGTGAAAGTTTGGAAGAATCTTTGAGTGGAGCGAGACTGTCCCTTCCCTTGACCTGAGCGCCAGTGTGAACAGGTTGCCTGCGGTCAACCCTCACTCACCCTTCATTTATTGTATACGTCGACAAATATTTTTGTTTGCATTCGTCATTTCTACAATGGAAGAGCAACTGATAGAGTTGGTACGTGAGATACCAGATCTCTACGACATGGGTTCTGCACGTTATAGTGACAATGTTGCAAAAAAACAAACTTTGAGAAGAGGTGGGAAAGGTTTTAAATAAGTTTGCATATTGTATTTTATTAACACCTTCAAAGAACACTCATGTTTAGCTGTTTAGACTTTATGCAATTGCCATGGAACAGCACACACGGACATGACTCTACTCTACTACCACACTGCGACTGTGCAACAGTGCAACTGACTCTGTTTGAGCGCGGCGTGAGCGCGGCGTGAGCGTCTAGTGTGAACGTCAGCCTAAATCACGTGAGCGTGATCGTCCCTTGAGCGGAGCGAGAGCTTACCCATAGTGCGAATCATCCTTAATAGTGTGGTCCGACAGATGTGTCGGACAAAATAACAACAGGCGAATGCTAGCGTTGTTCCAGTGGTGTATAACGAATAAACTGTTCTCTCGAATAGATCAGAAGTTCTTGTGCAGCGGCCATAGCTTTTTGCCCTGCGACAGGGACTTCGCACTCATTGAACACTTAAAGAAAACATGTTCAGTATATGTACCCTTTGAATGGGTGGAGGTAATCGTGAAAGCTCGGCCCAACAATCCGTTTACCGTAACGTACATGCAACCAGAAGACTTCAAAAGCCTCGAAGAATATGTCAAAGCAAGAAATGTCTATACAAACATACGAAGAAAAGCTGAAAGACAGTATTTAGAAGGGAAAATTGACGAGTGCAGGGACAATTCAAAACAAATGTTGAAAACCCTGAAGTTTATCACTAACACTAAATCAAACTCAGAAAAATACTGCTTCCAAAATGTAGGCCTAATAAGATGGGCCCGTGATCAAATAAGTGGGTGTGGGGACGTATATTTCCCCAACACCCCTAATAATAACAAAAAATAATGTGTCTCATCAAGTCATTTGCCGTGACATCCTTTCCCCATTACATTGATCCCTACGCCTAGGTATATGCTAGGCCTAAGCATTCGTGACATACAACGAGCATAATGCTAGGCCTACGAGAGACTGTGCATCACATTCGTTTTAACTTTTAACCATAATAGTATGATTTCAATAGTGTATAAACCACATCTAAATCCAAGTAAGTCATATCATAAGTATATATGTTTGTATTATATAAGTATTAGTACCAAATTAAACACCAATATTTTAAGTTATCATTATTTATATATCGGGTACAATGTATCTAGTGAACGGTTGGATGTGAGTTGAAAACACAATCCATGTAACAATGTTACCTAAATTTAAATATTTGTGACTTTTCCACAGGCTCGAAGAAGCATGAAAGCCGTGCTGCTAGGCGCCGACGTTGGAGGGGGCTGCGGTGGAGGGGGCTGCGGTGGGGGGGGGGGGGGGGGGGGCTGCGGTGGAGGCGGCACCAGCAGCCCGTCGTCCACGTTGGCGTGCAAAATAACTTACAGAATAATACTGGCGTTCTTAATTTCAACATCGGAAAAAAGCTAAATAAAAAAAAAAAAATTGTTAAGAAATTTGTGTCCTCTGGTCATTTCCCATGTCATCCTGTTCCCATTAAAATGACATTGTCGACCATCAGGAATTTGAAGAGTATTTGGGATATTTGAAAAGAGCTGAAGAAAACCAAATCGCAGTACCGCATTCAAAATGGCTGACATCGTCGACCATCAGGAATTTGAAGAGTATTTGGGATCATTGTAGAAAAAGACAATGAAGAAAACCAAATCGCAGTACCGCAACGTCCGCAGGGATATTTGAGGGGGACGACCCCACTGTATTCTACACGAATGTCCAGTTCAGGTCGCGTTATCGAACGTGCGTGAGCCTCACAATCACGGAAATATTGCAACGAAGACAGGAAGCACCACTGACGAAACGTAAAGAAACTTCAATACATGTATTTAAAGGAAGACACAAAGGGGGGGGGGGGGGGGCTAGAAACGGGGGTTCGGGAGCCCGGCCCAGAGCTAGGGCTGGCCATTCGGCTACCGGAGTAGCTTACTATAGATAGGCCGGACGCCTAGACCCTCCGTTCTTTAGCCCCCAGTTCGTTGGGGGGGGGGGGGGGGGGGGGGGGACCGCCAAGATGGGCCCGTGATCAAATAAGTGGGTGTGGGGACGTATATTTCCCCAACACCCCTAATAATAAAAAAAAACATAAAAAAAATAATGTGTCTCCTCAAGTCATTTGCCGTGTCATCCTTTCCCCATTACATTGATCCCTACGCCTAGGTATATGCTAGGCCTAAGCATTCGTGTCATACAACGAGCATAATGCTAGGCCTACGAGAGACTGTGCATCACATTCGTTTTAACTTTTAATTTAACCATAATAGTATAATTTCAATAGTGTTCACACCACATCTAAATCCAAGTAAGTCAAACTTATCCTTCGATAAACACATCCAGAAACAGTGTTCAAAAGCCTATGGTGTACTTAGATCCCTCTATAAATGGAAACTGGAGCTTAGTGAAAATGTTAAATTAAATCTCATAAATTCCTTAATAAACCCATTGTTTGATTATGCGGATACAGTGTACATGGGTATAAATGAAAATGTATTAAAACAAATTCAAAAATTACAGAATGCATCAATTCGCTTTGCGTGTAATATTAGAAAGTTTGACCACATTAGCCACATATATGATACACACAAAATTCTAAAAATGCACCAACGTAGAACCTTACATTATTATTGCAATATCGCGAGAATCATAAGAAATAAAAGACCGGGTTATTTATATAATAAACTAAAACATACGGGCTCGTACCACAGTTATAATACAAGGAATAGTACGTATGAAATTCCCTTACATCACTCTGTGGCAGGCAGTGCTTCTTTCTCAGTTCTCGCCCCTAAGCTATGGAACATGTTGCCCCATTCAATTAAGCAAGCAACCAATAGTTCGTACGTATTCAAACAAAAGTGTTATAAGTGGATTCTCAATACCTAGTTTAGTTACATTTTATGCATATTTCTATTTTAGAGTTACTTTAATAAGCATTAGTTTTTATAGTTAATAAGGCGTATCAATGCATATATTGCATTTTTTTTTGTATTGTGTATATATTTAATGTGTAAAGTTGTTAACGTCTGTAAGCCATATAACATGTCTAGGTATATGTGTTGCAGCTAATATCTTCATACAATGGAACATCTCTTACTGCATTAATATGATTATAGACTAAGACTGTAAACATAGGTTAGGTGGAAGAGCGAACTCTGTTCGAACCTCGCCTTTTTGTATTGCTTATTGCAAATAAAGACCTTTGTATCATAAGTATAGTGTTTGTATTATATTAGTATCAGTACCAAATTAAACAACAATATTCCCTTTATAGTACAGTGGGATACTATTTTCCCGCCCCATCTATTGAGCGAGTGTACAGTGGGATATAATTTTCCCACCTCAAATATCTAGCCTCGTGTATAGTGGCCGTAAGAAATAAGAAGAAGAACGACTTTGGTTGTTGCTCGTGTAACACAGGCGGTGACAACGCTCTAGGTGGGAAGAATGTTTCCCACTGACCACTGAATGTTGATGTTTTTGACATTTGCTGTTCTTCCATCAAACATTGCTACACCCTGCTGAAAGTTGATTAATGCATCTGCTTTGAAGGGTGGTACTGCATTTATTAGGTGTTATATCACCTTAATCATGAGGAAAATACGTAAGTATAAGTTTCACAATATTTATTTTAGTCGAAGTATGTGAGTATTTAGAAATCTGGTTGGCTAGGTACATTTCTTATTTTATTACTCAGAAATAAATTATAGTTTGTTACTGTGCAATCACCTATTATTATAATACTTTAACTATTTAGCAATAATATTCATAGAATTATTTATACTTAGCTACAAGGGTCAAGATGTTATTACCAGATTAATGCCAGATTATGCGTGACCTAACCTCAAAATCATAGTACTTTCAATCTTCTAGCCATGTTTAGTAAGTAGGCCTACTAAACCTGGGTGGTTGAATAGGCCTAGTTCTATTCAAATGTTCAGTTGGGGTCCTAAGTCATGAACATAGGGCTAAGCCTACATTGACAATACGAAACTAAGACCATGACCCTCATAATGTTCATAATGTTCATGGTGATTATCTACATATTATGAAGTTTATAACTATTTGTGTTTTTTTGGTTTTCCTAGAAGATAGACTTGACATGTCGAAAATTCTTCAAGACGATGATATCGTTAACCTTTTGGGTGATGGGATCACTGATGATCAAGCTTTCGACTCCGATTTCGGTGGAGATGATGATGCAGATGATGATACGCCTGCCACGACGCCATCCAGCGGTAGGTCTAGTCGGCCCCGAATGAGGTGTTGCTTACTGGTAAGGTTACATTTTTTCTAATGCACGCTCTTATTTCTTCAGTATCATCTTCCACCCATCAAACGAGAGCTGCTTCGACGTCATCTTATGGCAGTCAAAGCTCGAGCTCCGCATTATGCTTAGGCAAACGCCATTCTCTAAACTTTGCCATTCCATCGCTGCCCTCAACAAGTGTAGTCCCCGACTCGGATCCCGACTCTGATCACGATCCACTCCCAGACAACAACTCACTAAGTGAAGATGATGAACCACTTGCAAATTTATTCAATAGACGAGGAGATCCTATACATTCAGATTCCGGCAGTGAGAGTTCGATGGACGGTGACATCGATGATGTGTCATGGACACAGGTTCCAAGCGACCCAGTTGTTTTCAACAGTGTAACTTTCAACCAAGGGTTTGGTTCTAATGTAACTCAAGACTTAGAAAGTCCACTGCAATATCTAACAGTGTTTCTTACAGCAGCAATTTTAACTCATATTGTTAACGAGTCAAATTTGTATGCGCACCAAATGGGTCACACTTTAGACTTAACTTTGGAGGAGCTAAAGGCAACGATAGGGTTGCTTATCATAATGGGATTCAACACTCTTCCGAGCATGCGTCTGTATTGGTCGAATGACGAAAACTTTCATTGTGAACGAATTTGTCGCGTGATGAGTCTCCACAGGTTTTTAAAAATCATTCGTAATATTCACTTGAACGATAATTTGAGCATGCCAAACAGGGATCGCCTAATTTTGATAGGTTATACAAAATAAGGCCATTAATTACGCATTTAAAAACAAAATTCTCTGAGGTGTTTTTGCCGTCAAGATTCTTATCTATTGATGAGAGCATGGTAGCATTCAAAGGGCGGACTACGCTGAAGCAATTTATGCCCCTAAAACCGATAAAACGTGGCTTCAAAGTATGGGTTTTGGCTTGTGCGGTTACTGGTTTTATAAAGTGTTTTGACATTTACACTGGTAAGAAAGATGGTGGAGTAGCTACCATTGGTTTAGGCGAGAATGTTGTTTTAGAATTATCTGAGGTGTTCAAGGATTTGCACTATTGTTTATTTTTTGATAATTTCTTCACAAGCATTCCGTTGATGAAAAGACTTCTAAAAAATGGGCTCTTTGGATGTGGTACATTTAGGATCAACCGAAAATTTTATCCTAAAACACTAATGAAACAGACAAGCAGTTGGGCCCAGCTGGCATAGATTTCGCCCAATCCGGTGACGTAAGTCTAGTCCGCTGGAAAGATCGGGGCACAAAGCCAGTCACTGTGGTCAGTAACATGCACAATGCGGGTAGCAGTACCAACGTTTTACGTACCAACAATAAAGGGGAACGTAATGAAGTGAATTGCCCAATATCAATCTCGGACTATAACAAATACATGGGCGGGGTTGATAAATTTGACCAATATATGTCCGCATACTGCATTGCCCAAAAGTCCCGTAGGTGGTGGTTGAAACTTTTTTATTACTTGTTAGATGCATCTATTGTGAACAGTTTCATCCATTACAAAGAGAACATGAAAGCCAAAAAACAAACGTACATTTCTCATTTAAAATTTCGATCCCAGCTGGCGAATGAACTGATAGGTTCATTTTCTAGTAGAAAACGCATGGGCTATACCCCGTCTCATGCATTTGGAAGAAAGAAAAATAAACCTGATGGCAGTGCTACGATTGCCAATACTATAAGACTTGCAGATGTAGGAGCACATCTCCCAGAAAAAAATCCTACTTATCGGAGGTGTGCTTACTGCAGCAAAAAAAAAAGGAAAAACGTAGTAACATTCTATGTCATAAATGTAAAGTGGCCCTCTGCAAACAATGTTTTGCCCCATTTCATTCCAGGAAATAAGTAGTTTAGGGCTCCTAGAATAAGTTGAATGTAAGTTCTCAATTTATGTTTTCGTAGAACTTATGTGTGTTCTACAAATAAGTTTGTATCTTCAACTGTAAATAAATATGTACATGTAAAATAATTACTCAAATAATCAAAAAATTTAAATTCAAAACTAAATATTGAAAAATATCTACAATAATTGTTTAGGTATGCAAAAATCTATAGGTATACTTGCATTTTGGTATAATTAAATAAGATATTATTATTTGTTGTAATGATTTGGTGATAGTCAATAGTAAAAGAATCCAAAAGTAAGGGAATATCAAATAACAATACTGTAATTCATTATTTTGAAATATCTAATTGTAATAATTATCTCTAAATGATGAAATCAATAAATGTTTGCTTTGTAAATATAGTAAATTGCATTTAAAAGTGTTTATTTTAAAAGTGGGAAAATTATATCCCACTGTACACAGAAGTATGTTTTTGCTCTAAAGGATCAGTGGGATACTATTTTCCCACCCCCTAATTGTGCCTTATCAACAAAATTTTGTGTTTTTGAGGGTGGGGGGTCATTAGTTATCACTATGTGCACAAGGAAACCAAATTTCAGAAAAACCAAGAGGGTCCCAGTCTCTTGTACTATAAAGGGTTAAGTTATCATTATTTATATTTCGGGTACAATGTACTCGATGCCCACGCGCCCGAGCTACAATAGGGTTCCTGTTCCCGCGTTTTCTTCTGGAAGGAACTAATGGGATGGTGGCAGCACCCACCTAGTCCGACAATGAAAGCGAAATAAGGTATAGCCAGGTTTTCCGCTACGAACTAGCCAGTGTTGTTCACAGATCCAAAAGTAGGCACATCATTGAAGTTTGTCGTAGCATCCGATCTAGGAACTCATACAAGCGGAGGCTCCCAGAACGCAAGACCACCAGTGCCTGGATCATTCCTGGCATCTGTACTGTCACAAGCAGCGAATTCAAAATGTGAAGGCCAACTGCACCAACACTACACACCAGTGCAACACAATGAATATTTGTACCTGCACAACCAAGCTTTTTGGTTTGTGCAAAATGGAGGTGCCACAATGGAAGAGTTTCTTTTACAGTGCAATTTTCACATGCAAAAATCACGATGCGACGACGTAGCACAGCAAACGGCAATGCAGTGTGAAGAATCTCTGTGGCACGATCTGCGATTTGGCCGAATTACTGCGTCGAAAGTTCATGAAGCATCTCGTTGCAAGACATATAACGGGTCACTAACAGAATCCATTTTGGGGGCTAAGGTAAAAGACAATAAATATATGAAACGCGGAAGGGAACTAGAGAATCATGTAAACAGGCTTTTAAAAATGTAAAGATTTGAACTGTGGCTTGTCTGTATCTGCTTGAGGTAATCCTGTTTGTAAATAAATTTCTTAACTTATTTCAATCAAATGTAAATGTTCATAATATCAACACAAGAGGGAAGGACAAATTATTCCAGTCAAGCCATAGATTAAAATTACTAGACAATGATCCCGTGAACATGGGTATCAAAGTTTATAATAAGTTGCCTGAAGAGTTAAGGAAGATTGTGGATGCTACTAATTCTAGAAAGGAGTGTAAGGTTAGGATTAAGTCATTTTTGTTAGAATACAGTGAATTAGTATTTTGAGACTCAATTTTAATGTTAATGTAGTAATTGATGAGCATATGAATGATGCTGTGATATTGTATTTACAATTTTAATGTGTTTTTGACTGTACTACTTTATGGTCTCAATCTTTCTTTTGTAAATTTTATATTGTAACTATTAGGCTATGGCTATATATAGAAATATTATGACAACTTCAAAACTCGCATGACCTTGTGACATGCACATGAGTGAAATGTAGAAGGCTTACTTAAATAAATAAATAAATAAATAAACTCGAACCTTTGGTATTGACGGAAGTGAAAAGAATGGTTGGCTTAAAGTTTAAGAAAATATGCATTCTTTTGAATGCTAACTACCCCGTCATAGGTGCATCACCAGACGCAATTTGTGAGGATTTTGTGGTGGAAGTGAAATATCCGTGCAGTGAAAGAACAGTGGCAAATTACATTGCTAACGGCAATCTTTCCCCAAAATGTATGGGACAAATACAGCTACAAATGCTAATGAGTGGGAAAAAGGAAGGTTTGTTTTGTGTAGCTGATGTTAACTTTGAAAGCAACAAGAAAGTGGATTTGCATCGAGTTACATTTGACGAACAATACATTGAAGAAATGGTCAGTAATGCAATGGGGTAATTCCATACCAAATCACCCAATGGGTGTTGCATGACAATTTTTAATATTTTTCAAAAATTCATGTGGATTACTAGAAAACAGTGCTAGAAAACACGTTTCGCTATTTAGACGTTCTACGGGATTTACTTAAAGGTTATAATGATTCTGTTCACTCAACCATAGGCATGGCGCCGTCTCAGGTTACACCCCGTGATATCAAAACCATATGGCATAGAATGAATAAAAAACGCATTAAACAAGGTGTTGTTAAATTTCATCAAAGATTAGACAGTCTAATCTTTGATTTCATGTAGGCGATTTTGTACGTATAGCTAAACAAAAACGTACGTTTGCTAAAGGCTACGAGGAAAACTTTACTACAGAAATATTTAAAATTGTAAATGTTATTCCTAGATTGCCTCAACTAGTGTACGAGCTCGTTGACTTAAATAGAGAACCCATCAAAAGAAAATTTTACAACTACGAACTTGTACGTGTACAACCAGGCGAATTCTCGGGCCCTTCATGTATCTTGCCTATACCAACGACCTGGACAAAGCAATCGACATTGCTCCCCTAGAAAATCTCCGTGTGTTCTTTGCCGATGATTCTATCCACGCCATATCAGCACAATCCCGTCAACAACTAGCAGTGGCAGGTAACTCCGCGACCCAACGAATGTCTGGATGGTCAACAGGAAACAAACTAACAATAAACCAGCAAAAAACCACGTTTATACATTTCCACACTTACCAAAAACATCTAGACTACAGCCCACTTATTAGTATAAACGGGAAAAGCATAGAGCAAGCCCAGAACGCCAACTTCCTAGGACTCATTATTAACGCCAACCTCAACTGGACAGGACAGATCGATAAAGTGGCCAAGGCGGTATCAAGTGCTACATTTGTTATTCGATCCCAAAAAACATACTGTCAGAAAACCTGACCATTCAAATATATTACGCTTTTATTTATTCTCGTCTCACTTATGGTATAATCTTCTGGGGCACCTCACCCCATCTTCAACGGAACTTTGTGCTACAGAAACGTGCCTTTAGAACACTAAAAGGAACATATCATCGCACTTCTTGCAAGCCACTATTCACAGAACTGAAGCTTTTAACTCTCCCTTCAATATTCATACTTCAAGCCGCCATATTTGTCAAGACCAACCAGCATCTCTTCATCAAGAACTCGGACATCCACCATCATCTCACCAGGAACCACAGTAACATCCACGTGCCGGACCACAGCCTCAGTCTCTATGGCAGGGGTCCATACTACTCATTAACCACTATTTACAATAAACTACCATCTCATATAAAATCAATCACCAACCCAAACTCATTCAAACATTCATTAAAAATTTTGTTACTACACCACTGTTTTTATAGCATCAAAGAATTCATGACTACCACTAACCTGTAATTATCATTAGCTTTTAAGTTATTAGCCTTAGTTTAACCTATTTGACGAAACCGATATTACCAATTGTAGGACTTGTCTTAATCTTATTGATATGTATAGGCCTGCAATTAACATGTAATCTAAAAGGTGAATAAAACAATACAATACAATACAATACAATTCAAAAACGAAAAAATTTTAAAATCGAGACGTAGACGTGGTGTCGTTGAACATTATGTTAAATGGAAGGGGTATAGTAAATGATGTCAATTCGTGGGTTAGGGGCCTAAGGCTTCTTATGTCAAAAAATCTAATTTTTGTATTTTTTTGACAGATAATGGACGCATTCAAGGCCAAGTTCAACGAGGGAGGAGCGCAGTCCTCTAACCGTATAATTCTTGAGTTAACGATAAACAGACCTAATCGGATCGTAAATGCTGAGAGGACCGAGACCAGATACGGGAAGACGATTAAATTGTATCTTAAAGACGGAGAAGAATCTTCTTTCATCTACCTGCCAAACAGTTATTTTGAAATGTTTACAGACGACTGGATTCTCTCGGTCAATAGCTTAAAGGAGGAGATATCCCTCGTATACGAGGGAGTATACCCCGGAAATAAATCTTACATTCTTAGACTGGTATAACACAGTGTTGTTTAAAATAAAAAATTATTATAAAGTATGTAAGCGTGCGCGTTCACAAAATTACTCAGAAAGTGACAAACTATTATTACTGCAAATAATAGAGCAATACCGCAGCATCATCGAAAATAAAAAAACTGATTCGCAATCATGGAAAGATAAAGAAGAGGCATGGAAGCAAATAACACGAGATCACAACGCTGTCTGTGGAAGCCAAAGGACAACACAGTCCATCAAGTCCTGCTATGAAAATTTAAAAAAGGTGACGAGGAAGTGGTTGTCGGATGGAAAAGTAAATGTATATAAAACAGATGAGTGATTGCTACTTTCCCGCAAACCTCAAAGTCAAAACATTCACAATCATAGCTGCTATATTTGAAAATTCATAACAATGAATATCGTACATGACGGTGAGTCACAGTTAAAGTGTCTAAACCAGCACTCGATGTATGGTTTAGTTTAAACTCGAGTTTAGTTGTGGAACACATTTTCGATCTAACGACGTTTAAAATTTTTAAACTTAAGTTTAGCACTTAGTGGAATCGGGCATGAGTCACTACCCTATTATCAGTCACTGTTCAAAAAATGCAGGGAACAAACAACCATTGCTGTAGAAACTGGTTTTCCAATTCGGAGGACATTTATTTATCCACTCTTGGCGGCGATATCCATGTGTGTTCCATTTCAGTTAATAATAAAACTGGCTCAGATCTAGCTGACCTCCTTATCGAATTGCCCATCTTCCGACTTCACTGCAACAGCCCTACATTCATTGGGTACCAAGGAGTATCTATTCCGGACCATGTAATTGTTAGCGAATCACTGTCACCAAGATGCAGCGATATAACGATTGGACAACCGACAGGGAGTGATCACCTTCCACTTCTATTTTCTGCAAACATAGTCCGTTCGACTCCTCAACAGTCACCAGCTGTTTCTGTGGTTCGCGATTTTCGCAAGGCTGATTGGTCACTCTATCGTCATCACCTAAGTCGCCTTCTCCCTCAACCAGTTATTGTTTCTTCAGTTGACACTTTACTTTCTACTGCCAATCAAATGACAGCTGTCATTAAGTTAGCAACTAATTTGTCTTGCCCGACGAAGACTATTAACATCAATAGACGTCCTCTTCCCCCCTATATTGTAAATTTAATAAAAATTAAGAGTAAACTGTACCGTCGTATCAAGAAAAACTTCGATTCTGCTCTAAAAACGGAGTGGAATAGACTCAACGCGATTGTCCGTAAAAAGGTTCGTGAATTTCGACAACACTCGTGGCTTTCGATTTGTGAGAGTCTCAACTACAGAGATGGCGGCAAGTTTTGGCGCAAATTTAAGATTTTAACTGGTCAAAAATCATCTAACCCTTCGCCACTAATAGTGGACGGCATCCCCTATGCAACTGCTCTTGACAAAGCCAATATCTTCTCGACGTGCCTCAACAAAATTCATTCATTTCCTTCTGACCCACGTTTTGATTCTGATTTTAAACTCAAAGTTACAAATAAGCTTGCTCTCTATGAGCCTTCTCTCTCCAATCATACTCCCATACCTCAGATTCATCACGAATCCCATTCTCTTATTCAAGCAATCACTCCGCAAGAGGTTATTACCACCATACGTTCTGGGAAGAATTCGGCTCCTGGAGGGGATAAGATTACCCGTCTTCAATTACTCCAAGGTCCCGACAAGTTGTTTTCACTGCTTTCCACGATCTTCTCATCATGCTTAAACCTGGGATATATTCCGCCCAGTTGGAAATCATCTGAGGTAATTATGATCCCGAAACCCAACAAACCTCCGACGGACCCTTTATCATACAGACCAATTAGCCTTATCAATGTTATAAGCAAAACTTTCGAGAAAATAATTGCGAATCGTCTCTCTATCTTCGCTGAGGAAAACGCCATCATTCCCCCGACTCAGGCGGGCTTTCGTCGTCGTCGCGGGGTCCCTGACGCTCTCCTCAAACTTATTACGGAAACTACTTGCTCGCTCAATAACGGCAAGTGTGTTCTGGCCATTTTCTTTGACATCGAACGGGCTTTTGATAAGCTATGGCATGACGGTCTTCTATACAAGTTACTTCGTTTAAACGTCCCACTAGTCCTCATTCGCTGCATCAAGGCTTTACTCTCTAATCGTTCCTCTAGGGTTCGCATTAATGGCGTTCTCTCCACCCCCTTCTCTCCACTCGCGGGAGTACCGCAAGGTTCTCCTCTTTCTCCGATCCTTTATATTCTCTTTTGTCACGATTTACCTTCTCCATCATCTTCTCGACTGTTCCTCTCACAGTTTGCGGATGACACTGCTTACTGGTGTGCTGGATTCTCAGCCTGGTCAGCTCAACTAGGTCTCCAACGTCAGACTTCAAAATTTGAGAATTGGATGTGTCTCTGGAGAGTTCGCCCAAATGCATCAAAAACTCAACTTATTCTCTTCGTTCACCGGAATAAAACTCGTAAAGTGAGTTAACAGTCAGGTACCATCACACTTCAATTTTGGGGTGAAAACGTTGTCCCACAAAATCAAGTTCGCTACCTGGGTCTTGAATTCAGTAACATCTTCAGCTGGTTGCCTCACTGTAAAAAGACAATTAATACGGTACGCTCCAGATTAAACCTGTTAATACTTATCAGGGGTCGATTACGTGGCTGCAGTTATGAAACACTCCTCAGAACGTACTTGGCATTCATCCGTCCAGTTTTCGAATTTGCTTGCGGTGTTCTAGCCCCCCTGCTTGGCCCACTACTGTCCCTCTACGCATCTCTAGAACGTCGAATTTTGCGAAGAATTGCAAGACTCCCTCCCTGGACCAAAAATGAAGAAATCAACGAACTTTTAGACAACAACCATATCTCAAACCGGATTCATCAACTTCATCTGAAATATTTTGATAAAATTATTAACGACAACCACAAAGACATGCTAGACATAATAACTCGACCTATAACCTTATCCTTAAGACCGAAATTCAAATATCCATTACCGATCAATGTCATACTATAACTTCCTCTCCATCTATTTCACTCTGTAACTTTTAACTGTATATAATTGTATGTAATTTGTGTTATTGTATGTACCTGTAGGCTAAAGAGGGTATGGGCATGCCCATAACCCTACACTGGCCATCCTGTCCTTCCATGGGACAGGAAAACAACAATAAAATTAATTAATTAATTAATGTGTTCCATTCTCTCTTCTCACCTTTCCACCGGTTTAAGGGAATGTGTGGAACGACAAATGTCTACTTTTCATTGCCAGCGAGTGGCACCGACTGAGGTACACAACAAAACTGTTTAATATTTGAATTATTTTTAGTTGAAAACGAAGGCATTTTCATTCACAACCTAGAGCGTAATAACAAAACGTTCATAATAATAAGCCAGTCGCCAAACCATACCTCGACTTTCTAGTTCCCGTTTCTAGCGTGCGAGTGCGTATTGCAACTTTTAACCACAAATATACTATTACTGGTACCTACTCACTGCAAGGCGAGTACAGCGCTCCACCTGAGCCAGTGCTTGTACCAGCACCTGTACCGGCCCCTTTACCAGTACTTGTACCAGTACCAGTAAAGACAAAATGGAAGCCTTCGTGGACGGATTTAGAGGAGAACCAGAGCCACCTCTTCCTCGACGTCGCCGAGGTAATGATCGACACATCACTGAGCGGCATCAGCATTGAGGTGCCGGGGCCAGGAGAGGCATCTCACCATCACGCGCATACTTCTCAACACTGCCAAAGAGGGTATGGCCACCAGTGGTGGCGAAACTTCGCCAATACCGAAAAATGGTATACGCTGTTTCCTCTGCCAAGTTTGTGGCCAGTCAGAAGCTCGTCTTGCCTGCGCCAAAACCAAGACAAGAGAGGTGCCGAGTGTCGGTACCAGTCCAGGGTTTCAATTTCAACGTTTAAAATTTGAATGTTGTGCAATTACTGAAAACTGAAAACTGTACCCGCAAAATACGCATATTAAAAATAATATTTTTGATAATTAACTATTTTGCCTTGTGTGAAGATTCATCTCGGACATAACGTCTGGATTCCTACATTAGCATTTCAACATGCCAAGTCCGTTGGGGCCATCGGTGGGCTCTCCATGTTTGTGAGAGAGCTAGCAGTGGCCATTTGGGGTTACCCCACACTCCAAAAAAGTTCAGTGACTGGGAGGAAGGCTCCTCAAAAGAGAAACGATGCCAGTGAACCGAAGGAAAAGCTGGATCCTGTAAAACTTATGGCCTGCAAAGGTATGTTTCCTTTAGTTGCTACAGAATGTAATTATTTGTGGTTATACCCAGTTATTGGGATGTGTTTTCTTTTATGCTATCTATTCATTCATTCCAAGCCAGTAGAGTGAACTCTTATCCAATACTAGTTTATTTAGTATTAAGGGCTGGTGACGAGCCCGAAGGACAAGTTCTCTCACGGATAGCGCTTCCGTCAGTGGGTTTTACTTGTGGTTACTATCTGCTGACAACTTATTGAACTAGTTAAGTTCAACGTTGTCATGGTAGGTATCGCTAGAGTAGAGGTGTCTCTGATTGGTTGGGGTCGTAGTGGCCGGCGCGCGCCATTTGGGCGGTTGTTTCGAACAACAGTACAGTCATTCAGACAGACCAACCGAATGCAGCCCCACAGATAAGGAATTTCACTAAGTGAATGGGAGAGATAAGCGGCATAGGACTCTCATCAAAGAGACAGCAGAGTGAGTCCATGAACAATTTGATATGGAAACTAAGCCCCAAGTCCAGTTTCTGAGGGCACAAAATTGTAAAAGTAGCAGCATATCACGCTATTATTAGTATTCATTAATTTAGTAGTATTCATATTATTAGTATTAGTATTCAATGGTGGCAACACAGGGAAACTAAAAGTAATGAAGCAATTGGGGCTTCAACCAGGAATATTTGCTGCAAGCCTATTTCAAGTACAAGACAAGAAGCGCTTTCTACTTGCCAATCAACGCTAGTTTGGAAGAGCCAGGAGACAGCTTCAATTGAACCAGGAACAACGGCAGTTGGATGCAGAAGGTGTAACCAACCTATAAGGCTGAAGCATTTTGAAGAAGGTTTATTAGTTTACAGATGATTTCGAAGGGAAAACGCCCACACAATTCTTTGTCGCGCGTTCTCCGCTAATGCAGATTTTCAACAGCGCCCAACAGAAAACCGCTCAACAGAATTACATAGTTTTTTGAACATACACTATGTCGCTGCCTTAGAACCAGAGTGTTCTAACACCATTTTTCACTAAAAGTTACTTCTTGGTCCAAAATGTTTTTATCTCCTTCTTATTTACCTATTTCTAGGGACTTTTTGATAAAATATTATGTCAGGTTGGCTATACTGTATGATTTGTTTGTTCCATCTCCAATAATCGGCAGGATTTCCAAAACCATAATGTTCCAACTCGAACAAAAGCGCGCTGTCAGTAAGCGCGGCAGTCTTTCTGTGGACAGGGCTAGGCCTAATCATTATGAGTGATGAGTTTGAGGATTATGTGCCAGAGGATATAAGTGAAAGTAGGCGTGACCCTGAAGAGGACGAATCTCTAGACTTGGTAAGTAAATGATCAACAAGGCGGCGTGAACCAGCCCCGCCCCAAAAAAGTTTTTTTTTTTTTTTGGTACATATGGTATGTAGAATTATGATAGTACATAGATTTTTGATATCCTGCGCTTTTTTTAATGCATAGAGCTGTTTTAATTATGTACATGTACACCTGAATTTCGTTTGTCCCCGAAGTTGTCCCTTGTAAACTTCCGATGGACGAATGATTGAATTTGAATGTTTAAAATTGCCGCACTTTTGTTGTATTGATCGACTGAGCCGTTGTGGCTGCACGTAGTTCTCATTTATACCACCAGAGTGTGTTAATTGTTGAATAAACAAGCTGCAAAGTGCAAACAGCTGTGGCAAGTTTGTTTTTGTTTCTGTCATCTTGATGTTTTGAAACACGTGTAAGTTATCATTGATTGTTGTTATCAAAATGTCTCGTGTAAAAACGAATTGGTTCAAGAAACGAAACAGTGCTCAAATATTGAATTTGAGACGTAATGTGCCAGACTTGCAAGACAACATTGCAGTTCCTTTGGTTGAGCCTACAGAGTCTAGGCCTAGTGCAAGTAGTAGGAAACTCAGTGATTTACAGCATGCTAGTTTTAATAATGATTCAGTAGACAAATCTACATCTGGGTACAGGCTTGTTTCCCTGGAATGTTTGAACAATGCCTTTGCTTCCACAAGCTGCTGTGCCCGTGCAAAATAGGCAAATTTAGTGTTCACGAGGATCTAAATGCTAGAAAAGGCTGGGCCTCAAAACTATTTATTTCTTGTGACTATGGTAAGTGTTTGAACTCTGAACCATTTTTTACTTCCATAACTAACAAAGACAGTGATATGTTTGAAGTCAATACCAGACTGACTTATGCAATGAGGTCTGTAGGGAAGGGCCAAACATCGGCTAAAGTAATTAGCGCTGTATTGGACATGCCACCTCCAGTCACTAACTTTCAAAAGTACAAATTACCACTCCTTGAAGCTACCAAGGCGGTATGTAATGAAAGCGTGAAAGCAGCTGCTGTACAGAGTAGGCATATGAATAATAGTAACCTCAATACCACGATCACAGGAGACGGTTCGTGGATGTGTCGCGGCCACTCGTCTCGCTTTGGTGTTACAACCGTGATCGCCGTCAATACGGGTAAAATTTTAGACACGGAAATAAGTTCCAAGCATTGCCAAAGTTGTTCTGTACATTCAATTGATTGATTAATGGGGCTTAACGTCTCATATTTATGCAACGAAGGCTAATCGAGACGATGAGCGGGTGATAATGAAGATGAGAAAGATGATAATGAAGAATAAAGCCACATCCGAATCAGATCCATTGTACGTCGCGTGAGTCGTCATACGGGAGTCCAGTAAGGGAGGGCAGGGCCAAGTGGGAGGAGAAATATTCAATGGGACAGTGGGGGAGAAAGGGGATTGGGGTGTGGACTGCACTTCGTCTGACTTCTCCTCCTCGACCAGTCCGGCTTGGGTGACCCTACCAGAAGCATACGCTTCCGCCGGCATAGCTCTCGGGATCAACAAAGCACGCAAACCTGCCCACCACGATAAGGTGGCAGTCCCTGGGCAGGTTCTGTACATTCAAGTATGGACAAGAAGTCAATAGCGTTTCTAGAGTGGGATACACCAGGTATATCAGCGATGGCGACAGTCGTGCTTTCAAGGCCTGCGTGGAAGCAAAGCCATATGGAGACGGTGTTCTAATGGAGAAACTTGAATGTATAGGCCATGTACAAAAGCGTATGGGGACTCGGCTACGCAAGCTGCGACAAACGTTGAAAGGCAAACGTCTCGGCGACAACAAGTTGCTCTCGGGAAAAGGCCGTCTAACAGACAAACATATCGATTCGTTACAATATTACTACGGAGCAGCTATCCGTAGTAATACTGATAATCTCGAGGCTATGAAAAAAGCAGTGTGGGCAACCTTCTTCCACAAGGCTTCATCAGACTCAAACCCACAGCACGGAATGTGTCCTACAGGAGCTGACAGTTGGTGCAAATACAATAAATCCTTGGTTGATGGAACAACTTACAACCATAAAAACAGTCTTCCACAGGCAGTTATTGAAGCCATCAAACCCACATACCAGGATCTTGCTAGCCCGGAGCTGTTAAAGAAATGTCTACATGGCAAGACCCAAAATACGAACGAATCGTTCAATAGTCTAATATGGGACCGATGCCCAAAAGTAAAGTTTGCGGGCAAAGACACCGTCGAGACTTCAACGTATGATGCAGTAGCCCACTTTAATGATGGCAACATAAGCAAGAAGCTAGAGCTAGAGAAGCTAGGACTCAACGCCGGTGCTTGGTGTGAGATGGGACTGCGGGCGTTAGATGTACTGCGAGTATCGCAGGCAGATATCCGGGCGGCTTCTAGTACCAAGGAGGCAAGAGTCAAGAAAAGGGCACGTGCCAGGGCCCAGACTGATGCAGAAAAAGAAACTGACTATGTTGCTGGAGGACATTAGGTAATGCACAAAATTAATTAATTTAATGAATGTAGGCCTACCTTATTATTTCAATCAGAATTGCAAGGAAATGTTTAATAATAATTTCCCGCTACTTACATTTTTAGCTGCTTAGGTACCATTTCTGAGGTAAGTACTTGATGGATTCACTTCAAACTTTCAGAGAATGAAGAACACATTATAATAGAGTTATTGGTGGAACAGAATATTGATATCATTGACCTATTAAAAGTTATGAATTAATTAGCCTGAAAATTTTGATCAAAACTAAATAACTAGTTCATAAATTTCTAATACATAAAGGAAGCAAAAAAAATTTTTTTTGTTCCACCAATTAGTTCATTAGTATGTTCATAATGTAAGTAAAAATAACTGGGATGATATCTCCAGTAGTTTCCTCAACAAAGGTACCTATGTCTAGAAATGTGTCAACTTAACAGTGAAAGTTGGCAACAATGTATTTTAGTCAACAATGCTTTTTATCATACTTTTTTTGCATTGTTATCACCATATTTTATTGTTGCTCATGTGTGCCAAACACTGTTGAATTATGTTGTTTAATTCAGAAGCTATGGATACATTACTTAAATGTTGTCAAAATCGATGGAACCAGGTTCACTTAACCTCAAATTCTAGCAGAGCCATGGGTCATGTGTGGAGAGAAGCCCTTGGCCCTAACGTAGGGCCTATTCTAGCAGAGCCATGCATCATGTGTGGAGAGAAGCCCTTGGCCCTAACCTAGGGCCTATTCTAGCAGAGCCGTGCATCATGTGTGGAGAGAAGCCCTTAGCCCTGACCTAGGGCCTATTCTAGCAGAGCCATGCATCGTGTGTGGAGAGAAGCCCTTAGCCCTGACCTAGGGCCTATTCTAGCAGAGCCATGCATCATGTGTGGAGAGAAGCCCTTGGCCCTAACCTAGGGCCTATTCTAGCAGAGCCATGCATCATGTGTGGAGAGAAGCCCTTGGCCCTGACCTAGGGCCTATTCTAGCAGAGCCGTGCATCATGTGTGGAGAGAAGCCCTTGGCCCTGACCTAGGGCCTATTCTAGCAGAGCCATGCATCATGTGTGGAGAGAAGCCCTTGGCCCTGACCTAGGGCCTATTCTAGCAGAGCCGTGCATCATGTGTGGAGAGAAGCCCTTGGCCCTGACCTAGGGCCTATTCTAGCAGAGCCATGCATCATGTGTGGAGAGAAGCCCTTGGCCCTGACCTAGGGCCTATTCTAGCAGAGCCATGCATCATGTGTGGAGAGAAGCCCTTGGCCCTGACCGAGGCCCTATTCTAGCAGAGCCATGCATCATGTGTGGAGAGAAGCCCTTGGCCCTGACCTAGGGCCTATTCTAGCAGAGCCATGCATCATGTGTGGAGAGAAGCCCTTGGCCCTGACCTAGGGCCTATTCTAGCAGAGCCATGCATCATGTGTGGAGAGAAGCCCTTGGCCCTAACCTAGGGCCTATTCTAGCAGAGCCATGCATCATGTGTGGAGAGAAGCCCTTAGCCCTGACCTAGGGCCTATTCTAGCAGAGCCGTGCATCATGTGTGGAGAGAAGCCCTTGGCCCTGACCTAGGGCCTATTCTAGCAGAGCCGTGCATCATGTGTGGAGAGAAGCCCTTGGCCCTGACCTAGGGCCTATTCTAGCAGAGCCATGCATCATGTGTGGAGAGAAGCCATCTCTGAAACCACGGTTTCTTCAATCTATATTACGTGGATAAACCTTCATTGTCGTTGTCGGCGGAAAGAAATTAATTGGTGGCCCAATCAGGATACTGTAAGGTTCCTAAAAGGCTAGGAACAGCGCTTCGCAAGTGCGTTCAGGGAAGGAAGAGCAAAGGCGAAACATTGGGAGGCAAGAAGTTTGGCAGTCTAAGCGTTCCAACAATAATAAAACTCACGCGATACTACACTAATGCAATTGCTTACAATAATTCCAATGTTGAAACCATGAAGAAGGCAGTGTATACTACTCTTCATCACTGCATGTCCACAGACCTAAAGCCTCAGCACGATAAGTGTCCTCAGTCAGAAACTTCAGGTGCTCCTACAACAGAGCTGGGGCCAAGGGAACGAGTCCCGGAAAACATGTCGACAACATAAATACGGCGCTGACAACACATGTTGTTGCAAAAATAATGCCAATCTATCAGCGTCTAGCGTCCGATAGTCTAATCGAACGCTGCTTGAAGGGTAGAACGCAAAATGCCAATGAATCGCTACATATGGTTATATGGCGACGATGTCCGAAAGACACATTTGTATCGAAGCGACGTGTGGATATGGCTGTTTACGAGGGTGCAATAGAACAGCGCCTGAGAGGATGACAGCTGCTGGTTTATCCCCAACGTTCTTGTCAGGTGTATCGCGGTTATCGGCAAAAGCTGTAATCAGTGACAGAATGCTTCTAACAAATAAAGGGTTCACATACAAAGATGTATTGGATAAACAAAAAAGTACAAAATTCTAAGAACACCTCTACAAAGTTCCGAGGTTTCTCTTGGATGCCTAACTACAGCTAGGATTATGTAAGAAAGAATTTCAGCTTGCAATACGTAAGAAACAAACACAGCATGGATTGTGTAAGGAACAACCACAGCTTGGATTATGTAAAAAACAAACCCAGCTTGGATTATGTATGAAAGAATTTCAGCTTGAATTATTAAAAAAAAAACACAGCTTGAATTATAAAAACCAAATTTTAGATTATGCATGAAAGAATTTCAGCTTGAATTATGTAAGAAACAACCACAGCTTGGATTGTGTAATAAACAACCACAGCTTGGATTATGTAAGAAACAACCACAGCTTGGATTATGTAAGAAACAACCACAGCTTGGATTATGTACGAAACAATCACAGCTTGGATTATGTAAGAAACAACCATAGCTTGGATAATAAAGAAACAACCACAGCTTGGATTATGTAAGAAACAACCACAGCTTGGATCATATAAGATACAACCACAGCTTGGATTATGTAAGAAACAACCACAGCTTGGATTGTGTAAGAAACAACCACAGCTTAGATTATGCAAGAAACAACCACAGCTTAGATTGTGTAAGAAACAACCACAGCTTAGATTATGCAAGAAACAACCGCAGCTTGGATTGTGTAAGAAACAACCACAGCTTAGATTATGCAAGAAACAACCACAGCTTGGATTAAGACAGACCACAGCTTAGATTATGCAAGAAACAACCACTGCTTGGATTATGCAAGAAACAACCACTGCTTGGATTGACAGACCACAGCTTGGATTGATTGATTGATGGGGCTTAACGTCTCATATTTATGCAACGATGGCTAATCGAGACGATGAGCGGGTGATAATGAAGATGAGAAAGATGATAATGAAGAATAAAGCCACATCCGAATCAGATCCATTGTACGTCGCGTGAGTCGTCATACGGGAGTCCGGCAAGGGAGGGCAGGGCCAAGTGGGACGAGAAATATTCAATGGGACAGTGGGGGGGGGGAAGGGGATTGGGGTGTGGACTGCACTTCGTCTGACTTCTCCTCCTCGACCAGTCCGGCTTGGGTGGCCCTACCAGAAGCATATGCTTCCGCCGGCATAGCTCTCGGGATCAACAAAGCACGCAAACCTGCCCACCACGATAAGGTGGCAGTCCCTGGGCAGGTCACAGCTTGGAATATGTAAGAACCAAGTACATATCCTTGGCCATTGACGATGATAATAATAATACATCGAGATGATAGAGATACTAATAATACATACAAAGAGCGAATGCTGGTATTAACAATAGTGTATGTGTATGAGCAGTTATTAGTTTTAAGAAATAAATAAGTATTTTGTAAAATGTTGAGGGTCTATTTTGAAAGTAGAAATCTGCCACGACCGTACACAGTATCAACAGTTGGTTTTGGAGAAATAAGGTAAACACATGGAAATACTTGACATTTATGTCCGTACAACATGTTTACGCCAGTTTTGACCCGAGATTGTATATGTATGGCAACAATAAAATAAAAAATAGTAATTAGGAAACACATACGATACTACTTATCTAAAATATCATCTATTTAATTTAATATAATCCGTGATTCCGGCCTATACACATGATTGTTTTATTGAGTTTTTCCAATACACCTGCTGCCTGCAAGTTCTGAATTTCATAAATACCCACTGTAGTATGTTGATGATTTTTGTAATTTATTGGGTGAGTTTTACACTGTAGTGCAACTTTGTACAGCAATGAGGCAGATATGCTATACAATGATTCTTACACTTGACACTACAAAAGGCTATTTAACACTGTCTGTAATAAAACTGAATTTTATTCCATTTCCGAACAATTAAGACAAAGTATGCAATTCAAATTAAATCCGCAATTTGGAGTCTGCTACTGTGGTACGCATTTTACTGTTTCAGAAGCTATAGTAACGCCTTAGTGAAAACATTTAAAACAAATTATAGCTGCCCAACACCAGACCCATACACCGCTAGTCTGCAGAACCAGGACCTGACTCGCTGTTGCTGTGGATACATGATTGATATTTGGGCTTAACGTCTCATATTTTTACAGCGAGGCTAATCGAAACAATGAGTAGGTGATATATGAAGATGAAATAGGGGGCTGTTTGGAGGAAAGGGACAAGTAGGAGGGCAGTGTGGATAGGGGAACGGGGAGGAAAAGGGAATGGGGAGGTTGTGGACTGCATTTCGTCTGACTTCTCCTCGACCAGTCCGGCTAGGGTGGCCCTACCAGAAGCATACGCTTCCGCCGGCATAGCTCTCGGGATCAACAAAGCACGCAAACCTGCCCACAACGATAAGGTAGCAGTCCCTGGGCAGGATTTGTGTATGTGTACCAAATCAATACAAAACACGATGTGGAGTATTCGTTTGTTAATGCGCTATAATGGCAGACGTAACTGCTATTATTTCGGTTAAATGTTACTTGATTGTTCTCACTTTAGGGTAAGTCGTTAGATCAGTGTGTTCTAAACCTTTTTAAGTCCAAGTCCACTTTTGGAGAGTACAAATTTTGAGCGCACTACTTCCTAAAATTGCGCATCGGCAAAAGAATTCGGTGCACCTGTGGATGGACCGAAGTTTCGGGCCAATATACTGCTGATGAGCTGGAGCTAGCCTAGGCTACTGCATATCAAGGCCTAGACCAACAAGGGTTGTTGGCCTTGTAACCATCTCATCATAGCACTTTCATTTCTTGCAGACATTATGAGTTTGCCATGGCATTGACAGAATCAATCGACGTAAACAATGATTCCCAAGAGAGTTTTTCAGAAGATGGCCACCTTATTCATTTGGTAAAAAGCCCAAGTCATGAATACATTCATCCCACAGAACTTGTTGAGAGGGCGGAAGTCAATGGTTTTGATAGACTACTAGATCATGATAATAATAGGTACATGCCGATTAAACGTGATGTACCGGTACTAGATGGTAGCGAAGAAAACCAGGTAGACTGCTGCAATACGGCTTCGGATGGTGTTAAAGACAAATGCTTTTGGAGTTCAGATCAACCAAACTGCTGATCGAGTTATACAAAGAAAATCGGTCAAAAGTTGGCAAATGTTTGACATTGAAATCACTAAAGAAATTGTGGGAATTCATTGGCGAGGAATTGGCAAAGTTTGGCTACAAATTTATACCACAGCAAACAACAAACTGCTGGAAAACATTGAATGATTGATATTTGGGCGTCACGTCTCATTTTTTGTGCAAATTGGCTAATCGAGACGATGAGTGGGTAAAATATGAAGCTGAAATGAAATATGAGGCTGTTTGGAGGAAATCGGCAAGTAGGAGAGCGGGAAGGGGTAGGAAAAGGGAGTGGGGACGATGTGGACTGCACTTCGTCTGACTTCTCCTCCTCGACCAGTCCGACTAGGGTGGCCCTACCAGAAGCATACGCTTCCGCCGGCATAGCTCTTGGGATCAACAAAGCACGCAAACCTGCCCACCACGATAAGGTGGCAGTCCCTGGGCAGGTTATGTTATTCGAATGTAGGCTAAAATTCAAATTTAATCCCAATTAGGCTTCGGTCTGGAATTTTCATTTATATCAATAGCCAGCGTACCTCAGGCCTACAACTTTGTAAATCAATTTTAAATCAAATGGTTTTAATTTTTTTTTTTATGAACTTAAATTGGAGAACCCTGACTTTAAGGCCAGTGAATGTAGCACTCTTTATATAATTGGAACATATCTATATAGGCTAGACCTATAGGCTACATTATTCACACCACTGCACCAGACTATTTAAGTCGCGCGGCCGTGGTGTGGAGGGACAGTCTGATCCAAGACAGTTGATAGATCGATACCGGGCAGTGCACAACAACTTTGACGTGATACGGGCATGAGCGCCCTCGGATATTAGCAGTGCATCTTACCTTTCACGCTGTTTCATACCTTGTAGGTACTAGGTACTGACATGGTCATATGGCCAGGAATCGGGCACATCATCGTCGACGAGACTTGCAACGTACGACATCAACTGCCGGGGCCCAAAGTGTAGCAGAGCGACACATGGGCACTCCCGTGCAACGGTCGAGAGCGGTCCATCGCGGAGCACAGGGACGAGGACCTTATCATGGATCAAGCCACATATGATCAGCTTATCGATGAACTCGATGACTTCCTCGTCTTCCCGGACGAATCCACTCTTCAAACCTTTGTCAATAACACGGTGGATTTCCAGCCATACACGATCTACCTCTGCAGCGAAGACGGGACATGCACTCCAGTTCGCATCGACACGGACCCCCTCGACCCTCACATCCGCCGTATAGAACGCGAGAGGATTATTATTATTATTATTGGTAGTGTTTAAGGGCGCTTCGACAACGAAGATCATTCGCGCCACCAAGATAATTTAAATGAAGTCCATACGTAGAACAAATCATGTCCATTGAAATCATTGCCAAGGTCGACATAGATAAAGCAGATGAATCGAGATCAGTTAAACGGTGCCAAGAACGATATAGCAGAACCGAGAGAGTCATTGCCAAGGACGACATAAGAATTAGCAGAATCATAGCCATAGTAACATAGCCAGGGTCGACATAGAAGTATTAATAACAAGCCTTCTAGATTTGTACATACAACACGTCAACATGCTTTGGTGTCAAAGTCACTACAGGTGTGAAATCAGATTACTTTGTTGCAGGTATTTGAAGAGTCTGTCACAGTTGTCATATGACAATAGGGCTTCATATATGTAACCTAGGCGCAGTTGTTGTCGTAAGGCATCGTAGTTAGGGCAATCCATCATGAAATGTTAAACGGTTAAGATTTCATCACATGTATCACACCTTGGGGCAATCTTTTCCCTGTCGAAAAGGTAGGCGTGAGTCAGGCGCGTGTGTCCAATCCGCACACGGGCCAACACAACCTACTCCCGACGAGAGTCTGCAAGAAGGGGGCCGCACTTGGGACGAGAGAGACGGCATCACTCCACGCAGCTAAACGAGCCTGACAAATTTTCAGCAGGTGGTTCTTAAAGCCACTGTTGGCGTCCGGGACAGGAACAAGGTCGATATCAGCAATGATCAGTTCAGCTGCTGCCTTTGCCGCCAGGTCTGCCTGCTCGTTGCCCGGAATACCGACGTGGCCAGCCACCCAGCAGAAAACAAGCGTAGAGCCTCGCAACCGGAGTTTTTCCAAATAAAACTGAATATCGATGACGAGATGATGGATGATGAGTAGGGTACATGATGTGCATTGTAGTTGACAAAGACTACAACGAAATTACTTTGTTAAACGAAATTCTACCAGGTGTGGCCGTCCACCTGTGTAGGTTTCATGTTGACAAAGTTTTCAAGCATGAAACCCGAAACGAACCGGAGCGGAATCAGGAAAACATAAGGAAACTGTTTAACTTCATGACGTACAGCAATACAGAAGAAACATACCACGGTTACTTGAATTGAACTTAAGACCGTGGCATCACCTCCTTTTTGGAACTATTTCATACAAAATTGGCATCGCTGTCGCCAAGCATGAACCAACATAGACAGGGTATTTATATGCATACAAGGCTTTTAAATGCTTTCTTTTCTTCTTCGTCTGAGTCTTCATTTTTGCATTTGAAAATTTAATTTTTAATTAATGTTTAACTGTTTGAAGTCGGTTTTGTGAATTTACTAGCTCATGGCTACAAGCTTCACGTACATGCTTTTTTGTACGACCAAAACTGAATGAAAAATGTTATCTCTATTTTATTGTTCATTGTTGTGTTCAATGTATAGTTTACGTAATGTGTAAATACTTGTTTTACAGGCGGACTCCATTAATTTGGGAACGTGTACCACAAACTTCACAACACTATGACGACACTAGGGTGACAGTGCCAGTAATGGACACTTTTAACCTAAAAACTGCTGTAGGGTAGTTGCCCGTCGAAAATTATTTTTTTCCTCATCATTGTATTCATCCGCTGTCATGTGACCATTTAAAGGTGTGTGATTGGTCAGTTTAAATGGACGTTATCTAGGAGCAAAAAAATTAAATTGTTCCCGCTGTAAATTTCCATATCTGCTAAATATTGAGCTAAGGTAAGCCATATTATTACCTGGGCATATCTTTGAAATCATATTTTGTTTTTAGAGAAAATAGTCTAATGACCGAAGAGACGTGTTGTTCTACAATGTGTATTGTGTAGGGCTCTTTACCTCACTCTTTATAACAACACAAAGTTGTGGGGGGTGACCATTACTGGATTATGAGATTGCAGTAATGGTCTTGCTTATGCATTTAATTATTTAGCAATAGAATATCACAATATTATTATCAAACTAGTATATTACCGTGAAACGGGGTGACTATGGACGCAGGGGTGACTATGGACAGTTCGTATTTCCCGCACTTTGAGCGGTATAGCGCCCTAACGGACGAAGATAGAACTATGTCCCTGAGCACATTTGGAAGGCAGTGGAATCTTTGAAGAAAGAACACGTTTTGACAGCTCATCCAAAAGGAAGTTTAACGGTTAAACCACTAAAAAATGTGCATATATTTACATTAAATATGTATAAAAATGAACTACTGTAAACTTCCTACCATACCTATGAAATTGAAATTGGAAATAGGCCTTTATATTTTATTACTAAGTAAATGAAGTGTTGTCTTTGAGGTTATGTTTGGAGAAATTCAAAAACATATTTTTTGGCAGTGATATGATATAAATTATTTGTTTACAGCATTCTTGGGGTGAATTGGGACGGATTAGAATAATGGCGCGAACCTACAAGCGTCAGCTTGGATCTCGAGCCTACCAAAATTACTCGCCTAGCAACTTACAAAAAGCTATTGAAGAGGTTATAGGTAAGAAATTGTCCATCAGGAAAGCTGCTGAAAAGTGGGGGGTGCCTAAAAGCACCATTAGCAGTGCAGTTGCAAATAAAAGCAATAAGAAAGCAGGGGGCCAACCTGTGTTGTCAGCTGATGAGGAGCGGCAGCTAGTTCAGGGAATAACAACATCGGCTGAATGGGGTTTTCCGTTTACCTCATATGACATCAGGCTGTTAGTCAAGTCCTACCTTGACCGTCGGGGCCGTGTTGAGAAGCGATTTAAGGGGAACATACCTGGACATGACTGGGTTAAATCTTTCCTTAAACGGTATTGCGAACATGTGACTATGCGCTTGTCAGAAAACATTAAAAGAGCGAGAGCTGCTGTTTCTGTCACTATGGTCAACGAATATTTTGACAACCTTGAAACGTCACTTGAAGGGGTAGCACCCGAAAACATTATCAACTTTAACGAAACAAATTTTACTGACGACCCGGGAAAATGTAAGGTTGTTGTAAAAAGGGGATGCAAACACCCAGAGCGTATCATAGACTCGTCCAAGACGAGTATATCTGTAATGATGGCTGGTAGCGCAAGTGGAAAAAGTTTACCCCCGTATGTCTGCTACAAGGCCGAACACATGTGGGACACGTGGGTCAATAATGACCCAAAAGGTGCTCGATATAATCGGTAATATAACCTCAAAACTGTCCATAGTCACCCCGTTTCACGGTACTATATAATGTATTATTATAAATTCATAAAATATCATTTTAATATATTAAATAAATATAAAACATTGTTTAAATTTCCTCAACAGAAAAGCGGTTATTTTAACTGTGTGGAGAGACTATGAATACACATTTATTTTATTTATATTTATTCTAAACATAGTTTCATGCTTGCACATGTATATGTATAGGACCTATGTGTAAGCTTAATACTTAGAATTGATTTATCTAATAAAATTAAAGCCCATTTCTCTATACTAAATTGTTTATGACATTCGACCCTGTAGATGCCAAAAGTGAAGCAAGAGTTTTTTTCGTATTACGGAGATGCTATGATAGCGGCAATTGCTGCTGTCCAAAGTGGCGTGAGTAAGCTTCAAGCTGGTGTTACTTAAGGAGTGCCAAGATCTTACCTAATTTGGAAGTAAGCCTTTCGGAGTCGATACTCGAACAATGGCTCCAGAAACATTCCTCACCAAAGCAAAGGAGGAAGTGCTGAAAAAGTGGGTGCTGGGCTGGCCCGGAAAGGGTTGCCTATCCACCGCCACCATCTCTTCGACACCGTGCAATTAATAATACAAACATATAACCGGGACACTCCATCTACAGACGGCCGCCCTGGTGTTAAATGGTTGAACAGCTTTATGAAGCGGCCCCCAAAGTAGTCCGAGAAGTCGGCCGAGACACTGACTCTGGCTAGAGCCTCAGTATCTGAGCAAGGCTCGGAGGTGGTGTAGAGAGGTGAACAAGAATTTGGCTGGAGGCCTCCTGCACGTTTTGAAGTGTCCTGATCGGGTGTTTAACGCAGATGAATCCGGGTTTTTGCTGTGCCCGAAGAGCGGGAAAGTTTAAGGTGCCAAAGGTGGTGCTGGTGGCACAAATCTTTACGAATTGTCACAAAACAACAAAAAGGAACACATCACTGTTATGGCCACGTTTTCCGCTGATGGAAGAGTTGTTCCACTTTACCTTATACTACAAGGCTCAGTGCTCAGTGAAGAGTGACTGAAGCTATGCACAAGTACTTTGTATTGAATGATTGATTGATTAATGGGGATTAACGTCTCATATTTATGCAACAATGGCTAATCGAGACGATGAGCGGGTGATAATGAAGATGAAAAGATGATGATGAAGAATAAAGCCACATCCGATTCAGATCCATTGTACGTCGCGTGGGTCGTCATACGGGAGTCCAGCAAAGGGTGGGCAGGGCCAAGTGGGAGGAGCAATATTCAGTGGGACCAGGGGGGGGAGGGACAAGGTCTCCTTTTGTCGCCTCTTACGACTAGCAGAGTCACTCTAGGCCTATTCTACCCCGGGCCGAGACGGGTCTCCTTTTGTCGCCTCTTACGACTAGCAGAGTCACTCTGGTAGTGGTAAGGTAGCAGTCCCTGGGCAGGATGAATCTGTTGGAGGATGAATCTGTTGGAGGATATTGTTTGGACTATATGCAAAATCTCCCATTACCTCACATTCCTGTTCAAGAAGTATTCTATCTTCGTCAACTGTGGGTGAATGTCTTTTGTATTCATTGTTTGAAAACAAATACCTGTAAATTCTATGTTTACCATGAAGGTGAAGGTAAAAAAAAGGACCAAATGAGGTGTGCTCTTTTATTCTCGACTACATTCAAAATGAGATACCACCTGAAGTCCAGCATATCCATCCGTTTTCTGATGGATGTGCTGGTCAAAACAAAAATCACACCATGATTCGTGCTTTGTTAACACTAACTAGCCTAAAAAAATTCAAATCGATAAATCATTATTTCCCTGTACGAGGCCACTCGTTTCTCCCCTGCGATAGGGACTTCGGAGTGATTAAACGTGTAATAAAAAAAATGCGATAGAGTTTATGTTCCAATGGAATATGTTGAGAGCATTCTCAGTTCGGCCTCTAAACCACATAAGTTTGCAGTGGAAGTAGTAGATACTTCCACCATAATAGATTTTAAGGAATGGTGGCCAAAATTCTACAAAAAGATGACCATTTCCCTTGAAACACCAAAACGCGCACCCAGAGACATGAAGGTATCCCTTCAAATTTCCAACTACATGCAATTTATTTATGACCATAAAAAACCTGGCGTCTTGACCACGTATGCTACGATCGATGGGATGATGCCCAATACTTTCCTACTAAAAAACACTAACTTTGATAAACTAGCATTGCCCATTAAACAGGCGTATGAAGAAGGGCAGGTGCCGATAAACGTTAAAAAAATGCAGGACATTAAAAAACTGATTCAATACATCCCTGAGGAGTATATGTACTTCTATGATTCTCTATTCACGTGGTCTACACTGGACAAGGATCTTGTAGAAAATTTGGACGACGAACACTAAACTAGTGATAAGGGCCAAGGCCCCATATTGTTATAACTGTCAACATGTTATAACTGTGTGGTTTCTGAATCTAGCGATTCAATTAGTTCACATACCAGTGGTCAATATAATGGTTATTTCAAAATTATAATGATTGATTGATTAATGGGGCTTAACGTCTCATATTTATGCAACGATGGCTAACCGAGACGATGAGCGGGTGATAATGAAGATGAGAAAGATGATAATGAAGAATAAAGCCACATCCGAATCAGATCCATTACGTCGCGTGAGTCGTCATACGGGAGTCCAGCAAGGGAGGGCAGGGCCAAGTGGGAGGAGAAATATTCAATGGGACAGTTTGGGGGAAAGTATTGGGGTATGGACTGCACTTCGTCTGACTTCTCCTCCTCGACCAGTCCGGCTTGGGTGGCCCTACCAGAAGCATACGCTTCCGCCGGCATAGCTCTCGGGATCAACAAAGCACGCAAACCTGGCCACCACGATAAGGTGGCAGTCCCTGGGCAGGTTCAAAATTATAGACGAAGTAGTTAACTTGTTATAACAATTCACGTACTGAAGAGGATAAAATGAGCAAGGTGTGTTTTGTTTTTTCAACTTCAACTGGCGAAAAACTAATGATCGAATTTGGACGAGAGTTTCTTAAGGAGGGACACAACTGAAAATCCGACAAAAAAAGCAATTATTTAATTTTTTTTTTTCCAATATAAAATAATTTAATTATTGAAGATTCTAATGAGTATAGTTCTTTTATACTATTAATCCTCCAAATAAGTGTATTTTGATATAGTATTAGCGCATGCAGCGTGAGTACCCCATTTTACGGCCTCGTTTGGTGCGTTGAACATGAACATTGGCTCAGATCTTGTATTTTTTTACTTGAAAAGCGCGGTTATAGTTTCGGAGAAGTTGCTTAAATCGATCACAGATGGTAGCACCTATTAGTACCAAAGAGCTTAGAATATTCAGATATATACAGTTGGAAAATATAGTCAAACATAAGAGGTAATGTTTTTATCTATGAAGGTAAGTGCTTTGTGTTGTTTACCCTAGTTGAATGTGGAAGTTTTGATTGTGTTACGTTAGTTTGAATAATGGGAAGACAACAGGGAAGAACACGGCGAAAAGTAAATGCAAAAAGTAAAAGTTTACAAGCTAGGCTAAAGGTTCAGAAGCGGTGGTCATCCAAAGAGGGTTCCAAGGAGACTGACAGGTCTATTCCTAGGCCTAACCCTACTTTGCAAGAGACTGTCATTGACACTGTCGTTACTATTAGCAGTCAAACCAGTATTTATGATACTGAAATAGCTGGCCCATCATCTGTGTCAGATACTAGACCTCATCTTCATCGCAGTGTATCAAGCTGTAGTGACTCAAGCCGTGACAAACAATTACAGCTGTCAGATTCTGACAACGACTCTGACAAAGAAGTAAGCCTAACTGGTAAGCCTAGCAGTAACCATTCATCAGCACACGACAGTGACAGTGAAATTAATGATGAAGGCCTGGTTGACTCGTGTCCTGTCAAGAAAAGCATAAGAATAGACGCATTATATTCCACTGCAAGTGAGCAGACTCCGCAAAGTAGGCCTAAGCCCATCACTATGTCTACGCCTAGTCATTCGCAATCGGGTCAGCCACCAGAATATATTATAGCAGATATAAAATGCTTTTCGCAACTTACGAGCTTGGCATTGTGTCCAATCTGTCACAATAATAGTTTGACGGTCACACGATCCCGCTCATTTGGCTTTGCACACAACCTAAACCTAACGTGCGAGTCATGTGGTAACATTGGCAATTCGGTTGATACTTCATCAAAGATGGAATCTGGGTCTACTCGTCCTGTCTTTGACATCAACCGACGCACTACAGCAGCAATAACCCAAATGGGATGCTATAGTAGCATGTTTGACTTGTGGAATATTGAATTCCCTGGGAGTCTACGCAACACTCTCAGGTATTACTCTCAGGTGGTGGTGGATTCCCTGCAGATTGAAAGCGCAGTTTGGCGCTTGGGTTTGATGCGCAATGTTTTACTTGTGGAATATTGAATTCCCTGGGAGTCTACGCAACACTCTCAGGTATTACTCTGAGGTGGTGGTGGATTCCCTGCAGATTCAAAGCGCAGTTTGGCGCTTGGGTTTGATGCTATAGTAGCAATGTTTTACTTGTGGAATATTGAATTCCCTGGGAGTCTACGCAACACTCTCAGGTATTACTCTGAGGTGGTGGTGGATGCCCAGTAGATTCAAAGCGCACCATAACAATAACAAATTTCATTAATAACCTGGGAGTTTAGCCTAGTTTTCAAAACACTAACAGTCGAGTGCTACAGTTAAGATTGATTGATTTTTTTCTGTGATAAACACCTAAGTTCGATCCCAGCTCGGCAGGGTGGGAAGCCGTGCCAGCACGCTTCATACGATCTCAGATTTGCGTGGTAAACGTATGTGGGCCGAATCGCATCACGTCACTGCCATGGAAAGTACACGTTTCTTAGGCTTAAGGTTCCGAACAGCTGTTGCCGGCCGCGGAAAGTTACCTTCGACGACGGCGTTGTCGGAACGAAGAGCGTCGAGGAAGTTGCGGAAACGGCTGCAAACAAAAATGAATCCATGGTTGCGGGGCCATCCGGCGTGCCCATGCCGCCGCCTCCAAAGGGAGACGCCGCCGAGGCAAAAGCCATGGTTGCGGGGCCATCCGGTGTGCCCGTTCCGCTGCCTCCAAAGGGAGACGCCGCCGAGGCTAAAGCCATGGTTGCGGGGCCATCCGGTGTGCCCGTTCCGCTGCCTCCAAAGGGAGACGCCGCCGAGGCAAAAGCCATGGTTGCGGGGCCATCCGGTGTGCCCGTTCCGCTGCCTCCAAAGGGAGACGCCGCCGAGGCTAAAGCCATGGTTGCGGGGCCACCCGGCGTGCCCGTGCCGCCGCCTCCAAAGGGAGACGCCGCCGAGGCTAAAGCCATGGTTGCGGGGCCACCCGGCGTGCCCGTGCCGCCGCCTCCAAAGGGAGACGCCGCCGAGGCTAAAGCCATGGTTGCGGGGCCACCCGGCGTGCCCGTGCCGCCGCCTCCAAAGGGAGACGCCGCCGAGGCAAAAGCCATGGTTGCGGGGCAATCCGGCGTGCCCGTGCCGCCGCCTCCAAAGGGAGACGCCGCCGAGGCAAAAGCCATGGTTGCGGGGCCACCCGGCGTGCCCGTGCCGCCGCCTCCAAAGGGAGACGCCGCCGAGGCAAAAGCCATGGTTGCGGGGCAATCCGGCGTGCCCGTGCCGCCGCCTCCAAAGGGAGACGCCGCCGAGGCAAAAGCCATGGTTGCGGGGCAATCCGGCGTGCCCGTGCCGCCGCCTCCAAAGGGAGACGCCGCCGAGGCAAAAGCCATGGTTGCGGGGCCATCCGGCGTGCCCGTGTCTCCAAAGGGAGACGCCGCCGAGGCAAAAGGGGGTGCTGCAGCTCCACAGCTCCTAGCACGAGCCACCACTGCTACAAGCTCAACAAGTTCTTCGAGTAGATCGTTGAGTTCACTCCTGATTAACAAGTCATTGTTAAGTATTGTTATTGTTAAGTTTCTGGAGTCGCAAGATTTTCCACCATCCATTTGCAAGAAACTTATAGACCAAAATGATAAACACAATGATAAAAACGATAAGAACATTTTTTGGAATGAATATATTGATTGGTGTAAAACGCCTACCCAGCTATAGGGACTATTGGTGTTCTGCACCAGACATTCACGATGGATACATTTCTAGTCTTATGACAGTAAACAGGTTTGGGTGGATACTATCACACATCCACATAAATGGTAATACTCTCCAACCTGCACGAGGAACTGACAACTTTGACAAACTGTCTAAAGTCAGGCCACTAATTACAATGATTTCAGAAAATCTTAAAAAATGCGTTAATCCTGGTAAAATTTTAGTAATAGACGAATCAATGATTAAGTTCAAAGGGCGTAGCTCCTTGAAACAGTAAACGCCAAAGAAGAAGCTACAAAGTGTGGTTGTTGTGCGATAAAGATGGTTATGTGTTGAAGTTTCAAATCTACACTGTGAAAGTAGGAAACACAGTTGAAACCTGTGTCTCGGTGCGAGAGTTGTTAAAGATTTGTGCTTAGGATATAATGGTGTGAACCACCATTTATATTTTGACAATTATTTTAACTCATACGCATTGCTAATTGTTTTTCAGCCTATGGAAATGTTTTGTCCGATCGGCGCACTAATCTTAAACCAGAGAATGTAGAGCTAATGGTGGCCTTAACATTTGGCCAAAGTTCAAGTGAGGCATTCTCACAGTAGCATGTTTAGTCTTTTTCAATAACAAATGATAAACTCAGGCTTTTTCTTGATTAAACCATTGAAGGCTGCAGCCTCCCTCTGAATATTGTGTGTATCTATTCCATCCAGACATCCAAATTGTTACTATTCATGAATTGCCGTAATTTTAATGTATATATAGGGTTTTTTATTCACCGCTTTATATCCCGTAATTGACTATATTTATTCACCGATTTTCCCAATTTTTATTTACCATAAATCTGTGTCTCTACTAATTGATCTTAAGGAAAATCATATCCACGCTTGTGGCACAGTGGTTTCAAACCACAAACACTTGCCACAACTAAAACAAGATAAGGGTTTACAGAGAGGCGAGTATGACTGGAAAGTTAGCCACACTGGCATTGCTATGGTCAAATGGAGATATAACCGGTCAGTCTACCTTCTGTCTAACTTCCACGATCCCCAGATATCTGAGCCTATCAATCGACGAGAAAGAAACGGCCAAGTTACACAACTTCCATGTCCAATGATGGTAAAAGATTATAACAATCACATGAATGGGGTCGATAAGTTTGATGGCATCAGCAGGACGAGCCATAAGTGGTGGACAGGATACTTTTCCATTTCATTGACATGTGCATTGTCAATGCCTACATTATGAAAAGAAATATGGCAACAGAGTACATAATTTCATTACCTTTTTTCAAAAAAAAAAAAAAAAGTTATACAATTACAATTTTAGAAAAATAACTACAGTAGGCCTAATTGTATTACATTTTGAATTTCACTGCCTACTTTTATAAAGTTATTTACTACTGTACTGTCTACATACGGAATTTAATTTTTGCCTCTTTTCAGGCACCTGAAAACTCAGGCTCAACTTCCTTTAATTATAAGAAAGACCACAGCATTGTGCTAATGGCAGTTTGTGATGCCAACTATTGCTTCACCTGGATTGACATCGGTTCACAAGGCCGCCAAAATGACAGCAGAACATTTAGCAACTGGAATTTTGGCCAAGCCGTTCTTGACAACAGCTTACCACTTTCTGAAGCAATGAATTTGTTTGGCTATAATCTACCCCCTTCCCTGTATTCACTGCAGATGAAGCGTTTTCCTTGAGGGTTAACATCATGAGACCGTTCCTCAGCAGAGGCTTGTTACCTCAAAAAAGGATCTTAATTCATCGTTTAAGTAGGGCTCGAAGGGTGATTGAAAATTCGTTTGGTATCCTGGCATCCCGCTGGCGTATATATAGGAAAGCGATTAAAGATACAGTAACAACAGTGGATGCTATTGTCAAGGCCACAATATGCCTACATAACTTTCTGCAAAAAAAGAGGCAAAATTCGTCCTGTCCTGCTCATCTTGTCGACCGTGAAGGTGAACACGGCTACCGACCAGGACGTTGGAGGGATATGCAGATGGATGAGTTTCAACCACTTTATCACAAAGGAGGAAATAATTACTCCAGAAATGCTGCTACTGTTAGGGACGAGTACATGCGGTACTTCTGGAATGAAGGCAGCGTTGGCTGGCAGGACAGAATTTTCGATGTTTAGGGAAGAGTGAATTTAGGCATTTATAGTGAAGTCATGACCTTGTGTTACGATGTGTTGGAACAAGCAGATGTTTGTTCTACTTTTATTTCAATATTTTACCAAACCGGTTAAAAGGAATGCGTTCCTTTTGCATACCACACGACAACAAACAACATACACGAGATGTGAGAGCACTGTTTTTGAGGTAAAGTATCAATACTTCATAGCGGTGAATTATAGTCATCTTTCAATTTGGTGTCTCTCAACCATTGATTGTATTTTGAGACTTGGGAGGCACACCTGGACGAAAAAATGGCTTCTGCTGGCAAGCTCGAGTCAGAGATTGCTATCGCCAAAGGGCTCGTTGTAAATGGCGTTCCCGAGATGATGGTAGTAGGCGATGGCGGCTGGTGCATGAGGACATACAGCCACTCATTTTCTGCATCCGCAGGAGTTGTAAGAATATACTTCTTTCTTTACTTTCACAATAGAAATTAGCCCCTTGCATATCAATATAAATGTATCGTCATGGATAAATTCAAGATTCATTTTTGTATATTTTTTCTTTTGTTTATAGGCCTGCGTAATCGGTGCCGAACCTAAACAATTGTTGTTTATATGCGTCCGCAATAAGTACGGTTACGTGTGTTTGAAACACGAGAGTAATCCACTTACAGAAAATGCACCCGAGCATAAATGTTTCAAAAATTATACAGGCCTATCTACGGGAATGGAAACAGACATAATAGTGGAAGGATAACAGAAGGCAAGAACAGCATGGCTAACGTTACAGATACTACATAGGTATTTATATGAGTTAATAATTTATAACCGAAATATAATTGAAATGTAATATTAATTAGTAAAAAAAAAAAAAAAAAAAAAAAAAAAGCAATTTTCGATTCCAACTTTTAACTTGTTACAGAAGATGGGGACTCGAGTGTGTACACACGAATTAAGAAGTCCGTCTCGTATGGAAGAAGTGATATAAATATCGAATGTGCCAACCATGTTGTTAGATGTTATACCTCAAAGCTTCATGCACTGAAAAAAGACATGAAGTATGATTCGGAAGTGCGAAAAGTGCTGAGTTATAAGCTGCCGCGCCTGACAACTGCCGCGCCTGACAACTGCCACGCCTGACAACTGCCGCGCCAAGTGCCCAATGACAGGCTGGTGTTCACCAAGATGTGAAGACGCTTCAAGAGGATCTTCGTAATGAACCCAATGAACCCCCCCCCCAACATTGTCAAAAACCAGATATGCGCCAAAACAAAGTGACAGTGAAGAAATGCAATTTGTACTAAGGCATTTTACACCATATGAAGGGAACATTGTATTAGGCCAGTTGGATGCCATGGCTAAACTGAAGAATGTCACCGCAACTGATAGTGGCCTCATTGTCGGAGACAGTGCTCGGGAATAAGGTATGAATTCAAATTTAAGGCCATTAAATTAATTAATTAATTAATTTCATTAAAGGTCGTGCCACCAATACAAATTATTATCTCAGTTAATTCGGAGTTCCTCAGTAGGAGGAACCACAAGGACCTTAGTCGTTTGGCTTTAATGAGTTGAATGTGCTTTATACTTCAATACAGAATTTAAAAATAATCTGTGGTTAAGCCAACAATGTGATGATCATTTTCTCATGAGTGCCGTTTTCTCTACCAATGCAAATATACATATATAATTTTCCCAAATTTGTTTAGATATATTATTGTAATGTAATACTTATTTATTGCAGGTAACTCGTGATATGTGTTCTTGTGGTGTCTTCACGGGCTAGGGTTCCCAACCATCCCGGTTTGACCGGGACAGACCAGGAAAAGAAGGTCCTGTCCCGGATGAAATAAAACTTAATCCGGGACGGCAAATGTCCCGGAATCACATGAAAGCCGAAGCGTCATACTTCAACTTCTGCCCGCGACCGCGCGCCGCCCGAATACCGAGTCCTGACTAATCGTAAGCTCCAAGCAAGCAGGAGTCAGATGCGAATATGAAACCTTAGTCAAATTAACGCCCCATGAAACAAAGTAACCTACAAGAATAAAACAAAGATATCGCCTCTGAACTGAAGGTAGTGATTCAGATTGCAAATATTTAGTTGGCTAGTGCTTGTATATTTATGTAGTCCAGCCTGAGTGTTGGAGAACGACGTAGCCATGCTTGTACCCTGCGCGTTTCACGGAAGCGGATTGATTGATTGATTAATGGGGCTTAACGTCTCATATTTTCGCAACTATGGCCAATCGAGACGATAAGCGGGTGATAATGAAGATGAGAAAGATGATGAAGAATAAAGCCACATCCGAATCAAGTCCATTGTACGTCGCGTGGGTCGTCATACGGGAGTCCAGCAAGGGAGGGGCAGGGCCTTGTGGGAGGAGAAATCTTCAGTGGGACAGTGGGGGGGGGGGGGGGCAGGGTCTCCTTTTGTCGCCTCTTACGACTAGCAGAGTCACTCTGGGCCTATTCTACCCCGGGTCGAGACGGGTCTCCTTTTGTCGCCTCTTACGACTAGCAGAGTCACTCTAGGCCTATTCTTCCCCGGGCCCAGACGGGCTACGGAAGCGGAGTAGTTTGAGCGATCGACGTGTTCCTACAATGTTTTCAAAAGTAAGATGATGCCTGTATAGTGTATTATATTGTTTTCTCTTGATTTAGATTTAGAATGCACTGACGGTCCCGTTTACACAGTGTCTAGCTAGAACATAATATCTTAGATTAACGGGGGTTTTTCTTTTCTATTATTTCTAGTTTCGAAAAGTCGATGACATATTCAAGAGGGGGGAGCTGCCAGAACTTTTCAAACTTGTAGCATATTGTCTATCAATACCTGTTTCGAATGCTTATTGTGAGCGGGTGTTAAGCCTAATGAACATGTTGTGGAACAAAGAAAGGAATCGATCGTCTGAAAGTCAGGTGAAGGCCTGCAAGTCGGACAATCATCACATGACATAATAGCGAGTTTTGTGACTTTACAAAAAAATACCCTGAAATGATCAAGGCTGAAAAAGCCAAAATAAATATAGATTTAAACCTGTTGCAGTTGTTCAAAACTCAAAACAAAGGCCTAATCATATTGTTATTAGTCACTAGTCACACAATAATTAAGAAAATTAAAAAAATGAAAAATGTCAGCCAGACACGGATGCGGGATGCCTCATTTTATTTATCCTATGATCCTCATTCAAAAGCAAAATATAGACTGTTTATATAAGTAATGCTGAATGCATATAGTATTCTTTATTATTCTTGTTAGCATTATGTTAACATATTATTTCTCATAAAGCAATCAAACATATGTTTAAGGAAAGAAAATCATTAAAAAAGGTTGAACAATTTTTTCGCCTTCGGCGATAGGCCTACGGTGGGCCTTCGGCAGTTTAAAGGGTTATGTTTGTTTCACTACCTGGACGTCGACGAGCGCTAGCGCCAGCGCCGAATCGAGCGTTCGGCGCTCGATTTTCATGGCGATTCACGACATCACAATCACTTCCGGCAACACAGTTCCGGCACACTTCGTTTTGTTTAACAACATGGAAGGAGACGACGATACGGTGTACGAGTTAATTATTAATGAAGTACAGAAATACCCGGCGTTATACGACTTTCAAAGAAAACTGTACAAGAGCCACAATAAAGATTTAATATGGAAACAAATCTCAGGAGATTTAAACATCGACGGTGAGTTCATTTTATCGACATAAATGAGTGCATACATAACCTCACTCAATCTAGACTAGGCCTAGCTAGACCTTTGAGTAGGGCTAGCCTAGGCCTATATGTAATGCTTAAGACCATAGCGTATTAATGAATAATTCTGAATTGATTTAACTTTAATTTGCAGAGGTATCGATCCGAAAAAAGTGGAAGTACCTACATGACAAGTTCACGAGGTGCACTCGGAACGAACCGAGGAGTGGGGCCGGCGCTGTGACGACAAAAACATTGCATTTGTTGCCATATTTGGGTTTTTTTAAATCCTCACTGGAATCCCAGGAAACCGCTGAAAACTTCATCAAGCCTGAAGTGTTCAGCACCAGCTAGCTCCATGAGCTTGGTCAGGCCTAGGCCTAGCCAGCTGTCGGCATCATCAGTCCTGCGGTCACTGCCCTCTCCATCACCTTCGCATGACCTATCCTGGTCCGCAGTAGAACAAGAAGAGGAAGTTGAAGAAAATGGTATATTCGACAATTTTTCATTTCCTTCCTTCCAATCATCCTCACTAGCCTCATTCCAATCCGACCCCCTACCTTCTACTTCAACTTCCTTACAATCCTTCAAGTTCTCATCAAATCAGTCATTTAATCCACATGCCTCATCTAGCCCAGATCTTTGCAAAGACAAACCAACAAACAGAAAGAAGACTAAGCTGGAGTCCAAAGCGGACGAAATGCTATCCCTCCTCAAGTCAGATATGGCAGCTGTTCCTGACACAGTAAATGTACAGGTAGGTATGGCTTTAGTGGAAGCAATTTATTTTCATTACGTTACCCAGGCATTGGCGTACATGATCAGTTATGTACAATAGGTACTACATAACAGCCCACATGTAGGGCCTAGGTTAGTTAGTTAGTTATTTGGGCTTAGCGTCTCATATTTTTGCAACGAGGCTAATCGAGACAATGAGTGGGTGATATATGAAGATGAAATATGGGGCTGTTTGGAGGAAATGGGCAAGTAGGAGGGAGCGTGAGGATAGGGGAAAGGGGAGGAAAGGGGATTGGGGTGTGGACTGATTGATTGATATTTGGGCTTAACGTCTCATATTTTTGCAACGAGGCTAATCGAGACAATGAGTGGGTGATATATGAAGATGAAATATGGAGCTGTTTGGAGGAAAGGGGCACGTAGGAGGGAGCGTGAGGAAAGGGGAAAGGGGAGGAAAGGGGATTGGGGTGTGGACTGCACTTCGTCTGACTTCTCCTCCTCGACCAGTCCGGCTATAGGGTGGCCCTACCAGAAGCATACGCTTCCGCCGGCATAGCTCTAGGAATCATTAGAGCACGCAAACCTGCCCACCGCACTTCGTCTGACTTCTCCTCGAACAGTCCGGCTAGGGTGGCCCTACCAGAAGCATACGCTTCCGGCGGCATAGCTCTAGGAATCATTAGAGCACGCAAACCTGCCCACCGCACTTCGTCTGACTTCTCCTCGAACAGTCCGGCTAGGGTGGCCCTACCAGAAGCATACGCTTCCGCCGGCATAGCTCTCGGGATCAACAAAGCACGCAAACCCGCCCACCACGATAAGGTAGCAGTCCCTGGGCAGGTAGGGCCTAGGCCTACTCAACCTAAAAGACAGGGAGAGATAGGTGCTCGATGTAATATACTTTATTTAGATTGAATTAAACTATCAACCTACTTTCTACTTTCCAGTGCCATTTTCCCTCATGTTAGGCCCTACATGTTAAGTCTACTTGTCGATATTTACAATTACAATCTCCCATTTACATGTCATGCCCACCCTAGATTTGTTACGTAATGTAATCGGCATATACAAAAAGCAGAAGCACTATTTTAGTCTCCAGTTTCCTTATTGTCATGGCTTAATGCAGTTTTTTTTTCTATTCCAGGGTTACACTGACGACCAGCTGTTTCTTCTTAGTTTGGCTTCTTCCCTCAGTAGCCTGACACTAAAGAAGAAGGCATTAGCCAAGATAAAATTTCAATCCTTCTTAGCCGAGTTACAGTTTGGTCCAGTTGACAAGGACGAATAAATGTCATTACTGGCTATAGGGCCTACCGGTTTTTTCCCCTTCGGAAAAGAGGATGATTGATTAATGGGGCTTAACGTCTCATATTTATGCAACGATGGCTAATCGAGACGATGAGCGGGTGATAATGAAGATGAGAAAGATGATAATGAAGAATAAAGCCACATCCGAATCAGATCCATTGTACGTCGCGTGAGTCGTCATACGGGAGTCCAGCAAGGGTGGGCAGGGCCAAGTGGGAGGAGAAATATTCAATGGGACAGTGGGGGGGGGGGGGGGGGGGGGAAAGGGGATTGGGGTGTGGACTTCACTTCGTCTGACTTCTCCTCCTCGACCAGTCCGGCTAGGGTGGCCCTACCAGAAGTATACGCTTCCGCCGGCATAGCTCGCGGGATCAACAAAGCACGCAAACCTGCCCACCACGATAAGGTGGCAGTCCCTGGGCAGGATTGTAAAAGTAAAGAAAAGCATCAACTTTACAACAAAAAACACTAAAAACATCACTAAAAAAACTCAAAGCAAACAAAAAATCCTTAAGCTAAACGTCACCTCTACTCCAGCCAGACGATGATAAATGTTTTTGTTTGTATTGCGATTCGCCATATGCTTCATCAAAGGAAGGTGAAGCTTGGATTAAATGTTATTTGTGTGGTCGCTGGGCGCATGAACTATGTGCAGGAATTGATTCCTCAAACGTACCACTCCAATTTATTTGCGACATTTGTAAAGCATGAATGCTAAGGTAAATGCTTACCATACAGCAAAAGTTCTTTTTTACTTTGGTCCTTTCTGCCCCACATCATGGACCTATTTGCCCCACAGGTCCGTATGCATGTCCTTGGAAAAAACTGTAAAACTCTATGTTTACGGTAAAATTTTCGATGACTTGTATCAATATAATGTTTAAAATACTTGCCATGAACATATAAACTTTTTTTTTTTATGTATATATACACAAAAATTGGGTGTAATAAATGCACCTTTCCTTATGTGGACCCCATTGCCCCACTGTCCCCTATACAACATCGTGGCACAAGACTGTGGAGCGGTTGTTACATAACACCTACGACCTATCTAAAAACAAAAACATACTCTTTGGCCGTCAGCACGAACTAACAGTGATTCTGCGGTACCAAAGTGAAACTGGACAGGATGTTTCGCCCTGTGGCATTTTCATTGGTTGATTCATTGATATTTGGGGTTAGGGGGGTGGCCCTACTAGAAGCATACGCTTCCACCGGCATAGCTCTCGGGATCAACAAAGCATGCAAACCTGCCAAACGATAAGGTAGCAGTCCCTGGGCAGGATTTGTTAAACATCCATTTTTGAGAGCGTCTCCTGATGGGCTAATTGATGACGAAGGCATCGTAGAAGTCAAGACAATCCCCTCAATCGGCAACAAGACAATAGAGGAAGCCTTCAGGAGCAAAAATAATTTTTGCCTGGAAAAAAACAAAGATGATAATACAATTGAACTGATTGATTGATTAATGGGGCTTAACGTCTCATATTTTTGCAACAATGGCTAATCGAGACGATGAGCGGGTGATAATGAAGATGAGAAAGATGATGATGAAGAATAAGCCACATTCGAATCAGATCCATTGTACGTCGCGTGGGTCGTCATACGGGAGTCCAGCAAGGGAGGGCAGGGCCAAGTAGGAGGAGAAATATTCCGCGAGACAGTGGGGGGGAAAGGGACAGGGTCTCCTTTTGTCGCCTCTTACGACTAGCAGAGTCACTCTGGGCCTATTCTACCCCGGGCCGAGACGGGTACAATTGAACTGAAGAGGAAACACCAGTACTATTATCAGGTTTGTAAAGTAACGGAAATTTGTACGTTATCTCATGATCACTTTATTTTGGCTACCATTTAGAACAGTAAACCAACAAGCATGCGCATTCAGGTACATGGCTGACTTGCTGTATTTATATAAACTTGTTCTATTTGTTCAGGCAGAATAGACACACATAAGTGCACAATTATTATTTTTATTTCTAGATTCAGGGTCAACTGGCGATCGCAAAAAAAAAGTTTTGTGATTTCATTGTGTATGCTTCTAACGCATATTTCGTGGAGCGGATCTACCCGGACGAAGATTTATGGAAGAATGTCATGCTTCCGAAATTAAAAGATTTGTATCTACACTGTATCCTTCCGGAATTAGTAGATCCCCGAGTTCTGGAGGACTCGAAGTGAGAGAGCCTCAACACATACTTCAGGTGCGTGCCAACAACAGCAAAAAAAAACTGATGGCATCACAAAAGAAGCAAAAACATGCGGAATCGAATACATAAAAAGGAACACTCGAAAACAACACACCTAATAAAGCGAACATTTAACGGAAATGAACACCAAAACACAGAATTGTTAAATTACGCGGTGTTTTTAGTATTTACCCCTCCTTTTTTTTTACCGACCAACAGATATTATATTTATTCCTTTAGAAAATTCAAGACAATATCTATGTGTGTATGTACGTGTATGAAATTTAGATAGTATAAATCCTCTGCAGCCGATTTTCCTCGACGAAACCTGGATGTTTCATAGAGGTACTGTTGGTAGGACATGGCAAGATGATAGTGTAACAGCTAGTGTAGAGAGGAGACATGAATGATGGTCGTAGATTTATCGTACTGCATACTGGAGGTAGAGGTGCCCTCGTACCTAATTCTAGTTTATTGTTCGCATCAGAGAATAATACAGGAGACGATCATGGCGAAATGAACAGTGATGACTTTGAACGGTCGCTAGAGAATATGTTAGCGAATCTGGAAGAAGCAGGGCTGCCACTTTTACGGATTTCATCCATAAATACGGATATTTAGGGATTCACGGATATCATACCCGTTGTATGGTCATTTGCTAATTTAAAAAAAAAACAGCAAAAGTTTTAAAAGTTCGCACCTTTGAAGGCATCCGCAGAAGCAATATTTTCATATTTTTTAATTTTGGTAAGTTGACACCTTGCGCACCAAACATTGAGCGATCGATAATATATCAATTCGATTGATCATTGCCTTTGAAAGTGCCACCTTTTGAAACTTTTGCGGGCAAAAAAATGCTCGGTAAATTTAAAATTGAAGTTGCAGTGGCATATTTTCGTGGCCTATTCCCTAAAATGGAGAAGCAACAGACATTTAGGCCCGATCGCTATCACAATAAATTATGTACGACAGTATAAAACTGAGATGTAGAGCAAATTAAACTGGCTTAATGTGTTTATACACGTTTAAAACATTATTTAAAAAGATTATTTTTTTGTAATTAAAAAATAGTTCCAGGTTACATTTGTATGTAACTGTCATTGTCTTTGATATGGTGTTATTAATTTAGTTTCAGTGAATTTTATTAAGAGCCAATGCGTGCTTGTGTAGTGGTTATTCTCTTGACAAAGCAGTGAAAGCTACAGTGTGCGCTCACGAAAGCATTACATTTCTTCATTTTGTATGCTTACCGCCATAATTTCCTCGCGTCTACTTTGTTACTGACTGAGCTAGCGAGGCTGGACGTGTTGCTTCATAAACTCGACAGGTAGCAGCACACTGCGTCCTACTTTTAATTTATTTTCAAAATCATAACGAAATGTGCAAATGAAAGTTATTGAAGGTTAGAATACCACAACATGCAGTGAATATCTTGTTTTAGAACTTATCACGGGTAACAAAAAAGTAAATCGTGAAGTGTGTAAAAGAGTCCTTCGTGGAAAACGTGTTTCACCAGTTGGCAGCTCCAAAATATTCCCAGCCTCCAAACCACTCACTCCTGAGGCACCTCCAGTATGGACAAAAATCCCGCTGAAGGTGAAGGAACCGCGAGTGGGCCGTTACCGTCTCTCTCCTTCATCCTCCACCATATTAACTCACGACAATTACAATGCAGGGGTCCCTGCATCAGCTCCGCTCCCCGACCAACCTGTCCCAGGCCGGCCCATTACGCCCACCGCTAATCGGTTTGTGACAACATGACAGACGACGACTCTCTGGTCATTGATTCTGGCGCTGAGAGGGAAATGGAGTTGTGCGAACTTCAACCCTCGGCCAGCCAGAAAGTACGTCCGAAACGTCGCCGGACCCACTCACTTTCCCCTACATCCGACGCTTCGTCCGTTCACTCTACCTCGGCACGGCCACCAAAACTCCATGCCCAACGATTTTTTGTTCCGCGTAAAGCGCCTTTACTTTGCGTTCAAACTTGTTCTTGCAACTCGCAGGTTTGTGTATAAACATCAATAACTTTCCTTGTACTTTGAATATTGCACCATATTATTGCGAACACTCGAGCCAACGAAAAGTCGACACTTTTCTATAGATGGCACTGCAGTTTTGTTTTCAAACGTTGCTTTCCTGCTTTCGTGCGTTGTCGTGGAACTCGATGCTCAAAAGTATGTTTACGTCCGTGCCTACTTGTATTATTCTGTTGTGAAGCATTTTGCGGTTAGTTTCTGTGTTACTGAGTGTATTTCTGATTTAAATATGCCTCGCAAACGTTCTGTTCGACGTCTAAATACGGATAAATCATTTAAACGGTGCGGTTAAACCGCCACAAACCTATGTTTATTGGTTCAGGTAATTTCTGCATGATCAAGAAAAAAATCCAAATGTGTTATGTACAAAAAGAGGAAAATAAATAAATAAATAAATAAAAAAAAAAAAAAACAGTGGACTTGCAGACCGATATCGTCGAACATAACCCCATTTGTGAAATGCCCCCCCCCCCCTACTGTGGTAGGCCTAAATGACAGACCAAAACAACCTGAAAGCCAGGGCCTAGGCCTTGTTTTAAAAAAGGAAGATGCATCTACTGAAGAATTCAGTCCCAAATAATTTGAGACAAGCTTATTTACTCAAAAACTGTTCTACAGAGCCTAGGCCTGGTTCTGATCACCTAACACCCAAGTACATTATAGGTGATGTAAATAGTTTGAACGAACTGTTCAGTGGTATGCCCTGCAAAGTTTGCCACCACATCAGCCTAAAGTTGAATGTTACAGAAAACCATCCTCATCACATAAATTAAATGTGACATGCAGTAATGCGAAGAAATTCAAGCGTCCAACTACTCTTCACCCCGCGCAGGACCCTCGATGTTCCAATCAACAACTAGTCGACCGCAGTTTGATGTAAATAAGAGGGTTGTTCAAGCTTTTGTGGCAATGGGGAAAGGGTTTGAGACTATGGAACAGTTTTCAATGCATGTAGGTACTAACTGTATGTCCAGGTCATGATAATATAACTATGCAAAGGCTCATTACACAGCTAGTTACATAGCTATTAAGTCCGTTCTAGATGATGTGCATTAAAGAGTTAGGCAAGCTTACATGGACCTTGACAACACTCTAAATGATGAATCGATCATAAATATATTTGTGAGCTACGATGGCTTATATAGCAAAAGAGGGGCTTCACTTCGAAGTTTGGCTTTTGGATAGTTACTCATTTGCTAACCGGTTATGCAATTGACTTTGCAGTTATCTCCAAGTATTGTCTTGCATGTTCCACATCAAAGAAGAAGTAAGGTGAGCGTAGTGTTGCTTTTATGAGTTGGGGTGAGAAGCGTAAACCAACCTGTCAAATAAATTATGATGGGTCCTCCCCTGGCATGAGGATGTTCCCTCGATTACAATCTCCGGTACACAACTCTCTTATCTGATGGAGATTTAAAAATATTTTTTCACCTAGTGAAAGAGGAAGTTTATGGGCCCGATGTAGTTTTGTCCAAAGAAGAATGCATCAATCATGTAGCTAAGCGATCAGACACAGCTTTACGAAACTTAGTGAAAGACAACTGCAAACAGGGTGTAACGTTCGGTGACAAGGTCTATGGCAACGTTAGAGAGGACACAATTGAGGCCTATAAAGCACAAGCATCTATCTCCACCAAAAATTGATACTGAGATAATCATATGGGCGGAATCCTCAAAAAAATATCTATAACATGACAGAATCGCTATTAGCACAAAAAATCTGTCTCATATACACATTGCTAGTTGAATATCCCGTTTAGTAGCAAAAGAATCTTTCACCACACATAGGTTCAAAGCAAACTTGTCTTCCTCCATCCCGCCAATGGCAGGTTGTTGATGATGATGACTGGTGGTGTTTAACGACGTACTCGACAGCTAAGGTCATATGACGTCTTCCAAATCAGGTCCATCTATATCGCGGGAGTCGTCATAAGGGGAGTCCAGCAAGGGAGGGCAGCAGGTTCTAACTTGGCGGGTGATCGAAAGTGATTGACAGATAATGCAGTCTTCGCTTTGATATTTCAATAAAATGGAAATGTTTGCCTCTACAGTAGAAGGGTGTAAGGCAAGAAAAAAGTAATCCAACCTCAGCTAGGGCTAGGCTTGTGTTGTCCAGACTAACTATTATTGATGAGAGTTAAGCCCAGGTCCTAGGCCTCTATACATAAGTTAATAAAATCTGTGTTCTTGCTAATGCCTAGGCCTATGTGAATCATAGCATTTTTTCTCCATTAACATATTATTGGCATGCTTTCAAAGTTAATGCCTGTGCATTCTCAGATATGTTTTCTTTTTTTTTCAAGAATGAAAGGATGACTTTTACTGTCCATTGAATGGTGGTTCTGTTTCTTTTAGATTATCAGCAAAAGGTTTACCAGAGTTCCCTAAATGTGGCCACAATACCTCCACTGTGCCTTCCAGTGTTGCAATATACTGATGTGTGATATTGGGAAATTCCATAACTGCTTTTATTCCCAAAAGAACAAACTCTCGCAGGATGCCTTCATATTGACATATACAGAGACTCTAACACCGAAGCGTCGTCGTTCAGGCAACGGTAAGAATAACCCAAAGATGTTCAACACTAAATATTTTGTTGGGACTTAAAGCGGGAAAGTCCCAGTTTGCAAGAACGCATTCATAAAATTACTTGGTATCAGAAAACAAAGAGCGCAAAACGTTGTTTCGAATTATCATTTGGGGCACAAGAGACTAGAGGGGGTGATCACTGCAGCAAAAAAAATGTCGATAAAAAGAAGGCTGTTTTAAGTTTATCGAGCAATTTAAATGTGTCGAATCACACTATTGCCGTAGTAAGACCTTGTTTAAATTACTGGTCTACTACGTGGGTAACTTGAATTACCCGTGTACTTCCTGTGTCTAAGACCTAGTTCACATTACTGACATATTACGAGGGTAGCTGAAATTACGTGGGTAATTACTGTGTGTGAACGCTTGAAAGTTGCTACGCTGGTACGAAATCTTACTCGGGTAATTTACGCGGGTAGCCAGGTTAACCATGGTAAAATTTTGTCGTGTGAACGCACAAAGTTGCCTACCCTGGTAATTGTATAACCTCACTTTTTCGGGATGGCCACAAACTACTCCAACGATGAGAGCTTGTGCCTCATACAAGTATTTGGACAGCCTGAAATGCAATTAGCACTTAAAAACAATAAAAGGGGACACAGCCATGTGTGGAAAAGTATTTCCGAACAGATGGGAGCCCTTGGTTACGTACGTAGCCCACAACAGTGCAAAGACCGGTTCGGAAACCTCAAGAAAAAATACTTCACCATCAAACAAGAACAACGATCGGGCGATGCACCCCCCTCCTGGCCCTTTTGGGATGAATTGAACACCATCCTAGGGTGCAGACCAACAGCATCTCCCAAAGTTTTAGTCGATTCTTTGGAGTCTTCATCCACGTAAGTAGCCTATAGGCTAGGCCTAGGCCTTGGCCCTAGCCAATATTTTAATAACTTGCAGATCATATTCAATTGTGACAGACCAATGCCTAGGCCTAATCTGCAACCACTGTTAGTCAAAAGTCCTACATGGGCCTAGGCCTAGGACCAACACTGAAAACCACTTTGGTCTAGGCCAGAGTCATAATATGGTAGGCCTAGGCCTAGGCACACAAACTTTCAAACGTTTTGGCTTGTTTTGAAGTGTTTTGTATATGGTATGTAGGCATTACCTCTTGACTTTGACCTGCTACTATAGCCTATAGTCAATCTATGCTGACTTGACTCTAGTTAAATGTTCATGGCAAATGGGATTTGTTGAATGATTTCAACCAAATAATTTCTCTTTTCTTGGCCATTCACTCCATCCCAATTGTAGTTTTGTACATTAGGTTGAGGATAAATAATATCAAATTGCTCAACATGCCCTAACCACTCTTGCCTAAATAGTTCGTTGGCATTTTCACATAAATTATGTAACATAACGCATGTTGCCACAATTTTGACAGTTTTTTCAAATGAAGTATCGCACGGTTTAAGCAAAACTCTCCACCGACCCTTTAATCTACCAAAAGCGCACTCGACGACCAAGCGCGCTCTCGACAACCTGTAATTGAAGTGCGCCTGGTTTTGAGGTAAATTGTTTCCAATGAAAGGTTTCATCACAAATTGTGACAACGGGAAGGCCCCGTCACCAATAATGTGGTACTTCTTATCAAAAAGTCCTGCAGTTATACGTCTATTTAAACTGCATGTTTGGAAGACCGCAGCATCGTTGCATCTACCAGGTGAGCCTATATTTATATATGTAAACCTACAAACAAATGTCTATAATTACACACAGAAAATGCATTACAAAGATAGCTTTTTATTATGCTTGATTAATTTTCAATGTAGGCCTAGGCGTCTTGATCATAAAGTACCATATGAATAGGACTAGGCCTAGCCCAAGACCAAATTCAACCTTGATTTACCATAGGCCTAGGCTCAAACCATAGTTCTGTATTCAAGTGACTTGATTCTGTACAAGTTTAGTTAATACTTATGAGCTCACCTGTATTTAAAATCTACTGCAGCCATCATAATGGTCGAATGCCAACCTTTATAATTATAGTACTCTTCTCCATATTCCTCTGGAGTAATGATCGGAAGGTGGGTAGGGTACCATCAATAGCACTCATTGTATTCGGGAATTGCCAGTTTTTTAAAAATCCCTGAGCCATTAATGCTTGCTCCTCCTCTGTTGATGGGAATTTGATGGTATTTTTGTAAACATCCCCCATTGCATCGCAAAATTCTTCGACAATATTACATACTGTAGACTTCCCAATGCCAAATGCGATTGCTACTACACCAAAATCAGACCCAGATTTAAGGTAAAAAATAGCCACAGCAACGCGTTTCCTCACATGTATTGGCTCTCGCATAGCAGATCTACGTCTTGTTAATTGTAATTCGACGTTCGTACATATATTGTCGAAAGTACTTCTTGACATTCTGAACACCGACTGGAATTTATCGTCTGGCCAGTTAGGAACATCCTTCTCCCAGAAACTTTGATTTTTAACGAATGTCCAAGCACGTCTCCCTCTCCCTCGACGTTGTGCACATGAAACCATGTTTGCCAAAACAAATCTCTTTCGCTTTCTTATTTTGTCAATACTTTGGTTTAGCCGTTGTCTTTGTATAAACCACTGACCTACCACAGCTGTCAGCAATCCAATTAATGCAGTCAAATCCATATTACCCTGTGACATACGCTGTCAAATTGGCGGAGCGGAATTTTAAGGTTATGTTGACTGTTTATGTTAATCGCACCGCCTTCAAAATTCACCGTTCATGAGAACCTAGGTTTAGATGGCAGCACTAACCTAGGCGCTCCTGTTGAAAGGTAGATGAACTAATTTGGTACGATGGTAACTGTTGTGTCGTGTGAACGCTCATGACTTACCCTGGTATTATTACCCACGTATCAACTGCAGTAATGAGAACGAGGTCTAAATTACTGGTCTACTACGTGGGTAACTTGAATTACCCGTGTACTTCCTGTGTCTAAACACAAGCAGGTTGCTACGTGGGTACGATATTTAACGCGGGTAATTACTCTAGGTTAACCACGTAATCGACACAAGTTCTTCTGTGTAAACGCGCGAAGGTTGGTACCAAGGTAATATTATAACCTCACTTAATTTTGTCTATTCGCGGACTCTCGGTCAACATCCATTCGTCAGAAGAAGCTTTTTACATGAAGAAACATCGCTACTTATTCAAGTTTCTGGACAAGCAGAAGTCCAAATGAAATTCAAGAGGATTGATAGATATTTGGACTTAACGTCTCATATTTTTGCAACGAGGCTAATCGAGACAATGAGTGGGTGATATATGAAGATGAACTAGGGGGGTGTTCGGAGGAAAGGGTCAAGTAGGAGAGCGGGGAGAAAAAGGGAAGGGGGGAAAGGGAGTGGGGCAATGTGGACTGCATTTCGTCTGACTTCTCCTTCTCGACCTGTCCGGCTAGGGTGGCCCTACCAGAAGCATACGCATCCGCCGGCATAGCTCGAGGAATCATCAAAGCGCACAAACCTGCCCACCACGATAAGGTAGCAGTCCCTGGGCAGGCCAAATGAAATTCAAAAACAACAAGCGAGGACACAATGCTGTGTGGGCAAGTATTGCTTCCCAAATGGAAGCATTAGGTTTCAAAAGAAGCATTCAACAATGCAAAGACCAGATTGGAAATCTGAAAAAGAAGTTTTTCGCTATCAAGAGAGAGCTACGATCAAGCGATTCCGTACCCACATGGCCGTATTGGGAAGATATGAACACTATTTTTGGCTGCTGACCAACAGCTGAACCTAAAGTACTATTTGATTCACTGGATATGTAGTAAAGCGCCATCCTCAATTGCGCTTCACTTTATTTATTAAAATATATTTTTAATAGTTGAATCCTCGACCACTGATAAGTAACCATAAAAATAAATAGGGTTATTGGCCTCGTCTTCTTCCGCAAGGATGTGACGACTTTAAAATAATATTTGGGAGCCACAATCGATGCTTTGTTGATGGAACTAGTCCACGGAGATACTTAACACGTGGGCATCTTCCATCGTGTCACCAGATGTTCCACCACTATAGGGTTTAGCCAATCAGAATCGTTTAAATAAAATCTCCTTATATGGAAATGTACGAAATCCTTCAGATATATATAGTAGATGTCAATCGGGAAAGGGGATTATTATACATTACAGTTCAGTGCAGTATGTAGTCGACAGTTTTGAAGTCTTACAGTGTTGGAACGGTTGAGTGGTGTTGATGCGGACCCGCCGAGTGCCCGCTCATCGTCTTCTTGTTACCGGTAAGCTACAATGTATTTCACAGTTTAGAGTTTAAAGTGTTTAGATGTAGTAACTTCGAAATTTCCCTATCAGTGGCTGGCCCTTCGATATGTAACCTTACTAAGTACTGTATATCCAGAAATGTTTTGTAGAATCAGAAACGTTCTATTGAACCAAAAATGTTTTGTAGAACCAGAAATGTTTTGTAGAATCAGAAATGTTTTGTAAACCGTTGTAAATCCATGGTTGGTCGGGGATTTGAAACAATGACTAAGTCCATCCCGATTTATATTGCTGTCTCTCTCTCTCCTGATTAAAGTAATTATTAATTGATTAATTGTGTTGCCAACCTGCATTACCCTATCGTTAGGTTATCCAAAGCCCAAATCCCAAGGAAAGTTCCTCTAGGTACTCTATCCCAACTAGGACGGCGCGTCGTATTGGCGCGTCATAACATTGGCGCAGTCGGTAGGACTCTTTGCTAAGGGGCGTTAGTTTAAACGATATGATGACCTGTTATGTCAAATAGACGACAACCTCCCCCACGACCCAAAGCCCCAAAACCAATCTCATATCGCGACCGTACTTCCAGTTTCATGCAGGGAGAAATGAATATTGAATTGGCTCCCCCTGCAGAAATTATGGCTAATAACCCGACAATTGGTGTAGGCAGTTTGATTGGCATGATAGACACGTATTCAGGACAGACTAGTGGACCAGACGTGGAAGAGTTTTTGTCAAACGTAAACGAGGTAGGGGAGTTAGCTGGTTGGAATGAAGGCTTTAAAATCTCTATCGCAAAGTTGAAAATCAAAGGTGCCGCGAAATGTATAATTGATACAGACCTTAAAATAAAAAATGCTTGGGTTAATTTAAAAAAAAAATTATTAAAACAGTTCAAACCTATTGAGCAGCCCGGAACAGCACTGACAACCTTTATTGGCCTCAGTCAGAAACCATCAGAGTCAATCCCTGAATGGACTGCCCGAGTACGGTTATATGGATTAAAAACCTTACATTTAACGGGAGAAGAAGCTGTTGATAATATCCGAAGGGCGATTCTAGAAGAGTCCCTGAGGACGCAATTTGTAAAGGGCCTACGGTCCGATACAAAGCGACAAGTGTTGTCGCGCGGCCCAGCTACTTTTACAGAGGCCATAGAGATCGCCACCGACGAATATAACAACTATCTGCAAACCCAGCCTTCCCGACAAGTCCATGCTCTGACTGAAACACCTAACCCGATTAACACCCAGAGACCAGAAACCCGCGGCTTTATATGCTTTAATTGCGCGCGTAGTGGCCATATGTACAGGGAGTGTAAGGCACCTCGTGCTACTTGTACTATGTGTAATCGAACTGGCCACCTGACCGAATTCTGCCGTAACAACAATAACACCCGTGATAGTACCCTAAACCCACCCTTACAGTCCGGAGGAGGCAAAACGCAGGCACGTAGCCCCGGAGGAAGCCCGCAGACGCGTGGCCCCGGAGGAAATAATTTTGTATGCTATAATTGCGGGGGTAATGGCCACAAGAGTAGAGAATGCCCATCCCCTAGGGAACCGAGATCGTATAATAGCTTTGAACCCAACTACTCGGCACGCCCCAATAATTTTGCGAATCAGGGTAGAGGTAGAGGAAGAGGAGGTTGTCCTAGCGGTAATGCCACCCCAAACTAGAAAAGAGTTTCGAGGGCGCTTCGCCTCGAAGCTCCGAATGGGAGGTCGCAGGGAACGGAGTGCCTGTAATCCGTTTCATGAGTGGTTCGCAAGGACTCCATGTTTCATTTACTGTGCGCTCGAGGCCTTGCACCTTCCTCATTGACACAGGAGCAACTATATCGCTTGTCAAGGAATATGCTTTAGGAAGAGAAAATTTAATCATACCAGGTAACATTAAGGTGCATAGTTTCACGGGACAGGAACTAACGATTCTCGGCGTGACCGATCTCGTGTTGTGTAGCGATGAGGGAAGTCGATTCCAAGGGCAATTTTGCATTGTACCGGATTGATTAATGGGGCTTAACGTCTCATATTTATGCAACGATGGCTAATCGAGACGATGAGCGGGTGATAATGAAGATGAGAAAGATGATAATGAAGAATACAGCCACATCCGAATCAGATTGATTGATTGATTAATGGGGCTTAACGTCTCATATTTTCGCAACTATGGCCAATCGAGACGATGAGCGGGTGATAGTGAAGATGAGAAAGATGATGATGAAGAGTAAAGCCAGATCCGAATCAGGTCCATTATACGTCGCGTGGGTCGTCATACGGGAGTCCAGAAAGGGAGGGCAGGGCCAAGTGGGAGGAGCAAATGTCGACGGTATTCTTGGCATGGACTTCTTAGTCCACCACAGAGCTAAAATACTCCTGACAGAGCGACGATTGCTTCTTGATAACATTTCCTTGTCGTTCATGCACGTTGACTGTTCATGTGAACTACGTACTAACCATGGAACCTGTAAGAAGAATGTATACGTTTTGGACGAAAATATCGCTTGTGTCAATGAAAATGCAGAAGTTGAAATTGTAGAAGATGTTTATGAAGATGTAGTAGAAGAAAATTCAGAAGTTGATGAAGATGTTGATAAAGGTGTAGTGGAAGAAAATGCAGAAGTCGATGAAGATGTTGATGCAATTGAGATTGTTGATGAAAATGTTGAATACAAAGATGAAAATGTAGGAGCTGATGAAGATGTTGATGAGAGTGCAGAAGATGAAAATCACGAAGATGCTGAAGGAAATGTGTAAGATGTTAATGAAAATGAAGATGTTGATGAAATTGAGATTGTTGATGAAAATGTTGAATACAAAGATGAAAATGTAGGAGCTGATGAAGATGTTGATGAAAGTGCAGAAGATGAAAATCACGAGGATGTTAAAGGAAATGTTGAAGATGTTAATGAGAATGAAGATGTTGATGAAATTTAGATTGTTGATGAAAATGTTGAATACAAAGATGAAAGATTGATGATTGATTAATGGGGCTTAACGTCTCATATTTTTGCAACGATGGCTAATCGAGACGATGAGCGGGTGATAATGAAGATGAGAAAGATGATGATGAAGAATAAAGCCACATCCGAATCAGATCCATTGTACGTCGCGTGGGTCGTCATACGGGAGTCCAGCAAGGGTGGGCAGGGCCAAGTGGGAGGAGAAATAGTCAGTGGGACAGTGGGAGGGAAGGGACAGGGTCTCTTTTTGTCGCCTCTTACGACTAGCAGAGTCACTCTGGGCCGAAGCACGAAGACGTTGAAGGAAATGTTGAAGATGATAATGAAAATGAAGTTGTTGATGTAAATGTCGAATGTTTTGATGAAAGTGTGGAAAATATTGAGAGAAAAAATGTAATGGAACCAATAGAGACGGGCAATGGATGTCTAAACGTAAGTGAATACCCGTTAAGAAACATTGCTATGAACCCAGACCCTCCAGATAAAGATAGAGCGGACGATTCTAGGCCAGGCGATAAGCAGTGTAGCTTAAATGTGTTGAAGAAAAAAGTTAGGTTTCTGGACGTGACCCCGAGTTCAAGCGAAGCAATAACCCGAACAGATAACACACCAGTCACCATGCTCGCGCGCGTTGTGCTAGCAGCTAGGACTGAGATGTATTGTCTAGCATTACAAAAGTATAAATTGTCGTCTGACAACGATGCGGTGTTTGAACCAGATGAAGACCAAATCGCAGAAGGTGTTTTCGTAGCTACCGTTCTATATCAGCCTCAGGACTCTAACCCATAAGGCTAGTTAATACCACTGACGAGCAAATAAAAGTATATACTGGCACCACCATTGGTCGTGCAAGAACATTAGATCAAAGCGAACTTATCGAACCCAAGACCCACGGAGTAGTCTGTGGATTAAGTGACGAACATGACTTTAGTCAAGAAGTTCGTGATTATGCGCGTGAGGAATAGACCAGTTACGCTAGTTTTGTTGAAAGCCATGTGGATGAAGCCGATTTTAGCGCCACTTTTAACTTAGATCATTTACCCAAGGATGAACAAAATAAATTACGTATTTTATTAGACAAAAACAAGGATGTGTTTTTGACTAAGGGTAGAAGTTTAGGGTTCACTACTAAAGTTAAGCATCAGATAATTACGGAGAATGAACAGCCAATCAGGAAAGCTCCATATCGTGTTCCTTATCATCAACGCGAGGCATTGCAGAAAGAAATTTCGGAAATGCTTGATCAAGGAATAATCGTACCTTCTGTCAGCCCATGGAGTGCACCCCTAGTTTTAGTGAGTAAAAAGTCGTTAGATGGTACACCCACGCTTAGACCTTGCATAGATTTTAGAGCATTAAATCAGATAACAAAAAGAGATGTGTTTCCACTTCCTAATATCCATGGCATATGTCGGCATATGTTAGGAGGAACGACCCAATATTCGGTGTTAGATTGTGCTTGTGGATTTTGGCAAGTAGAATTAGAACCAGACCACAGAGCCAAAACAGGGGTTTCCACCCCTTATGGACACTACGAGTGTGTAAGAATGCCATTTGGTTTGGTTAACGCACCGAGTACATTCTCAAGATTAATGGATTCTGTACTTCGAGGAATAGTCGGCCGTACCTGTTTTGTATATCTCGACGATTTGATAGTGATTTCAAAGACCCCTGAAGAACATTTAGAAAGGTTGGAAGAGGTATTTGGCAGATTACGAGAAGCCAATCTTACATTAAAGCCTGAAAAGTGCAACCTCATGATGAACCAAGTAAATTATTTAGGCCACATAATTACCCCAGCCGGTATCCGACCAGACGAAGATAAGATAAAAACGATTAAGGAATTCCCAATCCCTAAAAATGTAAAACAGATCCGTTCATTTGTAGGACTAGTGAGCTATTACCGCCGATTCATACCTTCGTTTGCCGAGACAGGTCGACCCCTAACACGATTAACTAAGAAAGATATCCCTTTTGAATGGACATCGGCTCAGCAACAAGCATTTGACACCTTATGCAACTGCCTGTGTTCGTCACCCGTATTAGCCTACCCTGATTTCGAAAAACCCTTCATTGTCACGACAGATGCATCAGGATTAGCCATCGGCGCTGTGATAAGTCAACTTAAGGGAACGTTTGATCATCCCATAGCCTACGCCAGTCGACAATTAAATAGTGCCGAGCAAAAATACTCCACTATTGAAAAAGAATGTTTAGCGGCTGTTTATGCCGTCAGAAAGTTTAGATGTTACCTGTATGGAAGGCCTTTCACCCTGTTCACTGATCATCGACCCCTAAGGTGGTTGTTCAACTTAAAGGACCCCTCGTCACGATTATCGAGATGGGGTTTACTACTAGCCGAATATCCATGCACAGTCGAATATAAGCCAGGACGTGAAAACACAAATGCTGATGCCTTATCTAGAATAGAAAAAGTCGCTCAAATAACGCCTTCATACAAACCCGTGTGGGACCGAGACAAGATAAAAACCGAACAAAGGGAAGACGAGAAGCTTATCGAGCTAATAAAGCAATTGATCAGAGCCCCAAGATGACGATTTCTATTTAGATGATGATGGTTTGTTGTATAAATTTCGATCTCCTACTGAAAGGCGTGATAAATTAGTCGCACCTTCTAGTATGGTCCCCAAAATATTGCATGTTTATCACACGTTACCCCACTCTGCACATCAAGGTCTAAGTAGGACACTCGATTTGATAAAATCTATGTTCTATTGGGACAAAATGTACAGGGATGTAAAAAGATTTTGTCAAGCCTGCCATTCCTGTGCCGAGAGAAAAACACCCCCACATTTAAGAAGAGCACCCCTTTGTAGATTCCAGGAAGTAACCGCACCATTTGAAAGAATTTCGTTAGATATAGTAGGACCACTAGTAGTATCAAACTCAGGCATGAAGTATATCCTCACTTGTCAGTGTGCTTTTACAAAATATCCCGAAGCTATAGCTTTGCCCGATCAAAAGAGTGAAACTGTAGCTAAGGCCTTTATTGAAAATATTATTGTTAAATATGGAGTTCCCTACCAGTTGCTTACCGATCGCGGAGCAAACTTCACAACAAAGTTGATGAAAGATATTTGTGTATTGTTAAAAATTAAGAAGCTGTAAACTACCCCGTACAATCCTGCTTGCAATGGACAGCTCGAAAGAAGTCACCGAACATTCGCTGGCATGATATCCCATTTTGTAGGTAAGGACCAACGCGACTGGCCTGATTGGTTACCTTTCGCCATATTAGCTTATAGGAGTACGCCTCACAGTGCAACAAAGGAAACCCCATTCTTTCTTATGCATGGGCGTGACATAGTTTTACCTTTCGACGACATTCTCTCACCCAGAAAAATTCATTACGGCGTTCATGAACAATACAACGAAGAATTAAAATTGAGGTTGCAAGTCGCTTTTGAAAATGCCAAGGAACATCTTAAAATAGCCGCTGATAAACGTGAAATTCAATATAATAAATCTAAGAAAACGAAGCCTGTTACCTTTAAGTTAGGGGAACGTGTTTACATAAATAGTCCTGTAATTCCAGTGGGACTGAGTAAGAAATTTGTAAAGAAATGGTTAGGACCATACCGCGTAATATTATTGCCTGGACCCGTGACAGTCGTTATAAAGGAAATTTATGGAAGGAAGATTCAAACTGTTCATGTTAATATACTCAAACCCGCAAGTACTCTTGACGATTTTCCGACCGGTTGTTATGAAGACGGACCAGTAGAACCAAGTGTAACAGAAGTAAGCGAGACTTGTGTCACGCATAAATCTAAATCGAGCCCCGTACTATTCGCTGACGAAGACGACGACAACGAGTATTTGTACTGTCGCCAATTAGAGCCGGACATAAATGACGTAATAACTGAACCGAATCACATTGAACTTGACCCTACTGATAACGGACCCAACGACCCAGATAGACCGCCAGCGGACGACGCTGCCGTCTTAGAAACTCCTGAAGTCGAACCCGATCCCCCTCCGAGGACTCTCCCTTCATACAACCTGAGAAGTCAAGGGACGGTGCCCCGACAACCATGGATTTCTAACAGAAGGATTTGATGGATCCATTGTTAGATTAGCCATTTTAAAACTATTAGATAGAAGCGAGAAATTAAGCAACCAAAATAAATATATATAACCATAAAGGGAAAATAATCATAAAAAGGGGGTTTATAATGAATATTCACATTGAAATTGTATTGTAACTTGTGACTAATAATGATCTAAGCTTTGTTATAGGAATTACCATGTTCTTCTTGATGTGTGCCTTGTTGACGATGGTGTCTGCCGATACAATGTCATTATCTAAGGGCGTTGTTTTCGTGAATGAAGGCGAATACCTCTTGTCTGGAGACAAGTGGATCGTCACTATTGATGTCTACTATCATCATTTTCGAGAAACTTTGGTTCAATTTTCGTCGGAATTAAGCCAACTTCGTAACCTTAATATTACCAAAACACCAAATTCAAATGATGCTGAGATTAAGGACTTTATCAATCAATTTGAACGAGAAATCAAACAAATAAATGTCGAGGCTCAATTATCAATGCGGCAAGTTAATGAACTAGAACGCACGTTAATGCCATTAATCAAGAAAACTTCTATTAGAAACAAACGAGCTCTGGTGAATGTAGGAGGAACTTTGCTTAAATATTTATTTGGGACCTTGACCCATGATGACCTTAAACCAATTAATGAGAAAATACAAAAACTTGGTGTAATTACTAAAAGATTTGTACATTTAGCCAAAGATCAGTTAACCATCATGAATGACACTATTACTACCACTAGAAGAAATCGAGACTCCATTCAATGAGTTAATTTAGCTGTGGGATTGTTAACGACCGAAGTAAAGAAATTAGATGTAGAGTTTACTGAGAAAATTTCATACCTTGAATGGAAAGTAAATGCAATTGGCATTTTAGGCTCATTAATGCGAACTCTAGAGTCGACTCTCGACGATATAAAATCCGATATAAATTCATTTTCGCAAGCCTTAGATATGACAGCGCTTGGAAGATTACATACATACTTCCTCAACTCTGACTCGTTGTTTAACTTACTAACTGAAATACAACCGCGTTTACCGGATAGACTAACGCTTATGACAACCCTAACCAAAGATGAAGTTTATGCATATTACGTTTTAGCGAGCGTGCATGCTGTTTCTTTCCAAGGGAAAGTACGATAGGTTACGATTCAAGATGGCGCCGGGAGCGGACACAGTATCTAGTGGCTCCAGTTCTAAAGTAACTTCTAAATGTAATAAGTGTAACAAAAAAGTGAGAGACGGTGTAACTTGTTGCCAATGTGATATACGAGTACATCTTAAGTGCGCTAATCCTGTTTTAAGTGAGGAATTGGATGAAACCGCGATAAATTATTGGGTGTGCAGTGAGTGCATAGAGAAGATTAGACAGTATAAGGTGAGTCATGTGAGTCGGGGTAATGTAGGCCCGCCTGACGTTGGCTTGCCTGCAGATATTCAGCAAGAATGCTTGTCGTTAAAAAGGGAAAATTACTTCCTGGCTAAATTGGTTGAAAGTATGAGCTGTGAGAGGGCGTATAAGGATGAAAAAATCAAGTCGCTGGAAGCGGAGATTAAGACCCTGACCCAGGTCGCTGGGAAAAAATACAGTGATGTAGTGGTGGGTACTGGTTCAAACTGCCTTGCAGTTAATATTGTCCAAATGGAAGGAGGATTTGGATAAAAATAAAGTAATATTGGCTGTTTTTTTAGATTTTAACAGAGCCTTTGAAACGATCGATAGGAAGATTTTATTAAATAAACTTGAAGCGTATGGTGTGAAGGGCACTGTTTTAAAGTGGATTCAATGTTATCTTAATAATAGAAAACAATATGTTAAGTTCAAAGGGGTAAAATCCCAGAGTAAAATAAATGACTATGGAGTGCCTCAAGGATCTGTCCTGGGGCCTCTATTGTTTATTATATATATATAAATGATTTACCAAAGTGTGTTAGGAATGCTGTGATGAATTTATTTGCTGATGACACTCTGATATCTGCTTCGGGATGTTCCTATGAAGAAGCATGTGCTATACTTAACGAAGCGTTGGCTCAAGTTAGTGACTGGTTAAAAAGAAATAAACTTAAACTTAATGTCACCAAAACTAAATGTATGTTACTAACATCATCAAAGGAAAAGAAAAATGCAATTGTTAATAGTACTCAGTGGGAGGATGTGTTAGTATGTATTGATGGTGAAAAACTAGTAGTTGTAGATGAGTTTAAGTACTTAGGGGTAATTATTGACGAACACCTGACTTTTACTCGCCATATTGATTTTATAAATAAAAAAGTTAATAAAAAGCTGGGTTTTTTGACGAGAATTTCGAAGGATCTCTCACTTTGGGTGAGAAATCTTATTTTTAAAACTATTATTATGCCACATATTACTTATTGTTCAACTGTATTGTGGGGTATTTTTAATAAGGACATGTATGTGCTTCAAAAGCTTCAAAATCGTGGCATGCGGATAGTATTGCGGTGTAATAGAAGAACCCCCATTAAAGTGATGTTAGAAATGTTGAGTTGGCAAAGTATTGAACAAAAAATAGCTATGAGTGTTCTGATATTTATTTACAAGATGGTACGAAGGAATGGGCCGGTTAATTTTATCAATGAGACGCACTCCCACGATACAAGAGGAAGTAGCATGTTAGTTGTGACACGTAAAAATAAGACAAAGTCACAAACATCTTTAATTTATTCAGGTTTTATATTGTTTAATAAAATGTTGAAAAAAAATAAGATGACAAGAGATGATGTTTTAAGATACTCGCTGAATACTTTTAAAGGTGTGTGTGCCACCTTTGTTGACAATGAATTTGCATAATTTTATCTGTATATGTAATGTGTGTTGTCCAGGTTGTTAATAATTGTATATGATGTAATGTAGTAGCTAGTGCAGCTAAAATAAAGAACATTATTACTATTATTATTATTATTATTATTATTATTATTATTATTATTATTATTATTATTATTATTATTATTTATTATTATTTGTTGAGTTACCTTTAAAAGCACCTGATCGTTTTTATAACCTATACAGAGTTTTACCTTTGCCATACTTACAAAACGGAAGTAGAGTGCATATTTATGTGCAGCCATCACATCCATATTTCGCTATTACTAACGATCAACTAACATATTCGGTCTTAAGGAGGGACAACACTGAAATTTCTAACTTCTAAAGTTTCCATCAGAATTAGATGTGTTTTTGTGTGTGCATTAATCAATGGCTGAGATATTAATAGCAACAAAACAAAAATTTAAAAAAGGGAAAAATGGCATTGTTATAAATTTCGTATTGTTGATTCAACAATGAATTAGCCGGGACATTTTCACATGAGCACCAAACACCATAATTGATATATATATATATATATATATATATATATATATATATATATTCTTGTGAAGCTTAATAACCATTTGAGGTACACACGGATGGATTATTTTTTCATATTTAAAATACAGGAACAATTTATTTTTTACTTATAACAATTATTTACATTCTTCGATTTCCATTGCACGTTAAAGTTTAGGATTTTTTTATTATTAATCTACCAAAGGTAAAAATTATTCCATCCTTGGGGACCTTCCTTTACTATTGAAGAATATTCACAGAAAGTTTCACTTTGATTGCTCAAATATTGTAGACACTAAAATGTCCCACCTTCTGAAAAATGTAAAAAAAAAAGTTATCCTAGAAATGACTGTCAAAGTTTAGTAAGTTGTGAAATGATCATAGTAATCGAGTTCAAACAAACTTCAAAAACAGATATCAATAATGAAATGTAAGTATTGTGTGTTCAATCTTAGGTTTAGAACACAACATAATATTTGATTTAAAAAAAAAAAAAAATGGAAAAAACGAGATTTTATTCAGAATTTCAGTGTTGTCCCTCCTTAAGCACTGAAGATTTAATACAATGTGTTGACCGAGGAATGAAAATTTGTCCCCCTCGTTGGCCAGTGAGAAGACACACTGAGCCTTCCTGCCTCTTCTCGTTATTTACCGGCGATACTGTATCTGCCACCACAAATTGTGACAAGCGAGCAGTACAAAGTTATCCTCCGATATTTTATAGATCAAAAGACCATTATACGTGGATCTATTCTGTCAGTTCCCCTATTGAGTGCATTATGCAATGTCAAGAGAAGCCCTCTGTAAAAACCGACTGTTACAGCTAAGCAGTTAACTGGAACAGGAGTACTAACAGTGCCTCCTTCATGCTTTGTCACTAGCCCAACCTTTGTATTGTTACCACACTCACAGGGCGTCAGCTTTGTAGATCATCCCACTAAAGTGTTCAGATTACCTCCAGTATCCTCTATCTTAACTAGACGAGAGGAACAGTTTTTGAATACTACAACTGATCCTGTCATATTTGAGCAAATAAAAACATTAATTGATCAATCCAGTAAAGAAAATAACAAGGAGATAAAAGGGATAAGCGTGTCCACGCTTTCATCCGAAATACCCATGAAAATATGCATTTGCTAGTTCAAAAATTGGCAATAATGAAGGTGATTTCTGCAAAAACACCAAAAGATATTCTCCGAGAGTTGTGCTGTGATTCTAGTAATGAGACGTGTCTGCTGCGGCAATGCAAAATTTGCCAAGACAATGTCATTATGTACGAGTTGTTTGCTCCCACTGATACGGCAGAGTATCATCAGTGGTCAACAAAACGAGAAAAACGGATGTGCAAGGATAAAGAAAAAACGTTCAAATTACATCTAAAGACACCATCCACTGTGCATCTGGTAGGGTGCAATAGAAGAACTTCTTGTAAACGGCTTCATGATACATAATGATTTTAGCGAGAATTACGCTTGCAAATATAATGCAGAAGCCTAATCAGTACACTTCGGTGCATCTCGCACACTAGTTACTCTACGCACTGGAGTGTATTATTTCTAATGAAAGGAGAAGACTGAGAGTAAAACATTTTGCTCTTTATCAAAGATTGATTGATTGATATTTGGGCATAACGTCTCATGTTTTTGCAACGAGGCTAATCGAGACAATGAGTCGGTGATATATGAAGATGAAAAAGGGGTCAGTTTGGGTTTACGGCATGATCCATCCGGGATCTGGGCACACTGTACTGGAGGACATTCGGGAAAAGTTCCCAAATACAACACTTCATTTTGTTAGCGATTCCCCTGCAACTCAGTACAGGAATAAGAAAAACCTTTTATGTGATAGCTACCTACCTGCCGACATTGTTGCCAGGGCTCCGTGAAGCTACATGGAACTTCTTGGAAGCGGGCCATGGGAAGTCGGCCGCAGATGGGGTTGGGGGTACGTTAAAAAGGTCAGCAGATATGTTAGTGGCACAAGGAAAGGATATCCCTGATTTTGAAACGTTATATGAGGCATTGCTGAAGAAATGCACAGGCGTCAGTTGTTAAGCATTTCCGAGGATATGATCAACCACGTTCACACTATACTGCAAAATCGAAAGCTGTAAACTTTGGAACAATGAAGGTTCAGCAAGTGACATTGAACCAGGAATCTCCTGAATTCTCAGTTTCCGGAGTCTCTCGTGCTTTGAGTGTAGCACTGGAGTTGTTTGCCCACATTACAGTGTTGGGGGTAAACTCTGGGCCATCAACCATGAACGTGACACTGTAGACGACTCTAAGATTGATTGATTGATGGGGCTTACCGTCTCATATTTTTGCAACAATGGCTAATCGAGACGATGAGCGGGTGATAATGAAGATGAGAAAGATGACGATGAAGAATAAAGCCACATCCGAATCAGATCCGTTGTACGTCGCGTGGCTCGTCATATGGGAGTCCAGCAAGGGAGGGCAGGGCTAAGTGGGAGGAGAAATATTCAATGGGACAGTGGGGGGGAAAGGACAGGGTCTCCTTTCGTCGCCTCTTACGACTAGCAGAGTCACTCTGGGCCTATTCTACCCCGAGCCGAGATGGGTCTAGACGACTCTAAGAAATCGGTGAGGAGCTGAAAGCTTTGGATGATGACCCTGTTAAGACAGGTAAACCTTTGACATTTCAACTAGGCTATAAAATATGTTGGTACTTTTGGTGCTGATTAGTAAAACTTTGCAGTCGGGTTTCAGATATTACCTGCCTTAAAGCCGGGGATTGGGTAACAGTTACATACGAAGATGTTTTGTATCCCGGGGAAATCATAAAGATAGAACCAGATGGCATTACAGACACTGTCATGTACCATGTGGAAAAGATGCATACAAATGGCCATCTAAACCAGATATCTGCCGTTATAAACTTACTGATGTTAAAAAGAAAATTTCACCCCCGATTCCATGTGGCAGCAGAACATCATAATTTTACTTAAAAAGTTTCCCTTTGGCTTAAGCAAGATTATTGAGATAATATAATAAAAATGAATAATACAAATATTAATTGATAATTATTGAGTGCTGGTGTAGGCTCCAATTCAACAGCCTACCTTCGTGGTGTGATAAAAGCTGCCAATCGATAAGAAATAGTGAAATAAATAATATATTTGCGTAACAATTTCTCGCGGTTTTTTGCGTCTTGTAAATGTTTGATCAGCTTTTATCGTACCACAAAGGTAAGCTGTTAGATGGTATATCCCATCACTCAATACTCCAGCCAATTGGCATTCTACTAACAAGATTCATATGTAAAATAACATAAAAATGATATCTTCAATTTTATTGCTTTGTCATCATCCTGCCACGTGCCATTATCCTGCCGCAGTATTTTTTTAAACGTGGTGGGAAAGGGGGTAAGAAGTGAGAAATGATCACTGCTGATTACTTATAATGATAACAAAGTGTGCACACAAAGTTTTCTGTTAAGTTTTGAAAAAAAAAAAACATATTAAGTTTATAGAGAAAGCGGAAACTGAAAGGTACATTAGTGTGGATATACCCACCACCCAGATTCTTGTGCCAGTCAAAACAAAAACAGCACAATCTTCTAGATGTACTATTTTCTTGTGATGACTGGTGAGTTTGACATCATAGAACATTACTTTCTGGTGCCAGGCAACACTTTCCTGCCAAGTGACAGCGACTTTGGTGTCATTGAAAAGAAGACTCGCAAAACAGACTTCGTGTATACCCCAGAAGATTGGTGCAAGCTTGTGGAGACATCAAGGGTAAAAAATCCATTCATGGTGCAGAGAATGGCTACAGATAGTTTCAAAGACTTTTAGTCAATAAATAGCATCTTGAAAATAGATGCCAAAACAACAACAGGGGAGAAAATTTCTATGCAGAAGTTAACAGGTGTCAAAATCGACAAAGAAAACCCTGGCTCTATACTCCTGAAGCACACCTATTCAACATATGTGGCTTGGAAAGAGGTCAAGGTGTATGTCAAGAAGGCAGGGCGACAGACTAAGGGCCAGAAAACAACGGTTCCTTCGAAGAAACTGATGCAAGAGTTCCCTCAAACTGTAACACTTCTGCATTCAAACGGTCGCCCGATTGCTCCTTTGAAGTTATAAGACCTGCAGAGTCTACTGCCATTCATCCCACCTATGTACCACGACGTCTACAACAATCTTTAAGCGTCAGAATGAGATCCTGGGCCCGGATTCACACAAAGTCTTAACTTAGGGTTGGCCTAACTTTAGGACCACTACGCCATTGGCTGATACGGACCTGCACATAGCCTCGACTTGACGTTGCTAAGAAACCCTAGTGAATAACAAAAACTTGAGACCAAAATTTAGGCCCTGTCTCAGTTGGTCTTATCTTTCTTCAAAGATGGTGGCAATACGTCTATGACTTTGAAGTGTGAGCATAAATAAATATCGTTTGCTTACCTTGACTATACACATCTCTGTTTTCAGAATGTGGAGGTATTGATTGATTGATTAATGGGGCTTAACGTCTCATATTTATGCAACGATGGCTAATCGAGACGATGAGCGGGTGATAATGAAGATGAGAAAGATGATAATGAAGAATAAAGCCACATCCGAATCAGATCCAATGTACGTCGCGTGAGTCGTCATACGGGTGTCCAGCAAGGGAGGGCAGGGCCAAGTGGGAGGAGAAATATTCAATGAGACAGTGGGGGGGGAAAGGGGATTGGGGTGTGGACTGCACTTCGTCTGACTTCTCCTCCTCGACCAGTCCGGCTTGGGTGGCCCTACCAGAAGCATACGCTTCCGCCGGCATAGCTCTCGGGATCAACAAAGCACGCAAACCTGCCCACCACGATAAGGTGGCAGTCCCTGGGCAGGATGTGGAGGTATGTGGAGAAAACAAAACACTAAACTTTAAAACACCGCCTTGCAATATTATAAGTTCACTGTGATTTCCACGAAAGTAGCTATTAATTGGGATGTGGAGTAGGCATACCATGGATTTATAACAGCACATACAGTACAGCAGGACTTAGGACCTGTCCTAAGTTAAGACCTTTTGTGAATCCGGCTCCAGATGAATACAATATACACTATGTTTGGCTCTTAATTGATTAATGGGGCTTAACGTCTCATATTTTTGCAACAATTGCTAATCGAGACGATGCTTGGCTCTTAAGGTTTCATTATGATAAAAGTATTAGGCCTATGTTATACTTATATTTTTTCAGATTCGTTACTTCTGGGTTCAGCGCAATATCATAATGACTAGGAAAACGCTGTTTGACGCGTTGATAAGAGAGCGCGTCCATATCTACGAACTTTCGGCGAAAAGTTTTCAAAGCTAATAAAAACATCAATAATTTAACAACAATACAAGAATGCGCATTGCAAACATTATTCTAATTTCCATAGCTATTATACTTCCCGACATTGTTGGACGTCCTGCAGCGTGCGTTGCTAAGATTTTTCGTTGTCATTCTGTCTAGTGTTTTCAACACGGTCCGCCACCGTTACTAACAGGTATTGACAGCAATAGAAATGTAGTTTGTCCTCTAATACGTATAAGATCGCGTTTATATTAGTATATTCGTGACCAGACAAACCTCCACAGGCCCGGCGTCTCCTATAGGAGACACAAAACATGCCTGTTTAGATCATTTATTGACTGAGCCACCCTTGCAGAAATTCTAGGATGGATGCCAAGAGTTATGGTGCTGGGCTTAAATAAGTCGGCGATATCAGACAAGAATGATGAGGTTGAGAAGAACATTATCAAACAAAACAAACTGGATGTAAATAATGAGAAGGTTAGTGTCAAGAAGATTGTGTCGTTCCAAGATAGGCGTTTTCCAAACCAGATGAAACTGGTGCTGGAGGTTGACCCAGAGTCCAGAAGAAGATTGATAAATAATGGGGTAGTGCATCTGGGGTGGCATTATGGGATGGTGAAAGACCACATGTTCGTTACGAGGTGCTTCAGATGTGCTGGCTTTGGTCATAGTCAAGCAAACTGTAGAAACAACAGAACCTGCACAAGATGTGGCGAAGATCATGACCTGAAAGACTGTGATGCTAGGGATGACGAAGTCAGATGTGCGAACTGCGAAAGGGCTAATCAAAGACTAAATCTAGAGCTGGTTATCTGGCACAGTGCACTTGACAAAAACTGGAGGTGTTATACACACCAAATAAAAAACTTGGGGAATAGAATAAACTATGATTAACTGGAAATAGTTGGAAAGGGAAGAGAAGACAACATAGGGCAGAAGAAGATTAGTAGGCCCACAAAAGGAAGGAACATTTATCAAATCAATCAAATCATAGTAGTTAATGCGCAAAGTCTAGTTAAAAATGTAACAGACATAGACGAACACAGAAATTGACATTGTAAATTATAACTTAATTAGGTGCAATTCCAACAGTAGAAATACAGGTGGGGTAGTAATGTATATAAAAAAGGTGTTAAGTATTGGGTGTTAAGAAACAAAGCATACACAAACAAATGCTGGGTTCTCGGATTGATTGATTGATATTTGGGCTTACGTCTTATGTTATGGTATACTTTGAAGATAATATGTATTTTATAAATAATGTATATAGATCACCAAATGGATGTAAAACTGATTTCCTGTCTGATTTTGAAACATGATGGGACAAGGATAGTGACAAATCGTGTGCTGTGATTTATGTACGAGACTTCAATATCAACTGGAATAGTGTAAACGACTCAAAAAGACTGAGAGAACTTATAAATGCAAATGGGCTGAAACAAATAGTAAATTTTCCAATGAGAGTGACTATGAGATCTGAAACAACAATTGACCTGGTGATAACAAATGAAAAAAGATGTGTTCAAGTAAAAATAGAGGATAACTTCAAAGTGTCGGACCATGAAACTTTAAGTGTAGAAATAAACTGTGGTAATGGTAGAAGACAGACACCTAAAAATAAATTTGTAGATGACTGGAGCAAGTATGATCAAAATACGTTCCACTGTGACCTTGCCTTTTGTGACTGGGAGCTGCAAAGTAGTGATGTAAATAACATTACTGATAGAATAATTGTAAATATAATAGAATATAAGAAAAAACAAGTAAACAAAAAAGAGATTAAGGTAACCCAATCTAGTAAACCATGGATTAATCATGAAGTCAGGGTTAAAATAAGTGAAACAAATTGTAAATACAAACGGGCAAAGTTCCTAAATACTGTTGAAGCTTGGGATAGTTACAAAACAAGTAGAAACTTAGTCAAAGCACTGATTAGAAAATATGAGAGGGAGTACTATAGTACAAAAATTGATGAGGTTAAACATGATACAACATTACTGTGGAAAACACTCAAAGGAGTAATAAGTACTGAAAACAAAAACTATGAATTGACAGTGATAAATGATGCAGATGGTATGGAACTTGAGGATGCTAGAGATATAGCTAATGCGTTCAACGACTATTTTGGGGGTGGGAGTGGGGGACACATTTGAACGGGGGACACATTTGAACATTTCAAATTTCCCGCCTATGCAAGCAAAAAGTTGTAGTTTCATAGTTTACCACCAGAGAGCATCACATGACACACAAGCATCCATGATTTGACATGGATGCACTGGATATTTTGAAAGCTGTCTAGTGTCTAATAATCATCAAATCTAAGGTAAGAAACCAAATTTACATTTTAATATTTGTAAGTATATGTAGGTTATTACAATCATGATACAAATGTGATATTGGTTGATATATCAGCCCTACTGGATGGTTTAAAATGTGCAATTAGTTGAAAACCAATATCAACAGGTTTTGGGGGGAAAATAGCATGTAGGCCTAAAATGGTGCCAGGGGGCAGTATTGAACAAAAATAGTGGGGCACATTTGAACATCACCACAATGCCAGTGCTGGTGGCCTAATGCAAGTTTATGGTTGGGAAGTATAGTAGGACCTAACAAATTTACAAGGACTAGTTAAATAAGGTGTTAGGGCAATCTAACTTGAGCCTATCAACTTGTTTTCAGAGAGGCTAGAAGCCTATTTTCTTTTTAAAATGGTCAGAACCTACGTGAAAAAAGACAAACCGGGCATCTATTGACGAAGACAAAATGCAAGAAGCTCTACTTTCTATTACAACCGGTGAAAAGACACTGCGTGGTGCTGCTTCATGCTGTGGGATTCTGCATACAACACTGTATTACCGACTCGCCAAGCAAAAGGAAAAGGAACAGACCGATGGTATGCCTAGTAACGTCAAATCATACTTTAATTTGTTGATTTATTACCGCATGTTATTTTCATGCATATCAAAACGTCTGATCTGTTAATTAATCCTGCTAAAATATATTTTTACAGATCAACAACCAGTAAGGCAACAAGCTAAGGTGCACTCGTCCAAGTATGCCAGCAATCAAGTTTTCTCTTCATCTGAAGAAGACATGCTGGAATCATACATATTGCAATGCTCAAAAATGCAGTATGGAATGACATACAAACAAATAAGACTTTTAGCATTTGACTATGCCATGAAATTGAATTTTAAAGTTCCTGAAACCTGAGTTGTAAAACGTCTTGCTGGAGTTGACTGGATGAAGAGCTTTATGCAGCAACATAAGAAACTTTCATTGCGGAAGCCAGAAAACACTAGTTTGTCCAGAGCTACGAGTTTTAATATTACAAATATCACAGAGTTCTTCGATAATTTCAAAAGGGCATTAAAAAAACACCCGTTCTCTGCGGATCGGGTATTAAACTTAGATGAAACTGGTGTCACTACCGTTCAGCCAGCACCAAGAGTGGTTGCTGGTACTGGGGTAAAGCAAGTCGGGCAAGCGGTGTCTGCAGAAAGGGGCACACTTGTTACTATGTGCGCAATCGTGAGAGCTAGTGGAAACACCATTCCACCTGTCTATGTATTTCCACGTGCTCGGTGTGATGGATGGTTAGGTATTGCTCGGATCTTGATTACGTACGCGCCCATCAAGTAGTTTCATCGCTTTGCCAAAGAGGACTCTCCTGCTTCAGCATAGAGGCTTACGACGGGGCTTGTTCGAAATGCACCTAGCGCAAGGCGAAGACCACTATGATGGACGGTATCGAGCAATTTAAGAGTCGTATCACGAGCGGAAGAGTATACAAACCAACCATAATCCATTTTTTATTTAATTAACGCTCCATACACGCGAAGCAGACAGGTGCGATCTGCACCCCATTTCGTGTTGCTCAGAACTTTTAAAATGTTGAGGGCTAACATGCACCGTTTTCTCAATTGAACAATTGAACAGCCAGTTGAGTTTCACGTCAAACTCCATACCGAGAAGACGGACATGGGGCCTGAACTGAAGCTCAACATCGTTGAAGGTCAGTTTTGGATCATTATGAAGTCCTCGAAGGCGACAAAAGTGAACGCACTGGGTCTTTTCGGGAGAGAATCTAGTTCCCCGAGCTCGAGCCCATTCACTGATATTATTTAAACCTTTTTGCACTTGTCGTTCTGTAATAGAGAGATTCACAGATCTGTAGAAAACCCTAAGGTAATCAACAAATAAACACAACATTAATGCTTTTGGTATGCATGCAATAACGCTATTGATACCTGTTGCAAACAAGGATACCGAGAGGACAGTAGATGAACTACTCTCTTGTTTACTTTTTGAAACAAGGAACCCCTGTTTAACTTTGTGATGAATGAGTAGGTACTATATTGGCCGAAATTAAGCCCTAATCCCACCGTAGGCCTCCGCCTAGACCCTAGACCTACAGTAGCCATAGACCTAAGGCCTAGGGTAGGATTAGACCCTAGGCCTACGATAGGCTTAGGCTCTAGACGTATGGTAGGCACAGGCTTAGACCATAGGCCTACGGTAGGCTTAGACCCTAGGTCTACGATAGGCTTAGGCCTTAGACGTATGGTAGGCACAGGCTTAGACCATAGGCCTACGGTAGGCTTAGACCCTAGGTCTACGATAGGCTTAGGCCTTAGACGTATGGTAGGCACAGGCTTAGACCATAGGCCTACGGTAGGATTAGAACCTAGGCCTACGGTAGGCATAGGCTTAGTCCCTAGACGTATGTTAGGCATAGGCTTAGACCCTAGGCCTACGGTAGGCTTAGGCCCTAGAAGTATGGAAGGCATTGGCCTGGACCTGAGGTTAGCCTACATCTAGGTGTGTATGAGATCTACCTATTTATCTGATTTGAGCTAAATCGTAAATTTGTTGGTTCCCTAGGTCCGAGTCAAAATGAAATCGCAGCAGTGGTGCTAGATTTTGAAGGAGAAATTTCTGAGGCCGACAATGGTTCGGATGAAGACGATAATTTGGATGATACAACATTTACACCGCCGATAGGTGCAGAAGAAGATTCATCGAACAGTACTAGCGAAGACGAAGCTGATGTGCCTCCACTTCCAACGCCTACTCAAGCCAACGGAGCCACCCGACAAGTGTTCTGGAGAAAATCGGAAGGACTTCAGTCCTCCTCTCTGATACAATTTTCAAATCGACATAAAGATTAACCTATCAGATCAAGTTGCCCGAATAATTAACCCTTTCAGGCCCAAATTAGTTTTTTCTTAAAAATATATTTTTTAAGTGTTGTGTTTCATTTTTTTCTTTATGAACTTCAATTGGAGAACCCTGAATTTAAGCGCAGTGAATGTAGCACTCTTTAGCCTACACTATTTATGATAGGTATTTGGGCTTAACGTCTTATATTTTTGCAACTTGGCTAATCAAGACGATGAGTGGGTGATAATGATGATGAAATTGGGGGTTCTTTGGAGGAAAGGGGCAAGTAGGAGGAGCGTGCAGAAAGGGGAAAGGGGAGGAAAGGGGATTGGGTGTGGACTGCATTTCGTCTGACTTCTCCTCCTCGACCAGTACTAGGGTGGCCCTACCAGAAGCATACGCTTCCGCCTGCATAGCTCTCGGGATCAACAAAGCACGCAAACCTGCCCACCACGATAAGGTGGCAGTCCCTGGGCAGGATGAAGAATAAAGCCACATCCGAATCAGGTCCATTGTACGTCGCGTGGGTCGTCATACGGGAGTCCAGCAAGGGAGGGGCAGGGCCATGTGGGAGGAGAAATCTTCAGTGGGACAGTGAGGGGGGGAGGGGCAGGGTCTCCTTTTGTCGCCTGTTACGACTAGCAGAGTCACTCTGGGCCTATTCTACCCCGGGCCCAGACGGGTTAGGACTAGCCTAAGACTAGGCCAACACCGGACTAAGTTTTACTTATTTTAAGTCTGATCTTAAATGCTAGGCCTAGGTCTAGCGTATAATGCAAGGAAATACACATCTGGCCTAGGCCTAGGCCTACATAGACTTGGTGGCGGTGTAAATGACAAAATAGGAGAACTTGCCCAGGCCTAGCTTTTACCATTGTGACATCCCCGTTTTCCGATATCCACACATCTTTAATGTAGGAAGATACAAAAAAACTGTAGCCTTCCCTTTTGTCCTACATACGCCCAAGAGACGCCCATGCTAAGAAATGACAACATTTTTAATGATTTCTTCCACTCGTTGATTGATTGATCAATGGGGCTTAACGTCTCATATTTATGCAACGATGGCTAATCGAGACGATGAGCGCGTGATAATGAAGATGAGAAAGATGATAATGAAGAATAAAGCCACATCCGAATCAGATCCATTGTACGTCGCGTGAGTCGTCATACGGGAGTCCAGCAAGGGAGGGCAGGGCCAAGTGGGAGGAGAAATATTCAATGGGACAGTGGGGGGGAAAGGGGATTGGGGTGTGGACTGCACTTCGTCGGACTTCTCCTCCTCGACCAGTCCGGCTTGGGTGGCCCTACCAGAAGCATACGCTTCCGCCGGCATAGCTCTCGGGATCAACAAAGCACGCAAACCTGCCCACCACGATAAGGTGGCAGTCCCTGGGCAGGTCTTCCACTCGTACTGCCGTTAAAACCTTAAGGTTAAAACTGGTTGAAATCCATTGTGACAGACACAGTAGATCGCTGTGAGTCTTACAGTTCGCATCGCCATCTGTGGACGTTTTCAACAACTAGCGTAGCCCCGCCCAAGACTACTCGTCCATTAGCTTCATGTTGGTAACATTGATTTTACATTGCATTTCATTGCATCCACAGGTGGTGCGAGGACAAGAGCTTGCACTTACACCAACGGGGGCACCAGTGGCTACGTTGCATTGTCACTCAGACCCTGGTCCATCATCTAATGGTAGTGTCAGCTTTACATTCCAAGAACGTAAATTGAAAAATTAGCTGCAACATGTTTTGAGCCCATTTAAAAGGTGCTTGGCACGGCCCAAAACACCAGAAAAACCCTTATTGGTAAAAGAAAGAGGGAAGTGTTTCCAACTGTAGTTTCATCAGCTAAATGGCGAGAATATTACGTCCAAAAAGAAGCAGGAGACAAAGGAAAGGTTACTAGGCTTGCAAGCTATTTTTTCATTTGTATTTTTTTGAGCAATGCACTTGTGGTTATAGTAGGCCTAGATACCTTGTCTAATTTTAAATGTTTGGATTGTTTTTATAACAGAATAAGTCAACCTCTGTTCACAAAGCTGCATTGGTTGGTGAGCCTTCAGTGCCTTTTTGCCAAAAAAAAGAAGACAAGTCGTAAAACTCGCTTGGTTCAATTACCATCAGATTCAGAGTCTGAAACAGAAGAGTGGGTAGCGAGCGGGTTATCTCAAAACTCTATTTGCTATAATGGGTTTAAAGCATATAATAAGTTAGACAAAGCACTTAAAGAGGAAAGTTGTATGGAAAGATTTAAAATTAAATGTAGAGACTATGTAATGAGAGAAGTGTGGTGAACCTGTAGGCTATAACTTGTTGGTGATTAATTTGTGTTACTTGTAAAGGAGACATGTATAAAATGGTTTTTGTAATATTAGCAATATGTGCTAAATAAATAATAAGGATTAAGACGAAGATCTCAGCGAAGGATTTGAAGGCATCCGCAACCAAAACAAGGGCTCTAGTTCTACTATAGAGAAAAATACGCCTACGCTTATTACAGATGGCAGTGTGATCGAAGATGGGATGTATGTGTTGGCATGCTTTGTTGGGGGAAGAAAATGCATAAGAGTGTATGCATTGTACAATCGGTCATAAATGAGGACGAAGCAGTAGTAATGGCTGTGAAGCCATGAATGGATCCAAAACTTTGTTTTTACCCAATGAAGACGACATCAGCACCACTAACCCCACTCAGATTATTTCCATATTAGATGAACCACCGCTGCAACAGTCTGGAAGCCGCCTTAAATATGTGTTTGATAAAGCAGTTGATGTAACTGACTAGGCTAACATGTTAAATCATTGCTTAATCAAGTTATAATAATAAGAAGTTTTTTTATTACTGTAGACTTATATTTTGCCCTACATTATGTAACCCTATGGCAGTGTGGGAAGGCCTAGCTAGGCTTATATAAAGTTACAGAGTTATACAATTATTTCATAGTATACCCATTACTGAACCACTTTTTATCTTTGACAATAAAATTTAGCCAAATGCAATATTTGATCTTACTTTTGAATACATTAATAGAAGGAGGGTACATTTCTGATAACGTTATAAATTTTCTGTTTTTATCTCAAGGTGATCCAATGAAGAGTATTTAACTAACTGTATGTGCAAAACAAACCCATTACTGGTGCACCCAACCTAGTATAATACATGATTATTGGGGCTTAACGTCTCATATTTATGCAACGATGGCTAATCGAGACGATGAGCGGGTGATAATGAAGATGAGAACGATGACAATGATAATCAGATCCATTGTACGTCGCGTGAGTCGTCATACGGGAGTCCAGCAAGGGAGGGCAGGGCCAAGTGGGAGGAGAAATATTCAATGGGACAGTGGGGGGGGGGGGGGGTAAGGGGATTGGGGTGTGGACTGCACTTCGTCTGACTTCTCCTCCTCGACCAGTCCGGCTTGGGTGGCCCTACCAGAAGCATACGCTTCCGCCGGCATAGCTCTCGGGATCAACAAAGCACGCAAAGCTGCCCACCACGATTAGGTAGCAGTCCCTGGGCAGGCCTAGTATAATACAAAGTTGTAAATATTCATCATATCGATGGTTAAGAACCAGGACCTTCTATCTACCACTTTCTGCAAAAATGAGATTTTGGTTGCTAGAGCTAGGTAGTTTAATTTAAATGTGATTTTTGCTGGCAGGAACTTTTATCTTTTGAACAGATTTTAACAATGAAAAAGAGATTGCAGCGCTACCTTCTATATGTTTCTGGAACTGATTTGAAGGCAGTACCTTTTATCTGACACAGATGGCTCTTGCGGTACATGTGTTGACAGTGACACTGACAGTTCGCGCGCTTTGCAGCTTCTGTCAAGCGTGATCGTAGTGTTATACATTTTCCTTTCGTTGTTTGTTTTAAAAAGTGATTGCTGAGTACAGGTTACAAGAACTTAAGAATTCGGTAAGTAAATAAGTTAAATAACTAATACGTTTCATGATTGTTACATACATAAACTTTGAGCTTCCCTACAAAGAAAGGTGACAAGACAAGATAAGCTAGGCATATCCAGGCTACAATTTCATCTCTACTTTCTCATTCTAGGGATGGACTGCACCAAATCTGATTTTGAAGACAACGATTTGTCTGAAATTGATATCTACTCAAATGATGAAATATGTGAACTTATTGAATCGAGTACAAATAAATCAATTGGTAAGTGAAAATCCACATTATTTATGTGAGCTATCCGGCCTTGACCACAAGAAAAATTGAGTTTGAGTTTATTGGGTTTAAGGGCGCTTCAACCAGTTAGGTCATTTTGCGCCACCAAGATGGTGTTTTGCAAGCTAAAGAATTAAGGAATTATGAAAGTAGTAATTATGTTTTAATTTTATATGTGTTAAATTTAAGTTATTTTATATTTAATGTTGGTTGTAATGTATTTTTAAAATTGTTGAAAAAACTGTGTGCGGACAAGAAATTTTAAAAGTTTATCACAATTCTCGTGTGACAAAAGTTCTTCATACAACAGGGAAAGCTTTAATTGTGTTTTCAACACATCCTGTTTGGTACATTCTGACAATATGTGACGTACAGTCAGAGTAACGTCACAAGTGTCACATTTTGGGACAACTTTTTCTCTAGTGAGGAGATAGCCATGAGTCAAACGAGTGTGGCCAATGCGAACCCGTGCCAACACAACCTCTTCCCGGCGAGAAAGACGGGAAGATGGAGGCCGAACTTTATTGATTAATTTAGGCATCACACTATGCAACTTGTTTAGTTGCACTTGGTCCCAAGCAGCTTGTCGTTTATCTAAAATGACTTGTTTGAACGCACTCTTGACATCTGGAACAGGGACGATATCGAAGTCAACATGGCGATGTTGACAGGCTGCCTTTGCAGCCTGATCGGCCAATTCGTTTCCTTCGATTCCCACGTGTCCAGGTACCGAGCAAAATTCGATAGTATAATTCCTCGAATTGAGTTTCTCCAGATAAAACTGAACGTTATTGTTTTTGAATATATAATAAACAACACCGTGCTAGACCGAGTTGAATTGATAAGAGATCTAGGTGTAATGCTAGCTAGTGACCTGTCATACCGGAAGCACCTGGACATTATGAAACCCAGGGCATTTAAACTGCTCGGTCTCTTGAGACGCAACTGTCTCCCATCAATTCTCCATGTCGATGAGCGGGTGATAATGAAGATGAGAAAGATGACGATGAAGAATAAAGCCACATCCGAATCAGATCCATTGTACGTCGCGTGAGTTGTCATACGGCAGTCCAGCAAGGGAGGGCAGGGCCAAGTGGGAGGAGAAATATTCAATGGGACAGTGGGGGGGAAAGGGGATTGGGGTGTGGACTGCACTTCGTCTGACTTCTCCTCCTCGACCAGTCCGGCTTGGGTGGCCCTACCAGAAGCATACGCACCCGCCGGCATAGCTCTCGGGATCAACAAAGCACGCAAACCTGCCCACCACAATAAGGTGGCAGTCCCTGGGCAAAATATACATTCGGACTATAATAGTTTTTACGTGGTTACTTTGTGTGGCTTTACGTGTTAAGGTGTCGTTTTTTAATATTAAATAATGTGTTAGTGCGTTTGATAATATGGCATGGAGCCTTGTAAAAGTATCAATATAATAAACTAGCTTAATAGTCTCTATAAAAGTGAAACATTCATCGAGTGTCAGTGTTAACATATTATTATCGTTATGGATAAGTGGGTCGTTAGAAATGTTACCAATCAACAGGGTTCAACACAGCATCACGTTTTACCATCCACATCCACAGTTCAACAGCAAAATTTAGTTGACGACAAAACTACAAAAAAAAAAAATCCTGCAAAAGCTTCAGTTGAAAGCACAACAAAAATTAGAAAATACCAGGACGAATATCTTAACTACGGATTCACGTTTTCAGTAGTTAATGACATACAAAGACCTCTTTGCGTAATATGCACAGATGTGTTGGCAAACGACAGCATGAAACCCGTTAAATTGAAGAGACATTTCGATACAAAGCACTCAGATCTAAAGAACAAGCCAATTGATTATTTTAAACGTAAATTACGAGTTCTTGGACAACAAAAAACACTTATAACAGAGCACACAACTGTATCAAAGAAAGCCCAAAAAGCGTCGTATGAGGTATCGTACTTAATAGCCAAGGCAAAGAAGCCCCATACAATCGGCGAGTCACTTCTGTTACCTGCGGCAGTAAAAATAACCGAGATAACTAACGGGAAAAAATACGCTGATGACCTGAAACTCATACCCCTTTCCAACGATACTGTCGGTAAACGTATTACTGAAATGAGCGATGACATACGGGCTCAGCTCTTAAAGCGAATTGTTGACAGCCCTAAATTCCCTTTTCAAATTGACGAATCAACGGACGTGGCTAATCAGCTCAGCTCCTGACTTGCGTCAGATATTGTTTCGAATCACAGATGAATGAGGAACTTTTGTTTTGTGAACCATTAAGTGGAAGAACATCCGGAGAAGATATTTAAAAAAAAATTAACGAGTTCTTCGAAGATAATCATATTTCTTGGAGTAACTGCATTGGAGATTGATTGATTGATTAATGGGGCTTAACGTCTCATATTTATGCAACGATGGCTAATCGAGACGATGAGCGGGTGATAATGAAGATGAGAAAGATGATAATGAAGAATAAAGCCACATCCAAATCAGATCCATTGTCCGTCGCGTGAGTCGTCATACGGGAGTCCAGCAAGGGAGGGCAGGGCCAAGTGGGAGGAGAAATATACAATGGGACAGTGGGGGGGAAAGGGGATTGGGGTGTGGACTGCACTTCGTCTGACTTCTCCTCCTCGACCAGTCCGGCTTGGGTGGCCCTACCAGAAGCATACGCTTCCGCCGGCATAGCTCTCGGGGGGGGGGGGGGGGGGGGAGTATGCACAGATGGAGCGGCTGCAATGACTGGAAAAAACAAGGGGTTGGTAGCAAAAATTAAAACACTGTCTGAAAATGTTATGTTTACCCACTGCATAATTCACAGAGAGGCTTTAGCATAAAAAAAAGTTGCCCCGAATTACATGACGTTTTGAAAGAAGCTGTCCTCATAGTGAACTTTATTAAAAGTCGAGCATGGCAGTCGCGGCTATTTTCGATTTTGTGTAAGGAAATGGGTGCAGATCATGATACGCTTCTTCTTCACGCTGAGGTCAGATGGCTATCGAGAGGGAAAGTTTTGCGACGATTAGTGGAGTTAAAAGAAGAAATCCGTTTGTTTTTGTTAGACGCAAATGAAACACTAGCGGCTTACTTCCTGAATGAAAAGTGGCTGAGTATTTTGTGTTATCTCGCAGATATTTTCGAAAGATTAAATGACTTGAACACTTCACTCCAAGGTCCCAATACGAACTCATTAATTTTGCTCATGGACCACCATTTGGATACCCTCCGAGGTCAACCCAGCAGACAAGCCTTCCCGGGACGTACTGGACACCCTGCATGCGGCAGCCCTGGCGGCGGACTACTTATAACATAACTTGTAACAACCTTGTATCACCCTGTACAAAACATGTAAATCTGAATAAAGGAGCTTGCTCCCGGCCTAGCCTAGGCGTCTTCGACGGTCCTCGCTAGCAACAGCCTAGGCTATATAAGCCGGGCGCGCAGCGAGGGCGGGACAGTTGTCGGAGATGATTGGGCTAGGCCACATCATCATGTGTGGCACGGTCATACGTTGAGTGCTAAGTCTCTTTTAAACCATCATGGCGAAATCGCGACCGCGGCATCGACGCCGGGATATCCGTCAACGGATAAACCGGGGGAGCACGTCGCCTGCCGGCACCGACGAGCTGGCGCTCCTGACCACAGGGCTGCAGGGTATCGACCTTGATCCCGACCACAGTTCGGACAGTAACTTCAGTGACATTTCCGACTTCGTCTCTTTTAGTGTAATAGAAGAATGTTTCACAGACGATCAATTTGCGACCTACCAACAGGATTGTGACGAAATCCTAGCGGAATTAGGGGAGTTCGTTTCCTTCCCGCCGGTAGCCTCCTCTGAGGACGTCGCAGCCCGAGTATTAGACTTCACCCCATATTCGGCAACAGTGGATGGCTTCCGAATCCAGGTCCGGGCCGGACCTCATCCCCTCATCCGTGAGGTGTGCCGCGACCGCAGCGGCTATGACGAGATGGGGGATGAAGAGGAGGAGGCCGGTTCCCAACATAACGACGATCCACAAGAGGACGAGGAACTACCGGACCGACCGGACAGCGATGACGACGACGACGACGACCCCCCTTCGGGATTTCATTTAACAAAGCAAGTAAACCCTATGCCTGATTTACTAGTTCGCGACTATGTGCCGTTATCAGATCTCCATTATATAAGTGTCTCTGTACTCCCGTTACCTGTGATCGTTTTGCCACGTGACAATAAGGAGTCTCAATGGGTACAACACGTTACGACCTGGGGTGTGTCGTTGCCCCGCCCCTTGGACGCCCCTTTCATATTTAAGAAAACAAGACCCTCGGTCGAGATGGATACTGTGCTTGCAGACATGATAGACAACAATCTCTTGCGCGAGACACGGTGCGTGTGTGCTTTTCAAGCTTTTATAGTGCCGAAACCTGACCTTTCAAAGCGCCTAATCATCGATTACAGTGAGTGGACACCCTTTATCAAGGCACCAAAGTTCAGCCTGCTTTCAGCCGGACGGGCCCTTCAGGCCCTAAGGCCGCACTGGTCGGCAATAAAGCTCGATTTAAAGTCAGGTTTTTTCCAGCTGCGAGTGTCAGAAGCCACACAGACTTTTAATGGCATCTATTACGACGGAAAAACCTACGCACTCACGCGCCTGCCCATGGGCCATGCACTGGCACCATCCATCATGCAAAGACTCGCAGAAGCAGTGTTAGATACAGCCATGTCGCGATTCGGCATTTTCGCCATAGCCTATCTCGATGACTGGCTCCTGGCATCGCCTCATCCGCGCCACCGCGTGGCTGCGTACAATCGGGTTTCATTTCAACGAGAAGAGCGTGTTTATCCCTGTGACCCGCCTGCCATATCTTGGGCTTAGGATTGATTTGCCAGCTGGCACTCTGGCTCCTACGGCGGGTTCAATTACACCTGGCAACGTCTTATAGACAGAGTACTCGGACCAGACCTGGAGCCCTATGTTTTTGTGTACATGGATGACATCATTATTGCGACTCCAACTTTTCAGAAGCACCTGGAGGTCCTGGGAGAGATCTTCCGAAGATTGCGAGAGGCGTCGCTGTACCTTAACGTGGAGAAGTGTCAGTTTGTTCGGTCCAAGTTACGGTACCTTGGCTACGTGGTGGACAACAGCGGACTGAACGTCGATCCCGAAAAGGTGGAGTCCATAATCAATTTCCCCCGGCCGCAAAGAGTAAAGGAGGTCCGACGATTCTTAGGTATGGCATCTTGGTATCGGAGATTTATCCAGGATTTCTCGACAGTGGGGTCACCCATCACTGCTTTGCTAAAAAAAAATTCCAAGTGGGAGTGGACCCCTGCAGCAGAGGATTCTTTCTGTCGGATAAAAGAATGTCTTGCTTGTTCCCCAGTACTAGCATGTCCAGATTTCTCTTAACCATTTGTCCTTCAGACGGACGCATCCAACGTTGGCTTAGGAAGCGTTCTGTCGCAAGATTTGGACGATGGGGAGCATGTCATTGCTTACGGTAGCCGTACGCTGACCAAGTCTGAGCAACAGTTCACAGCGACCGAGAAGGAATGCCTCGCCGTATTATGGGCAGTCGAGAAGCATAGACCCTATCTGGAAGGCTCCACTTTCACCGTAATCACAGACCATCACAGCCTGTCATGGCTGCATAACTTAAAGGATCCCGTAGGTAGGCTAGCGAGGTGGGCAGTGAGATTGCAGCAATATGACTTCAAGGTCATCCACCGGAAAGGCTCGGCTCACGTTGTCCCGGATGCTCTATCGCGAGGTGTGGTAACCTGGAATTTGTTGGAAGTCGGGGCCCCAATCCAGGACCAGTGGTACCTCAGAATGTGTGACCAGGTGAGGGCTCAGCCTCAAAAGTATTCCCTTTGGAGAGTGGAAGGACTCACTCTGTGGAAACTGTGTACCGATAACGGGTGATTCCAGGTCAAATGAGTAAATGAGTTTTTGGGTACCATCTCCGATTTGAATGAAATTTGGTATACTCACTGGCACTATGACTGCCAGTTTCAGTATTTTTTTTTAGATTTTTTGGAGAACCAGCTCCAAAGTTATAAGGGGTCAAACATGTGACCCCAAATGACCCTATTCGCGTACTGCCGCAGCATTTGCCATCATAACTTCTTGCCAAATTAAGCTACAGACCTGTGTCATAGCTCTTTTTAAAGCTATTGATTAGGCCTTTCCATACCATGGTATTGCCATGCACTTAAAACATAAATATTGGTTGAAATAAGTATATACATTCTTGTGAGGTCAAAGGTCAATTGCATAAATGCTCCATCTTGGATTTCAATGAAATATTTGTATTTTATTCTTAACATAACTAGAAACATTTCCTGAATGTTTCAAGGTGCTATCTTGATGAGTCTTGGAGAAATTAATTTGTTTGTACAATTGTATGGTAAAACATTGACTGCAACAACTGTTCAATTAGTCAAGGATGTATATGATGACGAGTGAGCAGGACTGGATGATGCCTGGTATGAAAGACACTGTGTCAGTGAAAGAAGGTAACAAGAGGGTAATCCACCAGAAGAGACTTATGTTAAATAATCTGAAAGAAACCTACGAATTAATCAAAAACAAAACCCAGAGGCTAAAATTGGTTTTTCCAAATTTGCTGAGCTACTGCTAAAATACTGTGTTTTGCCAAGTTGAACAGGAACACATTCTGTGTGTGTTTGTTTTGTACAATACACCAGAATGTCAAACTGATGATTTTGGGAGCGAAACTACCGTCATTTGCTGACCGGAAATTCAAAACGTATCACCAAATTTTAGAAAATATGATGTGCTCATCACCTGGGCCAAAACCATCTAGGGAAATGCTTAGATTGTCCTGGTTCTGACAAGCTGAATCGTGACTTAGAAGCACTGTTTGATGAAGACATGGTTGATGAAATATCTTTTAAACAGTGGGAGACAACATAATAACTAAGTTATGCAAATGTCATCCGACGATTTTATCGCACGCCTAGTGGAGAAGCTTGTGATACTAAGAACTCATGATTTCATTGCCAAACAACAAGCACTTGAACCTGGTAAAGTAATTGTAACAGGAGATTTCTCAGAGAATTATAGCTTTATAGTGCAAGATGCAGCCCAGGGTTTCCATGGGAACAACAGCCAAGCAACTCTGCATCCATTTGTCTGCTATTATGTACAAGACGGTGATCTGAAACATTCCAGCTACGTTTTCATTTCTGATTGCCTACACCATGAAACTGTTGCCGTTTACTCGTTTCAGAAACAACTAATTCCACTTCTCCAAGAAAAGGGGGGAAGCATTTAAAAAATAACCTATTTCTCTAATGATGCTGCCTCACAGTATAAAAATAAAAATAACTTTGTCAATCTCTGCAAGCATAAAGCAGATTTTGGTGTTAAAGCCGAATGGCATTTCTTCCCCACGTCACATGGAAAAGGACCCTGCGACGGCGTAGCTGGCACAGTCAAGAGGCGCGCAGCAAATGCCAGTCTGCAACGTCCATATGATGAACAGATCCTAACAGCATTTGATCTATTTAAATGAGTAGAAACAAACATTTCAAAAAATATAATTTTTAAATTCGTTTCGATTGAAGACATCGCGTTAAATAAAGCAAAACTCGAAACTCGATTTCATTCTGTCCAACGTATTGTTGGAGCTCGTAGATTCCATGCCTCCATACCAACATCAAAAACCACCCTAAAAGCTAAACCGTTTTCTGCATCAACAGACTGTGAAAAAGTTGAAGTAATTGCTCCATCCAAAGGCCAAAGACACGTGTCATTTCAAGAGAAGTGACTATGTCACTATAAGCTACAAAGGCCAATGGTGGCTAAGATTTGTTTTGACAAAACTGGAATCTTCTAATGAACTTTCAATTTGTTTTCTTCATCCACATGGTCCATCACCTTCTTTTACATATCCATCAAAAGATGATGAATTGATTGTAAATATAGATCAAGTTCTATCAACTGCCAGAGTGGAACTGGGTGGACTTCGAGGCCGGACTTACAAACTAAATCAAGATGATAGTGATGCAGCAACAAGCAAGTTAACTAGTTTCTAAGTAGCACACTAAAATAGGTATCTCAAAACAACACAATATTGTCATAAGAATAATTGCAACAATTTAAAAAAGTGTATTTCAAATTTCCTTCTTTCAGTTTGATGGCCAAGCTACTAGTCACACACGATCGTAACGATATCTGAAGAAAATATTTAATTCCTCAAAGACTCATTAAGATAGCAACATGAAACTTTCAGAAACAATTGGTGTTTATATTTAGAATAAAACCATCATGTATCATGCAAATCCAAGATGGAGCATTTGTGTAATTGACCTTTGACCTCACCAGAATGTATATGCTTATGGCAATTATTGTAACTTGTGTAGTGCATTGTTTTGGTATTTTCTAAATAGGTATCTTCAAGAGCTTCAAAAAGAGCTATCACAAGGGTATGTAACTTCATTTGGAATAAAGTTATGGGATAAAATGTCTTCGCGATACACAAAAAGTGCTCATCGAGGTCAAATGTTTGACCTCGTATAATTTTGGAAACATTTGTCCGAAAAATTTGAAAAAAATTAGGGTTGCTGTTTGCCATGAAATCAGTGTGTGTGCAAAGTTTTATCAAAATCGGAGAAAGTCGACTTTAAAAAATATTTTAATTTTACTCATTTGACCTGGAACCACCCTAACACGAAGTTACCCAGAGATGAGAATAACTGGAAACGCGTCCTGCCAAAGGAATTACGGGAGGAAGCAATCAAGGAAGCAGACGACGAACCACAGGCCGGTCACCGAGGAATGTTTAAAACCATGAGTAGAATTTCTCTCTCCTATTACTGGCCGAAGATGAAAGCCGATGGCTGCCTATATGCTCGTAAATGTGAAGTATGTGCCCAGCACAAACAGGAGCAGAGACGTCCAGCCGGTTTGCTAGCCCCTCGCCAGTTCCCATTTCATCCCGGAGAAGTGTTGACAGTGGACCTCATTGGCCCGCTGCCTCCATCACTCAAGCAGAATCGCTTCATACTGGTTGTGCAGGACATTCATACCAAATGGACCTATCTCTTCCCGTTACGCCAAGCTACCTCACAACATGTATTGCAACCCCTCATCAATTCAGTCTTTCTAGAACAAGGAGCACCTCGTCTCCTTATTGTCGACAATGGACGACAACTGGTCAGTAGAGAATTCAGGGAAGCCCTCGAGGCTTACGGAGTCGAGGTACAGTTCACGCCATACTACCATCCCCAGGCTAACCCCGTGGAGAGAATGAACAAGGAGGTAGGAAATATCTTAGCGATTTTCGTGGGAGAGAATCAACGTCGATGGGATGTACTCTTGCCCCAAATCCAATATGTTCTACGTACCAGTTGACACGAAACTACCCAATACACCCCCGCCTATCTCCAACTAGGGAGGGAACTAGGTCTCTCTGGACTGCAAAAACCGGAAGGAACTATGACTCTCTTAACAACAACAGGTAACATCTGGTTCGGGTTCTGTTGTGGGTGGGGGGGGGGGGGGGGGGCGCTTAGCGGTAGTGGTTTGATTGGGCTACCTAAAAATCATATTCTTGTACCGTTTGTACCCAGGAAATGCGGTTTTGTAGGCCCTAATAGTGTGGGTAAAAATATCTCGTGTCCGCATTGGTTCATTAAGCCTAAGGAGTTGGGTGAGCATTTGGATGCCAAACATTTTCTTACCCCTGTGTGGGTGTGCGCCAAGTGCTCCAACCCTAAAACTTCAGTACACGGTGCCCAGGTTCACTTTAAATCCTGTAAAGGACCTTCCGTCCCGGTAGTTACCTCTTTTCCTTGCTTGCTTTGTAATCCGGTTAAGTACTTTGCCAATTTAAAAGGGAGGTCTCAGCATGAACGTCATGCACATATCACAGAACGTATGGCGGCCAGAATTTTTTTGTTTATTTGGGCTTAACGTCTCATATTTTTGCAACGAGGCTAATCGAGACAATGAGTGGGTAGCACTCATGAAGATGAAATATGGGGCTGTTTGAAGGAAAGGGGCAAGTAGGAGAAAGCGTTAGGAAAGGGGAAAGGGGAGGAAAGGGGATTGGGGTGTGGACTGCACTTCGTCTGACTTCTCCTCCTCGACCAGTCCGGCTAGGGTGGCCCTACCAGAAGCATACGCTTCCGCCGGCATAGCTCGCGGGATCAACAAAGCACGCAAACCTGTCCACCACGATAAGGTAGCAGTCCTTGGGCAGGATGGCGGCCAGAACAGTGGTCGCTCCCACTGTTCCTCGGGAGCGGGTCCGGTCTGTCTGGTCTGCTGATAAGATTGCTGAGTTAAAGCAGCTTTGCCTTTTGCACCGGGATTCAGTTAATATAAATCAAATTATAGCTCAGTGTCTTCCTTCCAAAACAGCGAAACAAATTTCGGATAAACGTCGTGATTTTCTTTGCGTAGCGGAGCGCGCTAATAAGGACCCTTCAGGTCGGTCGGTGATAGGTGCGCTGTCAACCCGGCTGCTGTTTGGTTGTATCTGTACAGTTCCGTGACCTCTAGCGACCTTCACTACCTTTCGTGTCGAGACGAGGTAGTTCGGCTATGTTCGCAAACAACACAGACAGCACAGTTGAAGCCTTGTTAGTGTTGTGAATGCATCGATTCCCTGTACATATTGTTCTTGATATAGGCCTAATATGCCGAAAATAGAAGTAAGTGTTAGTGATCGTGCCAGCGAGTTTGAAGCCGACGGATATTATGTGTCAGGGAAATTGCTCATGTGCAAATTCTGCAATTGCCGGTTGGATCACAAACGCAAGGATACGCTTGTGAAACATGCGGAAACTGAGAAGCACGTGAAAGGAAAGGCGCGATGGGCGGAGCCAGGTACTTCAGGTAAGAGGCAGAAGACTCTTGAAGAGCATTTAACAACTGCTAAAAGAGCGAAAGAGTTTAAAGAAGACTTCATTCTACACACAGTGGAGGCTTTTGTGAAAGCCAATATTCCGATGGATAAGTTCGATGATCCGGCAATTCGCGAGTGGATGAGTGTTTATGTGAAGGTGGGTGGCGATCTTCCGTCTGCCAAATTAAAGCAATTTCCCATCAGATTTCGGTGGCAGCACATGTTTTAAAATATGTGAACACAAAAAACAAAACTCTTGCAATTTGTGGGGATCAAAACCGTTCTTTGCTTCTACTATAGGTGTATGTTAAGCCTAGTTGCAGGAGGATGGCTAGGTCAAAATACATAATCATTTTATAACATTAGGCCTACCCTTTCTATGTATTATAATAACTGCCAACTGGCATAATATGTAATTTGAATTCTAAATAACTTCAGTTTCCATGTATATTATTTTTTGATATATGTATTCGTATGTATTCACTGTTACATAAGCGGAGGATGCAAAAATAAATAAAAACATATAACACCACTTTTTACATTTTTAAAAACGATTTTTGGTGAAAAATAGAACCATTTACAGACACCTCTACTCATTAGACTTCCTTAGTGACATAAATGACTTCTGTAAGCATTTAACACAAAATTGCACCTGGAACTTTATTTTGATGCTTGCAGTGCAGTGGCAGCCCAGGATTACAAGCTGTTAGTGGCTTTTCCGAGAGATTGGATACTTGTTGTGTTGATGATGAAAATAACGGGGTCTGGGGCGGACCCCCAGCCGTCGGAAGCGAAAGAAAAATTCTGTGAAATCTCTTCACAAGTACCCGGAAAATGACTGAAGATTAAATCAATATTTGAAGGGGGGAGGGGGGGGGGGGGGGAGCGATTAGGTAATTACCCCTTTGTATCAGGCAGTGGCGTAGATGGTTTAATGATGGACCTTTGGACGAAAACTCATGGGGGGGGGAAGTAATTACCACCCCTCCCTGTATCCGCTACTGTCATAAATATTGCACAAGATGTTTCAAGGAAACGCATACATTTTTAGTAGGTGGTACCAAATAACAAATTTATCTAGGGCTTACAGTACGCAAAAAAGTCTCTATATACTAAAAACAAAAGATGTTAAAATTTCAGCCAGTAACTGTGTTTTATCCTATGTTGTGGGTGTCAGGGAAGTATTTTTTTTTAATTTAGATAGAAAGTCGACAGAACGATCAGTAGTGATCGTGGTAAAACACGTCGAACTAGCGGATATAGGGGGGGGGGGGCGATCCGATGGGGCGATCGCCCCCCCCCCCCCCCCCCCTCCCCATGATTGTCCAACCAAAGGTCCATAATCGTTAAACCATGTAGTATATGTACGGTACTAATACATAGGGGTAAGACCTGTTCGACCCCTCCCCCCCCTCAACTTTATAATGATTTTAGATTAGTGCTAATACCAACCCAAGTCATTTTCCGGGTACTTGTGAAGCAAATTTAGCCGAATTTTTCTGTCCCCCCAGACCCCGCTCTTTGCAACAACGCAATTAGTATCCAACCGATAGAGGTGGCTCAGCGGTAAGACGCAAGACTCTAATTCGGGAGGTCGCCGGTTCGATTTCGGTCACCGGCAGGTCTGACTGAAGATTTTTTCCGAGGTTTTCCTCAGTCGTAAAGGCGAATGCTGGGACTGAGTCATACTATCAGCCCTCGGACATTCCTTCCCAACTATCCAAACACCCTAATAACCTAGTTAGTCACCTGAAGAGGGGCACATCAGGTAAAGCTGGTGTGCACCCCGGGATTCCTACGAAAAATTATTATTATTATTAGTATCCAGCCACACGGACAAGCCACTCAGGATAAAATCATGGGCTACTACTGCTGCAAACACCTAGACACAATAATGGCTTCCTGATGCAATTTGTTGTTAACAGTAAGTTGTTTCTGTGTTCAAGTCTTACCCCTATGTATCACTACCGTGCACGATTAAATGATTTTGGGCCTTTAGTCGGACAATCGTGGGGGGCAAATAAATGCAAATAAATTGTGTTATGCTCTGTGATAGTGTTTTTAAAATGAAAAAAAAAAAAACAATCTTCAAACGTTTTTGTAAAATGTAGATAGCTCAATGCGTCAACCCCTGAGCACCCACACCCAGCGCCCCTGAGTGGGGGGGTCAGAGATCGAGTAGAGTGGGGGGGGCAATTGCCCCCCCGTTTTTAAGCGCCTTACCGTAACAAAATTTAAAGTTCAAAGCGATGGAACAGGTTTGTACATATGAACGTACTATATATATGACATATTATGCTGACACGTCTCGATATATTTTACTTTTGCTCTTGTTCAAATTTTCCGTTACCTATTATAGTGTCGGGGGGGGGGGGGGGGGGGGGGTGCTAGGGCACAAATGGGACCAAAGAGGTTAGTAATTTTTCTACAATCGCCCCTCCCATGACTGAGTTCTAGATCCGCCACTGAAAACACGTGGTTTTACACGAGACTCGTGACCCCTACCTCCCACACACCAACCAACTAACCCTTACCGCCAAGAGGGGTAGTGCTGTAGTACCTGATTTCGCCACCGACCGCGACAGTTCGTCAACCAACGGCTCAGTGCAGACTGCAGACACTCTTCACTCTTCAGCTTCACTGTTCAGTTAGTTGTTGGCTACAGCGGTTCTTGTGTATCATCATCATGTTTGCGCTTGTTTTATTTTTGGTCGACGGTTTAGGATATGTGGTACATGTAGATAATATTCAAAATTTTGTTGTTGAGAAGATGAAGGTTAAGAAGTTTTGGGTGAAGTACCCACCCAATGGTATAAAATATAAGGCGCAGGTAAAAAGGATTCATGGTAAGTAATTTAACTATGTCCATCCGTTAATGTAACAATGACTTAAAATACATGTATTTAAAATACATTTGTATTTTGTATTTAAAATACATTTGTATTGTGTATTTCAAATACTGTTTTGCGAAGTATTTGTATCTTGTATTTCAAAATACTCAACTTTGTTGTACCTACCATTGTATTTAAAAAATACCTACTCAAATGGCTAAATCCAACAAATTAAGCTTGCCAACCAACAAGTAAACAATCAGTTCAATTTACAAATGTATTAGTTATTTTCAATATTCAAAACATATTTTTTTTTACGCGTGCACTTGCCTCCTATTATTTCTTGTTTGTTCAATTATTGAAGTAAATTGTGTTGAAATTCATTTTTATTGATTTACTAGTTAAACCTGAGGCAGCCTGCTGAGTTCCAGCAAAATGTATTTTTTTTTTTTTTCAAAAAATATTTATATTTTTGTTTTTGAAATACAAAATTGCCATGTATTTGTATATTGTATTGAAAAATACTGTGTTTTATAGTATTTTGTATTTCAAAAATGTTTTTTTGAGTATTTTGGCCATCACCGAGTTAGACTAGTTTGGAAATAATATTAAACGCACGGGACGGGAACATGAAGTAACGGCAAACGCGTGTTAAAAGCAGACAAAATCACTTTTCTAACGTAACTTTTGGTACTGAATCTGAAAACCAATGTTGTCATTCATTTTCATATTTCACCCCTAAAACGAAGTAAACCCTTATTTAGACTTGTGCAGATAAAAAGAGTAAAATATGTCAAGTAAAAATTTATTTTAAAATATTACCTGAGAAATACATGTATGTCGAATATTTTCGCTACTGCAAAATTTGTGCGCATGGCATACGTTAAGACGAAAAAAATGTGCATGAATTATTACACGGTACACCATTGTAAAGCATGTGTCCTATAGGCCGACCACGCCATGCGTTAGAAGGAGGCGCTACCAGAACTCATCTCCGCTTACGGGAGGCTACGGCGGACTGCGGGTTATCAAGAGATTCGAGATGATTACTAGTCACCATTACTGTTATGCATTGTTACAAGACCGCTGACGCGGCCTTGAGCCGCTGCTGGCTGTCCTTGTTGGGACAGTCACTTTGTGGAAAACTCGACATTTTTGGGATGAGTCACTTTTTTTTTCTTTTTTTTTGATGTCACTTTTTGGAAAACTTGTCAGTTGGAAAAAAGAAAAAAAATTTTTAAAAAAAGTTCATGTTGAAAATTTTTAGAAGTGATGTAAAAATTTTCGCGTTTTTTTATGTACATGTCATGTTAATTGGTCGTAGATACTAATTTTAAGAAAGAAACTTGAAAACTGTGTGATTTTGAAAAAAGAAAAAAAAAAATCATGTCGAAAAATTTCTAAGTGTTTGAAAATTTTTCGAGTACCCCACTTTTTGGAAAACTTGAAAAAAGTTGAAAATATGAAAAAATTAAAATTATGGTAAAAAATTATTTTCATGTTGAAAATTTTTTAAGTGTTAGAAAAATGTTAGAGTTCTTCTATGTACATGTCATGTAAAACTGTCGTAGATACTTGAGTAAAGAAAGAATCTTGAAAATTGTGTGATTTTGAAAAAGGGAAAAAAAATTAAAGTACAAAATGTACATGTATCATGTAAAACTGTCGTGGATACTTGTGTTCAGAAAGAAACTTGAAAAATGAGGGATTCGAATCGAGGACCCATATGGCACTGGACACTTGAACTCTATTTTATGCTATGCTACAACATTGGGCATTTTATTCGTTAAGCATTGTGTAACACGGGCGCGTATAAAAAGTCCGGGTTGAGCTTTTTCGGTGATTTAAAGATCTCGTATATTTAATATTGAATCACGCTTTTTAAAAAAGTGACACGAAGTCTGTAACTCATACCGGTCGCCAACAATAAGCCATCAAAGACAAACGTGAGTGTCAAAATTGATTATCTTCAGATTACATCATTGTATACGGCACCCTTCCGTCGTCGTGTTTTGAGCTTTTTCGATAAATTAAAAACTAAACATATTTCATTAAGAATGTAAAAAAGTAATTCCGACAAAAAAATTCCGAAAAAATTCATAACAAATTCGTACTTTGGGGGGTCAAAACCAAAAAGTTGAATTCTCACACGTTCAAAAGCTTCCCGGTACGTCCCGGAAAACGTATCGTCAATTAAATGAGCATGTACAGAAAGGTATTGAAACGCACTTTTAGTTGATATCAAATTGGATTGTCCGATTTCAAAACGGGACATTTGGGGGACGTTCAAAACTGAAAATTATAAATAAAAATTACAAAAATAAGGGTAATCCATCAAAAATTGCCGAAACGGTAAGTGCCCGGTACGTCCGGGTACGTTCAATTAATAGTCAATAGCCACGGAACGTGCACATTTGAGTTTAAAAAAATGTAAAAAAATTCCAACATGCTTTTTTAAGACATTGAAAATTCTCATAGACAAGTTCTGGCAAAAACACGGCACGAATGAAATCCGTTAAAGCACCGTAACTCGGACACCCGTAAAGTCTAATTTTTGAAAGTAACATTTTCAGATAGATAATTGTCCATTTTTTAATACTAAACACAAAGTTTTTTCGAAAGCATATTTAAAACACCTTTAATATACAAAACAAAAACTTTTGTATGCGTGTTTTTAGATCGCCGTGAAAAGTGCGTTGCGCGAACGTCTGTCATTCGGTAAGGGGGTGACTTTTCGAAAATGTTTTTTCATGCCCCTGTACGGGCAAGTGTTCAGCATCGGCCTAAAGAAAAAAAAACCATTTTGAAAGTACCAACTTGACGCAAAAAAATCAAAACTGAAACCGTGTAGCGAAAATGGAAAAGTGCCCATAACTAAGCATCCGGGACGAAATTCAAAATTTCACGAGTATTTAATCAAGATTAATGTACGTGCTTTAAAATGAAAAAGTCGAGAAAGTTTTTAAACAAAAAATGTGGAAAAAAAGCCTTCCTCGCGCTTTTTAAAAACGCACTTTACCAAATGTACACAATTTGATTGACGAAACTTCCGAGACGAATCGAAAAAATTTCCAAAATGTAGTTACCCAGATGTTGACCGAAGGTAACGAAACAAAAACGAATGTTATATCTCGTTTGGTTCGACGGGCAGGGCCGTTTGAATGTGACGCTTTAAAAACGTACCAAAATCGTCAAATTGAGATTTCGAAAAATTTTCGTTTATAACATTGAGTTTTTTTTTTTTACAAAAAGTCTAGATGTAGGATAATTTTTCAGATGCGTTGGTGTTTAAATTTTCTTTAGATGCCGTAATAAGCCCGCAGCCAGCAGCCTCATCATCTTCGACCGCCTCATCACCTTCAACAGCAACAATTCCCGGAAAACAGCAAATTCCATTGAATATTTTACAATCCCCGAGGACAAATTTTCCCCACAAATGAAAGACATGATAAGAGACAGACAAATGATAAGAGACAGAAAAGTATTCGATCCTTCAACCAGACACGAGTTCGTAAGGCTCATTTGCAACGAGATTCAAGGAATAGATAAACATCCAAAACGGGCCACATTAAAGACCATAGCGCAAAACATTGCAGAGAGATGGCCAAACACATTTTCTGATGTTTTTAGGGAAGAGGAAGTAACGAGCTATCATCTCTCCCGGCAACTTGAGACAAGAATTGAGAATACTAACAGAAGATGCGCATATTCCCCAGATGCTGGGAAGAAAAGAAATCGAACATCCAAGAAAGATGTGTTTGGGCATGTTAACTCACAACCTGACAAACTACCCGATGGAGAAACCATAGAATCTCTCCAAACCATGCGGGCAACACTTTTGGATCTTTTTGAAAATGCTGACCACAGTGACCCAGCAGTAGACACTATGATGGATAAGACCTACTGCATTCAGAGGCTACTAATTAATGACAAACTCCCTGCAAAAGAAGTAAAGGAAGCATTTCCTTTCCTGTCAGAGGTAAGCTGTACCTTCTTATTCCACATTAAGGCACCAATCCTAATGTGTGCGTTAGATGCGTGCGAAGCGATCCGTGCAATTTTGGCGATAATGTAGCCAGCCTTCTCAAGTAATTGTACCATTTCGTTGGCAGTGAAAAGTAAATATTGACATGGGAGGTAAATACTTTCAAATGTTTTCTGTTAGTTTTTATTGAGATATGTGCAAATTTAAAATACTTTCAACTCCTGACGCATGCAACGGACGGCACGCACTAACCTGGATACTGCACGAGGTACGGGCTGTGATTGGATGAACCGAAATAACAATCATAGGCGTGCGCAGGGGGGGGGGGCAAGGGGGGGCATGTGCCCCCCCCATTAGGATAGGTGAGCTTTTTTTGTTTTTTTTTTAAAATAGAATTTGGCCCAGGGTATACCGTATACGGCTGTCGATCGTAAAAGACGAGAAGAGGACCTATAGCACTTTCCTTATATTAAATATATTCCTCAAACTGTCACTGTTGCACCAACTGCCTTGCCCGTTTGACCCGTTAAAGAATAGGTCCAGGATAGTGCCTGTCGTAATGGGCGACAAAAATGCTGACGCCTGACATAATGGTTCCAATCTTACCTTAAGTCCTAGATTGGAATGACGTTGGAATTAGCTGACCGGCCTCAACATCAACTGTTGCCTTACCGCCAAGATTTTGGCTTTGGGACAGACCACTTCCTTCACTTTGTAACAATGATATCACTGATATCCACAAATAATTGTGTGAAATTAACCCATTGAACAGACAACCTGTACTCCTCCTAATACGCTTAAAAACACGTTTAAAAATGCATGCCTTTAAAAAATCTCCTGCGGCGCTTTTTTGGGGGGGCATCCCCCCCCCCCCCCCATTGGCGCCGCCGTGAAGTACTTTCATTGGGAATTTATTGTGCCCTCCCATTGATCAACCTCTGCGCGCGCCTATGATAACAATCACATCAGACGGATCGCACGCACACATGGAAACGGTGCCTTAGCCTACATTAACAAGCATACTGCTGCGTATATTCTTTGCCCATACAAATTTATTCTCTGTTACTTCTTTTTATTATTCCTTGTTTTTAATGGTTGAAATACAATCTTTCATTATATTAAATAATTTGCCCAAATAAATCTTGTTGTTTTAAATCAAACAGTAGCAAATACAACAGAACACAAAGGGCTTCACATATTACTATGAAATAACAAATTAAAAAAATAAAATAAAATAAAAATCCTAAAGTTGTATGTACATACCAACTTCACGTTATGAAAAAAACAAAATTAGTAAAAATATAAGCACTATAGTGCTTGGTCTACATCACATGTTTTAAAATATGAACAGTTTAAATGCTCACGTTTTTTAAGTCATGGATATCGTCTACACCTTGTCGACTTACTGCCTGAAAGCGTGACCAATTGGGTACAAAATATATTTAGGTGGTGATAGATTTAAACAGTAATACTAGGTTACGTTAGTGAATTAACACAAATGGAAGCTTGAAAATTAATCAAGCTATCAAATTGTCATAACCAAATAAACTTTTAACCTACAATATCTGAAGATTCATAGCTTTCATCCATAGCAAGGTAGCCTCTTTAAGTCTTGTGTGATAACAATGTATAATTTAGTGCATACAGTCATACCAACTGCTAGGAAAGAACTATACCTAATACAAATAAATAAGGCAGCACGCCAACTTTTAGAAAATTGCATGAGACCAATATTTAATATTATTAAATGTGTATCATTAATAATAGTTTACCAAGCTAGTATGTATAGTGTTTCCATTTTACTTTTTTTGGTATTCGTTTGATTTTTTTTCTTCTTGCATTAGTGGATCGAACATAGGCTCCGATTATTTTCAAAATTGGACCACCAACAAACTTCAATTAATTTTGTGGAAAAATCATTAAAGAAGTTACTTAGTTAGTTACTAGTACCCGAGTAAATTATTAAATTATTACACTAGTAGTAAATAATGTCATATTTATGTATAACTTTTTTAAAGTCTACCCTAAGGTATACAAAGTATTAACATTTCTTGTGAGCAACCTATGTTCATTTGTACCATTATTTAAAAATGCATGTACTTTTATTTAGGAGAAGCATTTGAAATCGCATTTTGTCTCCTTGATGGGGTTCGATTTCGAAGAAAGGGCTCGACAAACGACTGAAGAAAAATTCCCAAGCCTTGTGGCATTCTTAAAGGCAAAATTAGAGAAGATGTTTCTCATGAATAAGAAACTGCAAGCAGACCCCGATTTCTTGGCGAGAAGGGACGATCTGTTGAAAACCTCAAAACTACCAGCCAGCTGCCAGCTTCCGGGCATTACAGATGCGTTAATGTTTCTTTTGAAGCAGGACAAAAAGCTGTTTATGAAGACGTATGAGATATGCACAATTGACTTGTCACAAATGTTGCCAGGGCTTAACGAATTCCTGGGTTTTCATGTTTTTCGCAATTTTAAAGTCAAATATCATGAATTTTGGCCTTACGCAATAAAGGTAACTACCTTTACAATGGCAAGGTGCTTACTGCAGGGGATGGTATGGTTATTCCAAAAAGGAGGGCTAATGTAGGCAAGATTAAGGCTGTAGACCAATACCTACCCTGCAGTAAGTGCTTTGGATATTTCTATCATAAAGAAATGTCGGTGCATATTAAGAATTGTAAGGTGTCCTCCAATATACCACCGCGAAGACAGATGAAAGCCCACTGCGCTACCCTTCTTCCATCTTCAAACTCGGCGTCTGACGGTTTGGTGAAAAATGTATTGGCTACCCGCAATCACGATGCTGTTTTTTTGGCCATGAAAAATGACGAACTCATTATGCAATACGGCTCTAATCTTTACGCCAAACATGGTACGCAACAACATCTCTGGAATTTCATTGGCCAAAAGATGCGGGAGCTGGGGAGGTTTTTACTCAGTGCAAAACTCCTTGACGCTAGAGTCAGCAAACTTTCTGACATTTTACATCCACAAAAGTTTTTGCTTGCTGTAGAAACCGTTAAAAAAGTGTCCAAATTTGATGAAAAAACCAACACTTGTGGAATTCCGTCTCTTGCAACAAAGCTTGGGACATCCTTGAAGCAAGTGGCCGGAATTCTACAGTGTAATATGATCATGTCTGGTAACAAAGAAAGACGAGAAGAGCTTAGCGATTTTATCGAATTACTGGATAGACAGTGGAATGGAGTCATAAATGTCCACGCAAAGAAAACTTCGGACCAACGAACGTGGAACAAACCAGAAGCATTACCTCTCCCCAATGATGTCAAACTGTTATCGGAATACCTCAAGTTACGTGCGTCAAAAGAGATGGACAAATTAAAACAAGAAATAAATGAGGCAAATTGGGCAAATCCGTGTGAAACAACGTTGGCACAAACTCTTACTTTCAACCGTAGACGGACTGGTGAAATAGAACGTATTTATTTCGATACGTTTATTCATAGAGATCAAGCACCAATGCAAGATGAAATAAAGAGATCTCTCTCTGAAATCGAACAGCGTTTGGCAGAAAACTTAACACGATTAGAAATAAGAGGAAAAAGGGGGAGAAAGGTTTCTGTGCTCCTTACACAGGAACTCAAGAGGCAAGTTGAAAAATTGTGTGAAACTAGAAATCAAGTGAAGATCCCTGCAGAAAACCAGTTTTTATTTGCCAAGGTGGACTCAGCAGGCCATGTCCGAGCATGTGACGTAATGCGTAGGGCAGCTGTTTTGTGCGGTGCAGTGATGCCCAGAAATCTCACATCTACAAGACTACGAAAGCATGTGGCTACAGTTTCGCAACTATTAAATTTAAAAGAGAACGAACTGGACGACCTTGCTAAATTTATGGGCCACGACATCCGAGTCCATCGGCAATTCTACAGGTTGCCTGACAGCACAACGCAGATAACAAAAATCAGCAAGATTCTCTTAACTCTAGATTCAGGAAACATTTACAGCCAAAAGGGAAACTGTTTAGAGAATATGCAAATGGGAGTTGAAAATGACGCTGGACAGGGCAGCTCTTCTCTTCAACAAAGTCCTGGACCAGTCAGCACCATACCAGCACCTACACAAAATCCAAGCTCACCCACAGATCACGAGGACTCAGTCGATGAACATGAACTTAGCGGCGAAGAAATGTATAGTCCACCAGTCCAAAAGAAAAGGAAAACCACAACTAAAAGCACGTGGAGTTTAGAAGAGAAAGAAGCCGTGCTTCGACAGATGCAGACTTACATTGTGCGTGGAATTACCCCAGGTAGAGACGCGTGTGACGAGTACATCTCAAAAGAGCCACTTCTCAAAAGTCGTTCATGGCAAAACGTTAAGTATCACGTGTATAACACCATCAATATGAGAAAAAAACAACGTACTAAATAGCAACCTTGTAAAACCTAATTAGTATTTTCTGATTTAATTGGAAATCACAGACATAATACCATTAGCTCATGTTTCAAATGTTTAATTATCGTCGAAGTAACACAAATTTATACATGCACACAATGTTTATCTTAAAGTTGGACGTTTTTGTCTGATACGTTTGTAAAATGTTACACTTGAACGCAATACTGTTTCATCAGCGAATATTTCAACTATTTTTTCGTGAACGTAATATTGTTTGAACAACGTGACCTGTAAATGCAATATAATGTTGCTTGAGTTGTATTGTTTTTTAAGTAGTTTGTGTTTTAATTTCAAGACTGTTGTAACGTGTTTAATAATTATTGTTTGTGCTCAAACTGAAACATAATATTGCTTGCCTGTGGTCTAATTGCAATACCTTTGCTTGAATTATTTTACACACGTGTGTACTATAATGCAACATATTGTTGCGTGAACTGTTTTTTAGTCATCCTATAGCGATATTGAACCATGTATAATAATAATAATAATATGTTCGTGCTCTAATTGCAATGTAATAAAGCTTGAACATGTTTCACATGTATGTGCTCTAGCTTCAAAATAGTGTTGATTGAACTTTATTTTATATAGTTTGTATGTGTTCCAATTAAATTTAATTTTGCTTGAACCATGTTTCACATGTATGTGCTCTAAAAGCAATATAGTGTTGATTGAACTTTTATTTTACACAATTTGAATGTGTTCCAATTAAATTGAATTTTGCTTGAACCATATTTCACATGTATGTGCTCTAAAAGCAATATAGTGTTGAATGAACTTTTATTTTACATAATTTGTAGGTGTTCCAATTGCAATTTAATGACGATTGATCCATGTTTAATATATTGATGCTCTAATTGTAATATATTATTGCTTGAATCATGTTTTGCTCTAACTGCACAGTGTTGCTTGAATGTTTTTATATATTATATATATGCTCTCATTGCAATAGAATGTATTTTTAACAGACTTTGAAAAGTGTAAACTGCCATTGTCAGCATAGTGTTGAACATGTTTCGTCAGTTTATAAAATTGTTTCACGACCAGTGTAGTGATTATCTAAATACATTGTTTCAAGCTATCTTACTTGTTATTTATTAATAACCTATTATAAATGTCCAACATATACCAATTCTTCCTTATGTTATATTCTTCTCACGCAGCAATGTTCCCGATACCACCGAACTAAACTGTCTCTCTCGACATTAACAATCATAACCAAATAATATATACTCAAGATAGATCAACAAAACAAACGGAATAAATTACAACGTTGTTTTGGCAATTATTTACATTTACTACTAAAGTATTTTTAAATGTTCGTTTGTTACTGCATTGTTGAGTATGACGCGACATGCGGCAAAATAGCAGTATTTTGCAATTCCTAGAACAACAATACCACTTGACATAAAAAATAAGAATTAACAGTTGTTTCAAGTTATGTAGTAGCATAATTAAAATATAATTTGAGTCTATTTTTTAACAGTTAATTAACATGTAATTCATTATATACATAGATTATAAGCTTAATTATCGTACTATGTAAGTGAACGATTAGAAATTCCAATCAATTCACGTAAATATGTAAAAAACAATTTCAATCAGAAAGATTGTAAATTAAATGAAGACTATGATTTAGTACCACGTGTTTAATAAGGTCCTCGCTACCACCGACCTAGTACCACGTGTTAAATAAGGTCCTCGCTACCAGCGACATAGTACCACGTGTTTAATAAGGTCCTCGCTACCACCGACCTAGTACCACGTGTTTAATAAGGTCCTCGCTACCACTGACCTAGTACCACGTGTTTAATAAGGTCCTCGCTACCACCGACCTAGTACCACGTGTTTAATAAGGTCCTCGCTACCACCGACCTAGTACCACGTGTTAAATAAGGTCCTCGCTACCACCGACCTAGTACCACGTGTTTAATAAGGTCCTCGCTACCAGCGACATAGTACCACGTGTTTAATAAGGTCCTCGCTACCACCGACCTAGTACCACGTGTTTAATAAGGTCCTCGCTACCACCGACCTAGTACCACGTGTTTAATAAGGTCCTCGCTACCACCGACCTAGTACCACGTGTTAAATAAGGTCCTCGCTACTACCGACCTAGTACCACGTGTTTAATAAGGTCCTCGCTACTACCGACCTAGTACCACGTGTTTAATAAGGTCCTCGCTACTACCGACCTAGTACCACGTGTTTAATAAGGTCCTCGCTACCACCGACCTAGTACCACGTGTTAAATAAGGTCCTCGCTACCACCGACCTAGTACCACGTGTTTAATAAGGTCCTCGCTACTACCGACCTAGTACCACGTGTTTAATAAGGTCCTCGCTACTACCGACCTAGTACCACCTGTTTAATAAGGTCCTCGCTACTACCGACCTAGTACCACGTGTTTAATAAGGTCCTCGCTACCACCGACCTAGTACCACGTGTTTAATAAGGTCCTCGCTACCACCGACCTAGTACCACGTGTTTAATAAGGTCCTCGCTACCACCGACCTAGTACCACGTGTTAAATAAGGTCCTCGCTACTACCGACCTAGTACCACGTGTTTAATAAGGTCCTCGCTACCACCGACCTAGTACCACGTGTTTAATAAGGTCCTCGCTACCACCGACCTAGTACCACGTGTTTAATAAGGTCCTCGCTACCACCGACCTAGTACCACGTGTTTAATAAGGTCCTCGCTACCATCGACCTAGTACCACGTGTTTAATAAGGTCCTCGCTACCACCGACCTAGTACCACGTGTTTAATAAGGTCCTCGCTACCATCGACCTAGTACCACGTGTTTAATAAGGTCCTCGCTACCACCGACCTAGTACCACGTGTTTAATAAGGTCCTCGCTACCACCGACCTAGTACCACGTGTTTAATAAGGTCCTCGCTACCATCGACCTAGTACCACGTGTTTAATAAGGTCCTCGCTACCACCGACCTAGTACCACGTGTTTAATAAGGTCCTCGCTACCACCGACCTAGTACCACGTGTTTAATAAGGTCCTCGCTACCACCGACCTAGTACCACGTGTTTAATAAGGTCCTCGCTACCACCGACCTAGTACCACGTGTTTAATAAGGTCCTCGCTACCACCGACCTAGTACCACGTGTTAAATAAGGTTCTCGCTACCAGCGACATAGTACCACGTGTTTAATAAGGTCCTCGCTACCAGCGACATAGTACCACGTGTTTAATAAGGTCCTCGCTACCACCGACCTAGTACCACGTGTTTAATAAGGTCCTCGCTACCACCGACCTAGTACCACGTGTTTAATAAGGTCCTCGCTACCACCGACCTAGTACCACGTGTTTAATAAGGTCCTCGCTACCACCGACCTAGTACCACGTGTTTAATAAGGTCCTCGCTACCACCGACCTAGTACCACGTGTTTAATAAGGTCCTCGCTACCACCGACCTAGTACCACGTGTTTAATAAGGTCCTCGCTACCAGCGACCTAGTACCACGTGTTTAATAAGGTCCTCGCTACCACCGACCTAGTACCACGTGTTTAATAAGGTCCTCGCTACCACCGACCTAGTACCACGTGTTTAATAAGGTCCTCGCTACCATCGACCTAGTACCACGTGTTTAACAAGGTCCTCGCTACCACCGACCTAGTACCACGTGTTTAATAAGGTCCTCGCTACCACCGACCTAGTACCACGTGTTTAATAAGGTCCTCGCTACCACCGACCTAGTACCACGTGTTTAATAAGGTCCTCGCTACCAGCGACATAGTACCACGTGTTTAATAAGGTCCTCGCTACCATCGACCTAGTACCACGTGTTAAATAAGGTCCTCGCTACCAGCGACCTAGTACCACATGTTTAATAAGGTCCTCGCTACCACCGACCTAGTACCACGTGTTTAATAAGGTCCTCGCTACCACCGACCTAGTACCACGTGTTTAATAAGGTCCTCGCTACCACCGACCTAGTACCACGTGTTTAATAAGGTCCTCGCTACCACCGACCTAGTACCACGTGTTTAATAAGGTCCTCGCTACCACCGACCTAGTACCACGTGTTTAATAAGGTCCTCGCTACCACTGACCTAGTACCACGTGTTTAATAAGGTCCTCGCTACCACCGACCTAGTACCACGTGTTTAATAAGGTCCTCGCTACCACCGACCTAGTACCACGTGTTTAATAAGGTCCTCGCTACCACCGACCTAGTACCACGTGTTTAATAAGGTCCTCGCTACCACCGACCTAGTACCACGTGTTTAATAAGGTCCTCGCTACCAGCGACATAGTACCACGTGTTTAATAAGGTCCTCGCTACCAGCGACATAGTACCACGTGTTTAATAAGGTCCTCGCTACCACCGACCTAGTACCACGTGTTAAATAAGGTCCTCGCTACCATCGACCTAGTACCACGTGTTTAATAAGGTCCTCGCTACCACCGACCTAGTACCACGTGTTTAATAAGGTCCTCGCTACCATCGACCTAGTACCACGTGTTTAATAAGGTCCTCGCTACCACCGACCTAGTACCACGTGTTTAATAAGGTCCTCGCTACCACCGACCTAGTACCACGTGTTTAATAAGGTCCTCGCTACCATCGACCTAGTACCACGTGTTTAATAAGGTCCTCGCTACCACCGACCTAGTACCACGTGTTTAATAAGGTCCTCGCTACCACCGACCTAGTACCACGTGTTTAATAAGGTCCTCGCTACCACCGACCTAGTACCACGTGTTTAATAAGGTCCTCGCTACCACCGACCTAGTACCACGTGTTTAATAAGGTCCTCGCTACCACCGACCTAGTACCACGTGTTAAATAAGGTTCTCGCTACCAGCGACATAGTACCACGTGTTTAATAAGGTCCTCGCTACCAGCGACATAGTACCACGTGTTTAATAAGGTCCTCGCTACCACCGACCTAGTACCACGTGTTTAATAAGGTCCTCGCTACCACTGACCTAGTACCACGTGTTTAATAAGGTCCTCGCTACCACCGACCTAGTACCACGTGTTTAATAAGGTCCTCGCTACCACCGACCTAGTACCACGTGTTTAATAAGGTCCTCGCTACCACCGACCTAGTACCACGTGTTTAATAAGGTCCTCGCTACCACCGACCTAGTACCACGTGTTTAATAAGGTCCTCGCTACCAGCGACATAGTACCACGTGTTTAATAAGGTCCTCGCTACCAGCGACATAGTACCACGTGTTTAATAAGGTCCTCGCTACCACCGACCTAGTACCACGTGTTAAATAAGGTCCTCGCTACCATCGACCTAGTACCACGTGTTTAATAAGGTCCTCGCTACCACCGACCTAGTACCACGTGTTTAATAAGGTCCTCGCTACCATCGACCTAGTACCACGTGTTTAATAAGGTCCTCGCTACCACCGACCTAGTACCACGTGTTTAATAAGGTCCTCGCTACCACCGACCTAGTACCACGTGTTTAATAAGGTCCTCGCTACCATCGACCTAGTACCACGTGTTTAATAAGGTCCTCGCTACCACCGACCTAGTACCACGTGTTTAATAAGGTCCTCGCTACCACCGACCTAGTACCACGTGTTTAATAAGGTCCTCGCTACCACCGACCTAGTACCACGTGTTTAATAAGGTCCTCGCTACCACCGACCTAGTACCACGTGTTTAATAAGGTCCTCGCTACCACCGACCTAGTACCACGTGTTAAATAAGGTTCTCGCTACCAGCGACATAGTACCACGTGTTTAATAAGGTCCTCGCTACCAGCGACATAGTACCACGTGTTTAATAAGGTCCTCGCTACCACCGACCTAGTACCACGTGTTTAATAAGGTCCTCGCTACCACCGACCTAGTACCACGTGTTTAATAAGGTCCTCGCTACCACCGACCTAGTACCACGTGTTTAATAAGGTCCTCGCTACCACCGACCTAGTACCACGTGTTTAATAAGGTCCTCGCTACCACCGACCTAGTACCACGTGTTTAATAAGGTCCTCGCTACCACCGACCTAGTACCACGTGTTTAATAAGGTCCTCGCTACCAGCGACCTAGTACCACGTGTTAAATAAGGTCCTCGCTACCAGCGACATAGTACCACGTGTTTAATAAGGTCCTCGCTACCACCGACCTAGTACCACGTGTTTAATAAGGTCCTCGCTACCATCGACCTAGTACCACGTGTTTAATAAGGTCCTCGCTACCACCGACCTAGTACCACGTGTTTAATAAGGTCCTCGCTACCACCGACCTAGTACCACGTGTTTAATAAGGTCCTCGCTACCACCGACCTAGTACCACGTGTTTAATAAGGTCCTCGCTACCAGCGACATAGTACCACGTGTTTAATAAGGTCCTCGCTACCATCGACCTAGTACCACGTGTTTAATAAGGTCCTCGCTACCACCGACCTAGTACCACGTGTTTAATAAGGTCCTCGCTACCACCGACCTAGTACCACGTGTTTAATAAGGTCCTCGCTACCACCGACCTAGTACCACGTGTTTAATAAGGTCCTCGCTACCACTGACCTAGTACCACGTGTTTAATAAGGTCCTCGCTACCACCGACCTAGTACCACGTGTTTAATAAGGTCCTCGTTTTACTTACGTCCTCGGGTTACGTTGTCCAGAACAACCTCGAACCAACACTTAAAACTTTATTTACGTCTAGAGAGTTTTTAATTATTATAAGATATAAAGTTACGTCCGTCTATGCTATCAGATCGTTTCTAATAATATCTAAAAATCCAATGTTAATAACACGGACTTTAATAGGTCCTCGGTCCATGTATTTGTTTACATAGTCCTCGTATCCGGGTTCTGGCGAGTATGTGTGTGTGTGTGTGTGTGTGTGTGTGTGTGTGTGTGTGTGTGTGTGTGTGTGTGTGTGTGTGTGTGTGTGTGTGTGTGTGTGTGTGTGTGTGTGTGTGTTTGTGGACACAATTTTGTTCGTCGAGCACAGGTCAACGGCTTGACGGATTTGGCTGAAATTTTAAGTCAACACTCGTGACCACTAAACTAGATGCTGTTAACAAAATCAGCAAAATACGTCAAAATGCTAACATACAAAAAAGTAGTTACTGAAAAAACCAATGTTATTTTTTTTAGTGAAACCTACGGTCGGATTTCATTATTTTTAAAAAACAGTATGCACAATAAATGTGTCAACACATCGTTCATCTGTCAACGCAGAGCGTTTTCCTAGTTTGAGAAGAAAAAAAATGCAGTGTGTTTTTCTTGTAATATTATTTTATAATTATTCCAAATAATGTTGTAGCTGCCGCAATGAAAGAAGGGTACGTATCAATTGAAAATCAATTGAGTATCCGGTTGTGTATGTGCACGTGCACTTATATCAATTGACCATGTGCTGCAATGTATATAATATTGTATATTTTGTCTTCCAATATTTGTATTGTTTTGTTTCGTACTTCAGTATCAGTGAATTACTGTATAGTGTATACTACTGTTTATCTATAATGTTGTCTATAATGATATTCAAATTGAGTCAATGTTCTAGGAAAATGAACGTCATCGTATATAGTCTGTTAAATACAGTGGCGTAACTGTCGCCCCCGCAAGCCCCGCGATCGCGGGGGGCCCGAGGATATCAGGGGCCCGATAGTCGATACCTGCCAATTGACATTTAATAAACAGTTAGTGAACCGTCTTGTTGTCGCCCTATCGCAATAAGTGACCAGAGTCAGATTTCTAAACCGGTTACGTTCATAATAACGTTCAATATCCTACACATAGGGCTTATTTATCCCCACTAATATTTAATACTCTTATCAGAGGCGAAGGCGAAAAAACCTAACATTTTATATAGAACTCATCAACTACAATCTAAATTTATCTTCTATGGCTGTTTGGTGCTGATTAAATAAATTGTTAACATCTGAATAAAATATAGGATAATTTCTTTGATCTAAAATATCAAAAATGAAACCATCCTAAAGTAGTTACGTATGTGAGTTGTACCCCCGCCCCCCGGACGCTCACCACCCACACTGACCATTGATTATATGGGGGCCCAATTTTATTACATTCGCGGGGGGCTCTAAGGAAGTTACGCCACTGCATGGTTAAGTATATGGATAATGTAAATGTAAGATAGAGTGAACACGTTACATTATGGTTTCCTTTCCTTGATTTTGGTCTGACATACTATTTTTGTTTTTTATTGAACTTCGATGAGTTGTTGAACCTGTTTGTACGCGACTTTTTCTTAATAAATCTAATAAACATTGTTCGACATCATTTAATATGTAATTTCAGTATTATTACCTAATACTACCAACTTCGCGCACGAGTACATATTTGGAATTGTTACATCCTGTCTTGGCATGCGTGCGTAAATGAACAAAAGGAAAAGTAGGCCTACGCCTACCGTATAAACACGATGTGAGGGACTTGATCAAAATAACAACCATGCAAAAAGCCCCAAAAATATCTTATATGTGTTATATTCCCCATAGCAATGCTATTTTCCGGTTGTTATAACAATTACCAAAGGAAATCTTTTCTTTCCTTTCCGACAGAAACTGAAAATTCCGGCCTGTAGAACCGTATATCAGTAAATTCTCGAATGTATCCGTAGAGCAAACTAATCATGTTTTTGAGTGTATACTAATGAAATACACCTCACATACGTCGCGCTTGGTAGTTTAGGTGAACTGGTACAAGTTCAAAATGTCAGAGAGCGAAAAAGTACGTAATTAGTTGACGCTAGCGGAGCGAGCGGCACAGACCTACTCGCACCGAGTCTCTTACTCGACTGGCCAGTTACTCGGCTGCCTGCTGATACCTCGGCTCGGCGGGTGGGGGGGATGTTAGTGAGGTCACATTGCGTCATATATCAACAGCTGATAATGATTAAACAGTGTGCATTTTTGATAGCGGGCTGGAATGGCCTTAAGCGATGGACCGTCTACGCAATATACGAACCGTAAAATGTTCTTTCTTATGAAAAATTATTTAGCCTCTAGTCTGTCCGCTGATGTCATAAATTGGCACTGTAGTGAGAGCGGCCATGGTAAAGGTGTGCCAGATGGCATCGGTGGTTGCTTAAAACGAACTGCCGATACCCTGGTAGCCCATGGAACGGACATTCCTAACTTTGAAGTGTTAACTAAAGTACTGCAAGATAACTGCAAAGGAGTCACAATAGTTCCTGTGTCAGAAAAAAGAATGATTGAACTGGACAAGTTGCTTCCCAGTGTCATACCACCTTTCAAAGGAACTATGAAGACCCACCAAGTGACATGGTCTAAAGCCTTCCCCAATATTCTGCGATTCCGATGACTAAGTTGCTGGATTTGCAGCGTACATGAAGACTGCCCTCATTACGGCATTGGGACACTAGCAGTTGCTAACTCGGAAGAAAGTATCCTTTTTCTGTTAGCCCTTGTTGGGTTTTATTTGCATGTTGGAGGTAATAACTAATACATTTAAGTTGAATAACTGATTGCAAAATGTTTAAAATGTTGTTACAGTAAGCTACATAGCATCTTATTATTATCTTCCATTAATATCTATCAATAGTCTTCCATAAAGCATTGCCCCCTTAATTACTAACTTCAGCTTCATTGATGCCCGTGGAACCACCAACGAAAAGAGTACGCTACAGCGATGTGTATTCGGATGACTCCGACGATGCTTCAAAAGAAGACTTTGATACAGGGAATTTCGTTCTGGCAGAGTACCCTCGGGGCTCTCAAAGTGCACTAAGTGGGAAAGATAACAACGAAAATGAGTGACACCGTCTTCAACGTTGACTTTTTGAAAAGGGTCTCAGGAGTTGAACCATTCATTTTTGTTTGGCCAGACCCTCCAGATATTGAACTAATCGATGCAGGGACGATTTTAAAGAAACTTCTTGATCCCATTCCTCTCAGGCGGGACAAGTTTAAGTTTAATGACTTTGCACTTACTCAAGTGAATACAGTGAAGTGAAATACATTCAATTCAATACATTCAATGCACTAGTAGTTGTCACATAATGATCATTATAATATATTGATATTGAAAATGCACATTATTTAAATAATTAGTCCATTTAATTTTGTAATAATGCTCACTTACTGTTTATTATGGTAATATATCAAATCTAGCATATCCAATCAACTGCGTGGTACAATCGTCAATTCCGTGGTAGCAAGAAATGTCAAACAATCATTGAAATCCCTGTTGATATTTATATGATATCTGCTACATGTGGAGTTACTTAAACATTAAACTATTAAATATGGTAAAATATCAATTCTCTGATATCCCATCAACTCCGTGGTCAACACCGTCAACTCCGTGCCAGCAGTTATTTTTAAACGTCTCTAGAAATGCCTAAAAACATTTTTTATCTCTGCTAGCATAAGTAGTTAACAAATTAATATTAGAAGATCCTGTTTATATACAAATGAACCATTAAAAAATAAAAAAAGGAAGTTTTTTGTGCATACTCATTTTGTCCCCAATTTGGAGAATGACCTATTTAATCCTGAAAAAAATCATAAGTGAAAAGTGTGACAACTAGACCCGGTCTCCCCTACAGTCCAGCCCAGACCTATTGCCCAGCCTAGGCCAAAGACGTAGGCCTAGGCTACCACATGTTCAATACTAGCAAGCTTAAATATACCTTGTGTTATTGGTTAGTTATTCTTGCAAAACTAGCCTAGGCCTACCAAAGCCACAAGGCTCTTAGATAATAATTTTGTATTCTTCTTCTAGGCGTGAAAAAGCACGAATGGTATCAGGTGCTAGTCCGTCCACTTGGAAGTTTTTCCAGCCGTTGAATTCCCTTCTGGGAAGCTTGCCGTCAAACAACGACGATCTGCTCAATGACTCGCTTTCACTCACAGAGATAAATGAAGAAGAGGTAGGACTGGTAGGCCTAAGTCACCTTATAAGTCATAAGTTGCATTTTTTCTTGAATTCAATAAGTTTAATGTATTGAATAGTATAATGTGGGCATATTACTATATTACCAGCCGTTATAAATAGTAGGCCTACCCACTATCAACTTATGACATAATATACCAAAAATCATACATTTATATTTACGTATTATGGATTCCAAAATACGGTGTATGATTGATACGTTGGCCAGTCTCCCCTCTCCCCCCCCCCCCCCCCCCCCCCCCTATCTTATAGTGGCTGGGAGACTGGCAAGCAGTAGGCCTAATACAAAATAATAATATTAATTATTATAACCGCGTTTGTATGGACAACTCAATCCGTGATCAAGTTATTACTATATAGGTTTGATAGAAGGTCTATTGGCTGGGTTATGATTAATTTGGGGGAAGAAGAAAGGAGACCAACAGCTTACCTGAAGAGTGGTGAGTAGCTGTGTAACTTGAGATAACAAACATATATATTTACAAAAATACAAAATATATATGTTATCGCAAGTCACGCAGCCACCCACCACTCTTCAGGTAAGCTGGTGGTCTCCTTTCTTCTTTCCCAAAATTAATCGTGATCAAGTTATATTAGGCACAATTTGATTTTACTTCACTAACAAGAATTGTAATGGCATGTCGCCACTGTAGTCGTAATACTTTGTGACTGCCTCACTGATCTCCTCTACATATATATCGCTCATGTATGTCATTAGTACACCACGTATTTACTAAAATAAAGTGTAGTAATAATACATGTAGTGTGTGTGGGACTGCGGGTGTCACACAATGCATAATCACTTTGGGACTATTGGGCGCAGAGAGGGGGGAGGGGCTCCACCCAATTGGGTACACAAGTTGAACGTAGATGGCAGGCATGTCGTTTCAATATGGCAGCCTTCCCGAGGATACATTCTGCCGACGGCATTGCGTTATACCTGAAATTTGACGAAATGTTTTGATATTTACAATGTAATGAAGGTTCCAGAAACTTAAGTGAAGGCAAAAATGTATTAAATGGAGGTTTTGTAATAGCTTGCGGGTGTACGCAGCGTCTAGAATCTGAAATTCGAGTCTTAGGGCTTGTGCTTCAAACGAGTGCTCTTTCAAAGAACCCTCACCAAATAGCCGGTCATCACACGGTGAAGGAAAATAAATTGACTATCGTTGAGTTCTTGTGTAGGCCTACCTGCAAGGCTGGACTTTCAAGCAAATGCAAACACATTTCTGCTGTGTTATGGTTCCTCAACAGCAGAAAAGTTGAGCCCTTGTACTTGGTGGAAAGGGATTGCCTTGTCGGGTCCATTGTCGGAAGTAGCTATACGCATTCTCTCCATGCCAGCAACTTCTGCGGCAACTGAGAGAACTTTCAGTACGCAGGGATCAATTCATTCAAAAAAACGAAACCGCCTAACGACAGAAAGAGCAAGCAAGCTAACGTATATTACTCATAATTTGAAACTGATGAAAGAAGAGCAAGCCGAGTGAACCGAAGTCGAATGGAAACACCAGACCAGAGGAGAGACTAAAAGCCCTTCACCACGCAACAAGATAATTCAAAGAAAAACATCTCTGTCTGACGAATTCGATTACTCCGATGGGTGTGACGATCAAAGTGTTTCATATGCCGATGATTCAGACTTGGAAAACTCAATTATCATCAAGATTGACAATGATATGGAAGCTTCCGAGCTGCATGACTGTCACGACATAATTCCAAGTTCCAACTAGTTTAGTCTCCAACTAATCTAATCATCAAAAAAGGTTGTGAGATAGAATGCCTATCGGCTGGAACAAGAAGAAAGTCACAATTATTGTGACTTTCTTCTATTAATTCTGGCAGCCTGCACATCTCTCCAGAAGGTAAGCTGTTGGATCCTTTCTTCCTACACTCTAATCATCAAAAAATATACTAATAGGTATAGGAAAGATAATATGTTGGATTTAACAGAATGCCCACTGGCTGGGTTTATGTATATGGTTGGGGAAAGAATAGATGAGACCAATAGACACAGCCTACCTTAAAGAGATGGCACACCAGCTCATTACGAACTCGCGCCAAAAATCGTATCTTAACCTAAAATAGGCCTATCTTTCCTCCATACCGCCACCTTGTGCTGTCTCACATTCCTTAGCCGGGCTTAACACCTTTTTTCGTCCACTCCCGTATGTTGCGGTCCGACCTACCCTAATAATTCTGCTCGCCAACGTTTCTTTCTCCGTGTCACGATCTTGTCTCCAACCCACCCTTTCAGTGGTATGTGGCCAAGGCCTTCTCACGGTTTTGCACATGCGGCGCCCCTCGGCTGGCGTTACCACTTTCTGTCCTTGGTTCGTTCTCTACTGACTACCAACCTTGCCGCCATTATCCCACCTATCATCTGTGCTACAATAAATTATATATGTGTTATTTTAAGTTATTAGTTAGATCTCCTGTTATGGCTATACTTTGAATGTATTTAGGTTAGTTATATTATATTTAGAGAATATTGTACACCATTAGTTGGTACCTTCAGGTTGGCAACCCTGTGTGAGGGAGAAGGGGGCCTCCTGAGAGTGTTGGGGTGGTGGGAGTCAGTGGTCTACGGATCCTCGACTGGCAAAGACTACGTGTTTGGTGTCGTGTCACTTTCTGTAATCACCCTTTCAAGTATAATAAAACATTGATTATAAATACATACGTGTATTTTAATCCTAATTACTCCTCTTCCCAATTCAGTCGGGACAAGAGGGTAACAACCTTAACCCCCAACAGTGCCTTGCTTGTACATAAAAATGTCGTGTAAATTAAAATTGTTTATATTTAGTTATTTTGTGTGTATATATATTAACTTTTTAGTGTTGTAGCCACTCTTCTCCAACGGTCGGTGACCAAAACCGTGAAGGCCAAAACGTTCGACAAATAATGTGTATATATTCGTGTTCTCTGAACCTCACACAGCTAACCCATCTCCTTAAGGGTTAACTGTTGGTCTGTTCTATTCTTTCCCCAACCATATACATTATTAGGATCGACAGGTAGAGTAGAGCGACGTACGTTTATGCTGTTTACCGATACCATTCGAGTATCATTCTGTTTATTCGTTATGAATACATATCAAATTAAAGCAATTAAGATGAATAATTCAAGCTGTTTTATCATTTTTGCATGTAATGAACCCTATTATGTTGTAAAACCTATAAATTTCATAAATTTCCATAAATTTCTTTAAATTTCACAAAAGTTTCAAAATTATAAGTTTCTGAAATTTAAGCATCGCTACTTTTAGGTGAAAATCATTTGCGTGTCTAGTTTTGTAATTATGTACTTCATTTTTTTTGCATACAAACTCATTAAAGTTCACACTAAAATTTCCAACAAGCCTTACAAAAAGAAATCGCTGTTTCCCACTCGTCCTATCAGCAAACTGGTAGTGGAAAAAGAAAATCCGAGTATGGTCAAAATGAGGGACTCATTCAACGGCGCTTGGGTTAGTGCTGTAATCAGTGAAAAAAATTGGCCCTCAGCAATCGTCGATGACAATACACCAGTGCAATTATATACTGGTCCTATTCCAGTACCATTGCCAAAATATAAAGACTTGCAGTGCCTAAAAACCTTCTGTGGACCATTGCTCAAGAATTCCTTAGGTCCGGTATTACAACGCCCGGCTAGAAGTTTTATACCACCGCTTGTTTTCTCCATTGAAACCACGCTTCTGATCGACGGTTGCCATGGAGAAAACAATTTAGCGGAGGTCTGAATATTAAGCCGGGCGTTGTAATACCGAGCCTTAGTCAACTACCAACATCTGAAAATGCCGTGGACGATGACGAATAGGCCTAGTTCTCATGTCCTGTAAGTACCAAAATTTAAAGACCATAAAAATGAGAATATAGGTATAAATATTTTCATTTTATATAAATGTTACTATATATTCATACAAGCAACACTAATGATTGATGTGTTTTTCATTTCTGATGAAGAACATAATGGAAAACATTAATCATCTTCAATTTTGTATCAAATGCTTGGATTGATTGATTGATTAATGGGGCTTAACGTCACATATTTTCGCAACTATGGCCAATCGAGACGATGAGCAGGTGATAATGAAGATGAGAAAGATGATGATGAAGAATAAAGCCACATCCGAATCAAATCCATTGTACGTCGCGTGGGTCGTCATACGGGAGTCCAGCAAGGGTGGGCTGGGCCATGTGGGAGGAGAAATCTTCAGAGGGGCAGTGGGGGGGATGGGCAGGGTCTCCTTGAAATCTTCAGTGGGACAGTGGGGGGGAGGGGCAGGGTCTCCTTTTGTCGCCTCTTACAACTAGCAGAGTCACTCTGGGCCTATTCTACCCCGGGCCGAGACGGGTCTCCTTTTGTCGCCTCTTACGACTAGCAGAGTCACTCTGGGCCTATTCTTCCCCGGGCCCAGACAGGCCTCAAATGCTTGGACTTAAATAGTTTTTTTCCTATAGCAATTGGGCATAAAACCTCTAAATAGGTTGTATTATGTTACAAATTAACTTAATTACCGTGAAACTGTGTAACTTTGGACGGGTGGGTAACTTTGGATAGTAACTACATCAGTTTTTTAAATTCAAATATCCCGCCAGTTGTGGTGTCAAAAAGGCTGTGACTTGTCATGTTGGATTCGAGATGAACCAAAGCAGTGAACATCATCAAGCAGGCAGTGAGTACATGAAGCTCGTAAACATTGAAAGCACTTCTTTAATTTTGGATTTATCTGAAAAAAAGGTATCCGTTTGTCTTATAAAAGACGTTTGTCATACCCCGTAGACATGGCAGAGAAGCTAGCCGTCATGAAGAAAAGCATCGTGCCTTACCTGATGGAAAAGCTGTGCCTCCACACTCTGGACTCGGTCGAGAGGATCCGATCGCTCGGACGTCGAGTGGAAGAGACTCGCGACCGGTTGAATAGGTTCCGTCCGCCACCACCAGCAAGATTTTCCCTAGAACCGGATTTAGCCTTCTGTGGTCCAGTTCGGTCGAAAGCCAGGCTCGAGGAAGTCAGTGCCGCGCCGCCGACGCCTAAGGCAGCCGACGTTAACACTATTTGCTGGAACTGCCGAGCGGGTCATCGCTTCCGAGACTGCCCAGCGCCTACACCGAATACTCCATTCTGTTTTCAATGTGGACGTAGAGGCGTGCAGACATCGCAGTGTACCACCCAAAGATGTATCAAGAAGGCGGAAAACGCTATGGGCCCACGCGTCTAAATAGCCGCGGGTGGAGAATCCCCTCAGCTCAGGCTATTCAACCAGGTAATGACAACGTAAACCCTCAAGCTGCTCGTTTATCTCGTAGTCGGAAAGATGGTCGACCCTACTTAACGGTCGAGATTCTTGGCCGTCCCGTGAAAGGCTTGTTAGATTCCGGCGCTTCCAGAACTTTCCTTGGTGATGCCGGTCGGCAACGAATCCAACAGTTGGGACTTCGGTTACAACCAGCTCACGTAAAGGTGGTCACCGCCAATGGCATGGAATGCAAGGTTAGGGAATCGGTATATTTGCCTATCGTTCTGCAGAATCCTTACATTGTCCTGTCCGTATTGGTGGTGCTGTCCGTTAAGACCAGTCTTATCTTAGGCATAGACTTCTGGGATCGGATGAAATTTGTACCAGATGTGTCCTCGGGGACGTGGTCCTTTCAGGCAAAATGGAAGTCACCGTGGAATCTCTCAAGGTTCTCCGTCCCTGTCAAAATTTAACTACTGAACAAGAGAGACGATTGAATGAACTTCTCGCTAGGAACCTGCTGGCCAAAATGGGCAAACGTACTCCGACACCTTTAGTCCAGCATCGTATAGATACCGCAGATGCCGAACCGGTCAAACAACGATACTATCCTGTGTCACCTATAGTCCAGAAAGAGATACATGAAGAGCTAGACACCAAGCTACAGGAAGGAATAGTGGAACCATCCCACAGTCCGTGGAGCTTTTCTATCCTACTGGTGAAAAAACCCTCTGGAGGTTATTGCTTCGTGGTCGACTATAGGCGTGTCAACGCGGTAACCAAGAAAGACGCTTGCCCAATACCGTATGTGTCCGCTATCCTAGATAGGCTTAGGGAGAGTCGTTATTTGTCTTCGTTAGACATCAAAAATGAGTTCTGGCAGATACCTGTAGAAGAGTCGAGTTGTGAGAAGACAGCGTTTACTGTTCCAGGCCGTGGCCTCTTCCAATTTACACGTATGCCGTATGTTTGGCATAACAGCCCTGCCACCTGGCAACGTCTTATAGACAGAGTACTCGGACCAGACCTGGAGCCCTATGTTTTTGTGTACATGGATGACATCATTATTGCGACTCCAACTTTTCAGAAGCACCTGTAGGTCCTGAGAGAGATCTTCCGAAGATTGCGAGAGGCGTTCCTGTACCTTAACGTGGAGAAGTGTCAGTTTGTTTGGTCCGAGCTATGGTACCTTGGCTACTTGGTGGACAACAGCGGACTGCACGTCGATCCCGAAAAGGTGGGAGTCCATAATCAATTTCCCCCGGCCGCAAAGAGTAAAGGAGGTCCGACGATTCTTAGGTATGGCATCTTGGTATCGGAGATTTATCCAGGAGTTCTCGACAGTGGAACAGTGCGTGCGACAGTGGAAGCAGTGGACTGCTTTGAAAAAAAAAAATTCCAAGTGGGAGTGGACCCCTGCAGCAGAGGATTCTTTCTGTCGGATAAAAGAATGTCTTGCTTGTGCCCCAGTACTAGCATGTCCAGATTTCTCAAAACCATTTGTCCTTCAGACGGACGCATCCAACGTTGGATTAGGAAGCGTTCTGTCGCAAGATTTGGACGATTGGGAGCATGTCATTGCTTACGGTAGCCGTACGCTGACCAAGTCTGAGCAACAGTTCACAGCTACCGAGAAGGAATGCGTCGCCGTATTATGGGCAGTCGAGAAGCATAGACCCTATCTGTAAGGCTCCACTTTCACCGTAATCACAGACCATCACAGCCTGTCATGGCTGCATAACTTAAAGGATCCCGTAGGTAGGCAAGCGAGGTGGGCAGTGAAATTACAGCAATATGACTTCAAGGTCATCCACCGGAAAGGCTCGGCGCACGTTGTCCTGGATGCTCTATCGTGAGGTGTGGTAACCTGGAATTTGTTGGAAGTCAGTGCCCCAATCCAGGACCAGTGGTACCTCAGAATGTGTGACCAGGTGAGGGCTCAGCCTCAAAAGTATTCTCTTTGGAGGATGGAAGGACCCACTCTGTGGAAACTGTGTACCGATAACACGAAATGATTGATTAATGGGGCTAAACGTCTCATATTTATGCAACTATGGCTAATCGAGACGATGAGCGGGTGATAATGAAGATGAGAAAGATGATGATGAAGAATAAAGCCAGATCCATTGTACGTCGCGTGGGTCGTCATACGGGAGTCCAGAAAGGGAAGGAGGGCCAGGGAGAGAGGGCCAAGTGGGAGGAGAAATATTCAGTGGGACAGTGGGGGGGACAGGGACAGGGTCTCCTTTCGTCGCCTCTTACGACTAGCAGAGTCACCCTGGGCCTATTCTACCCCAGGCCGAGACGGGCCTCCTTTTGCCGCCTCTTACGACTAGCAGAGTCACTCTGGGCCTATTCTTCCCCGGGCCCAGACGGGCTCGATAACACGAAGTAACCCAGAGATGAGAATAACTGGAAACGCGTCCTGCCAAAGGAATTACGGGAGAAAGCACTCAAGGAAGCACACGACGAACCACAGGCCGGTCACCGAGGAATGTTTAAAACCATGAGTAGAATTTCTCTCTCCTATTACTGGCCGAAGATTGATTAATGGGGCTTAACGTCTCATATTTATGCAACGATGGCTAATCGAGACGATGAGCGGGTGATAATGAAGATGAGAAAGATGATAATGAAGAATAAAGCCACATCCGAATCAGATCCATTGTACGTCGCGTGAGTCGTCATACGGGAGTCCAGCAAGGGAGGGTAGGGCCAAGTGGGAGGATAAATATTCAATCGGACAGGGGGGGGGAAAGGGGATTGGGGTGTGGACTGCACTTCGTCTGACTTCTCCTCCTCGACCAGTCCGGCTTGGGTGGCCTATTGGGCGATGTCTGCCTATATGTTCGTAAATGTGAAGTATGTGCCCAGCACAAACAGGAGCAGAGACGTCCAGCCGGTTTGCTAGCCCCTCGCCAGTTCCCATTTCATCCCGGAGAAGTGTTGACAGTGGACCTCAGTGGCCCGCTGCCTTCATCACTCAAGCAGAATCGCTTCATACTGGTTGTGCAAGACAGTCATACCAAATGGACCTATCTCTTCCCGTTACGCCAAGCTACCTCACAACATGTATTGCAACCCCTCATCAATTCAGTCTTTCTAGAACAAGGAGCACCTCGTCTTCTTATTGTCGACAATGGACGACAACTAGTCAGTAGAGAATTCAGGGAAGCCCTCGAGGCTTACGGAGTCGAGGTAGGAGTCGAGGTACAGTTCACGCCATACTACCATCCCCAGGCTAACCCCGTGGAGAGAATGAACAAGGAGGTAGGAAATATCTTAGCGATTTTCGTGGGAGAGAATCAACGTCGATAGGATGTACTCTTGCCCCAAATCCAATATGTTCTACGTACTACGTACCGTCTATCTCAAACTAGGGAGGGAACTATGACTCTCTTAAGAGGATTCGAGTCGACAAGATGCGGGACGCGCGGAGCTGAATGCAAGCGCTCGGTTTTGTGGCTATTGCAGGTTAATGGGTAATAGGATCATAACCATATTTTGCAGTATCGCTCACAAAGATGTGTTCGTTGCTTTCGCGTAGTCACATTTTCCAAATAATAAAGCACTTTTGACTTATAATGATATAAACATTGTCGATAATGTTAAAATAGTCTCATGACCGTGCAACTTTATCGCATAATAAGAGACGTTTGAAATATTTTCTAGAAGAAGTAAGTAACACAAATCAGAGTTTGAATCAATGTTAGCATCGAAAAAAAAAAGTGTAACTGTAAGTTCAACGGTTTAATCAGAAATTGCACTAACAAAGTGCATGTTTTGCGTTCCAATATTATTTCTAAACACCGTCTGGTAACTCGCTCTGTCGCGACACAGATACATTCCTCCGAGCCGAGCGAAGACGGGCGGGCCAGCCTCCTATTGGCTGCCGAAGTCCAGCAGTCTTCATCCCCCCGCGCCTACCACCATCAACCACAAACCAGTCGACCTTGACAACGTTAGCTCGAGCTGTGAATGTGATTGAAGACGAGACGAGGAAATGTATTTGGGCTAAGCAGGGCAAGAGAATATTCGCCGACTTGACTATCCAACCAACCGATAGTTAGATTAGTCTTGCGCAGACATGGTTATATATCAGTCTTTGAAGGTCTTGCGTAACGAGTTGATGCCCCCTCTCATATACCTAGGACCACATGCAGGAATTTTTTTTAAATATCGTGTGCTTACTTGTAATTGTTTATAAACGGACGGTCAATATGGGTAAATTATCTTGCGGTAAGCCTGTATGCACACACGGCTTACGCGCCAAGCCCCCCCCCCCCTCCCCCCCCCCCCCCTTCCGGAGACACCTACACAGTGAACTAATAGTAATACTGTTTCGCAGTAACCTGCTCAGACCCAACATTTACCTCTTCAGCTACGTAGATAATTATACTAGTGTTTGTCGGTGTGAGGATGGATTGGAGCAAATGTACAATTTTTGGGGGCTCAATCCCAGCGATCGTATTTTGACTTAAAAAATCCTGGCCAAAATTTTCAATCAAGATTACCAAAGTGATAACGGAATCGAATATCTAACCGGCAACGTCCCGAATAGTATCTCGTGTTAGGCCTACCGCTCAACTATCGGTTGCAGTCGTTGTAATACTTGGCTTGGTAACAACATTATACAGCCCTACAGTCTGCATACATTATTACTTTTCTAATGCCATTTGCCAGGTGGCTGTGAATAAAAGTTTTCACTTCCCAGCCCCCTTCATTTGAATTATTAGCCTGGGCCCTGTCAAACTGCTTTGGAGTCATCTAAAATCTAAATAACTGCAAAAAAAAAGCATAGATCAGCAATGAGATTGACGTCTAAAGAAGGTGGCAGTGATTGGCTGACGTGATTTAGAAAATTAATATTTAGTCCATATATTTGGAGTCCACCTTGCACAGCTCTTCCGAGGCACTAAACTAACCCTAAAACATAAATTATATTTTTGCTGGGAGAAACCTCGCCATATTTGCTCCTCTAATAATATCAATATTGTATACGTTTCGAGGTCTTGCGTGATTACTGTGTGGTATGGGAGTGCATTTGAGTGCGTGAAGATGAACTTTGAGTGCGTGAAGATGAACGTGCGTGAGTTAGCATAGTTTCTTGCTAAATGAAACGTAATCGTGTATCGATGCAAACAAAGAGAAGCCTATGTCAAAGTATGTCAAATAGGCCGATACCGGTACCATATTATGTTTTAATTGCAAAATGCACACATATACACACACATAAAACGAAATGTAGGGCTACATAAATCTGAAAGATTAATATAATGCTTATTGGTGATTTTACGACCATCAATTGAATATTTAAAGAACTTGTCAATGAAGTATTATAAACAAGTCGATCAAATAAACAATTGTGGACCTGAAAGGGCATTTTGTTGTTACAATATAACAATAAACAAAAAACAAGTCGATCAAATAAACAATTGTGGACCTGAAAAGGGCATTTTGTTGTTACAATATAACAATAAACAAAAAACACAGCTAGGACTCGAGCGTAAATTGTCATTTTTGTCGTAGACACGAAATCAAAAAAAATTTAGAAAGATGTGCAAATTTGAATTAAAGCGAATTTAACTCAAATTATTGAGTATATTATCCTAAAGTAAAAAAAAAAACAATACACAAGTATATACTTGGGGCTATTCCTGAAAGTTGTCAAATTTGAAATTTGTCACAATTTTATTTGAGGTGATAACTGCACCCGTTCCGAGGCTAGAAGGTACCAGCAAATAGTATTTCTCCATTGTAGTTAGATTTACGGTCACAGCCGACTATCACAATGCAGAACGAAATCAAGCGCCAAATCGTATGTCACTGATTTTAGCACAGAGCACCGTAGTCGGTAGTCACCGTGGAGCTACCGATACCTCCTATCTTTCAAATCATGGCCGACAGAGTTCTGCCACCAACTTTATGCTTAGGTGTATTTTTATCTCTATTTGACAACATTTAGACATATATCTTTACTTACCACCTTGTACTTTACTATTGAACAAATTATTGTAATTGTATTATTCTAATTGTAATGAATTTGTAATTTGGCTTGGGGTAATATATTATTAATATTACGTAAAGCAATAATGGTAATAACTCATCAAGTTAATGAACTTTACAATCAATTTAATAATGTCATCAAGAAACATTTCAGTACTTGGAAAATAAAACTGAGAATGCAAATTCATCGGCCAAGCTTTTAATTATAAATACAATTACAGTGTGTTCATTTTGTTTTCCCCACCTCGAAATGTTTCAATAAGTTAATTTAATTTTGTATTAATGTAATTTATTTATTTATCAATTATTAAGTGATGTAAACATTTATATATTTGTTTATTTAATTAATTATAATAACTATATTTATATATTGGAAATAAATAATTGGCTTGGCCACAATTTTAGATATTACCCCTTTAAATGTTGAGCCTCTTTTGAAATTGGCATTTTTGTACGTGTGCCCTCTTTGGTTTGTAACGGTTTGTCTTCTCCGTTTTGGGCTTGGCCTCTTTTTTGCAAATTTTTTGCATTTTTGTTTATTGCCTACCGTAGTTTACACGTAGGCCTACGACGTATTTCATTGCTCACGTGAAAATAACCGTCTAAAAGTAGGAAATTGCAGTTTGTTTTATTATTATGTTTAATTACATACCACATGGACGACTAAAAAGTATTTATGGAAATAACTATGAGTAGGTCCCTGTCGTCCACATATTCAAGCCAATATAGTCAATCTACAAAGGTCGATGGCCCTAACTGTTAGTGACACCTGGGCGGGGGGGGGGGGGGGGGGGGGGAGTCACCGCAAATAGCTTACGATTCTGAGAAACTTGAAAGGATGAATGAAACCAACCCCTAATACCGGAGGCCAGACGTTCCACCAACAAAACCAGTACCAGGTCAACGCGGAAGTGAGCGGCCGGCTGATTGTCAGTGATTCACCTTGCATTTCTATACTTACCCCTTTTTTAACCTTCATAAAACATTCAAGTAAACAAAGTAATTGCCAGGGGATATACCATTTACTATGTGCCTCGTTGGGCCGTTGCTATGACGTAAAGGAAATATCAGATGTGAAACCCCTTTGCGAATTTAAAAGCACATCACCCCCTCGTAGTTTAGAGGTAGGTCACCCCCCCTCCATCAATACCTCAAGAACTCAAAGTTATAAGAATGTAAATGGTCTTTTTATTAGTTAATTTTCTAGCATTTTTTTTTCAAAGTTTAATAATAGTATGCATAGTTAGTGCATTATATATAGTGCATTAAAACTAACCAATGCTTCATCAATCATCATGAATAGAATATGTATTTATTTGACTCGCGCACGTAATATCGATAGAAACCCATGATAACGATAACGATAACACCTAAATGTCGATGAGTCGTTTAATTTCACATAATGATCATCGATAATTCATCCATTTTAAACCGGGAAAATTTGAATCGCCGCCAAACACCGACATTTGTGTACTTAGTGTAAATTGGTGAATAACACTGAAATTCAAGTTGAAAAACATTAAATTTCCAGATATTTTTTATTACAACGCGATTTTTTTTATTTTGGCTGGCGTTGACATAAAAATAGTGTCTCAATCCATCTCGCATAGGAGTATCTCCCAACTTTTACATGCATATTGCATACTGTCTTTCTTTCGACGTAATTGTGTAGAAGGCTAATATTTACAAAGTAAGATTTTTGAAAATTTTAAGAACCACTTTATGAACAATTTTTGAAACATTAACCTCGCTTTATATACCTGCCAATAAACCGATAATGAAACTGTTACTGTACCGAAATCGAGTAATTGTATTCACCATAAACCAGTGCCCCTAGGTAATACGGGTCTAGGTATGTAAATGGAACGTTTTGAGTTTTGTAGCAGGTGGAACGAAAAATAAGTTTTAATAGAATATAATAAGAAAATATATGATTTGGCTTTGCACATTTTAGCCTAGGTGCACCCTGCATGTGACCACAAACTTCAAGTCTGGCATCTGATTTGGTAGTTTTGCCGCCCCCGCCTACCCTGGCACGAATGTAATCTCTGATAATATTATGTAACTATGTATGAAAAAGGGAATCAATTATTTAATAATTGCATTCTTTAAAGCTTGGACGTTGAAACAGTCGGTGGTAACAACTCTCCACACACCCAAGAAACGCCACATTTGAAATTGGTTCGTCTACACCCCTGAAACACGTTGGAGAAGGGGAACCCAGGCCAGGATGCAGCTTTTGGCCTGACAAGAGTGAATGGGGCGAGTCAGACGTGGAAGTTATGAATGAAAGTGAAACTGAACATAACAACTCTCCACCCGTACTAGAAACGCCACATTTGAAATTTGTGACGATTTCATTGACAATTTTATTGTAACGATTCAAGCATTGACGATTTAGAAAGGGTCCTACATACATCAGTTTTGAAAATCATCTATTAGCATTTCGCACTGTCAGTAAACGTGTCCGTCACTTTGTTTTGTTTATAATATTTGACACAGCGCCATCAAGTTGACGTAATGATAGCTGTTTCATTCATCATTCCATTTGTGCTTATAGTCACTAGTAACAGCTGTCAAAGCCATTTACGAGATTATTATTTTGGGGTTTTTACGACGTACTCCACAGCTACGACTACGATATAGACTATATGCTCACACGCACACATTTTTTTAGACGTCTGTGTCTATGGGTGTGCGTTATGGGCCGTTTACATAACTGACTAGTGATTATTGACTAACCCCCGTGTCTAAGCCACAGACTTCTTTCATTGGCTGGGAGGGAGAATACTGCGCTGTGATTGGCTGTGACTAAGGTTTCTCTTGACTTGACTAAGGAATTGAAATATGTTCAATTTCTTAGTCAAGTCAAGACAAATCTTAGTCACAGCCAATCACAGCGCAGTATTCTCCCTCCCAGCCAATGAAAGAAGCCTGTGGCTTAGTCAAGTGGGCTAGTCACTAATCACTAGTCAGTTATGTAAACGGCCCATTACTGTTATTTTCGTCGTCGTTGTTGTTGTTTTTGTTGTTTTTGTGGAAGTGGTTCCTATGCTCCTTTCTTACAACCCGTTACGTCAATGGCGAGCATTTTAGGCTTAAGATGTAGTCTAACGGATCATCGTATTTTGTATGTATGTATGTTTTATCGTGACCCCGTCGTAAGTAACGATATATTTACGCTACGCGCATACAACATTCGTACCTAAAACGTACGGCTACCGCGTGCGGAAGCGGTTTGTTCTTGTACAGCGGCCCGATACGAACTCCTCCGCTGCGTGAGACCTACTGGTGGGTCACGTGACCAGCGCCAGTCAACGAAACGGGGGTAGTTACGATCTCACCCGAGAATGAACGAACAGAGTAACAATCTCCGCCCACTGTGCGCTCACCGAAACATCTTTTTCCGTACGATCTCTCAGCTTGGAGTTGGCCCCGTCGACTAGAATCCTCTTAACAACAACAGGTAACATCTGGTTCGGGTTCCGTTGCGGGTGGGGGGGGGGGGGGGCGCTTAGCGGTAGTGGTTTGATTGGGCTACCTAAAAATCATATTCTTGTACCGTTTGTACCCAGGAAATGCGGTTTTGTAGGCCCTAATAGTGTGGGTAAAAATATCTCGTGTCCGTATTGGTTCATTAAGCCTAAGGAGTTGGGTGAGCAGTTGGTTGCCAAACATTTTCTTACCCCTGGGTCATTCCACATGAAATCAACCAAAATAAAAATAAATTTTTTCCTGACTTTCTTTGATTTTGATGAAATTTTGTACAGTCATTCACACCATGACATGGAGCAACCGTGCTTAATTTTGTATTTTTTGGACAGTTGGTTCAGGAGTTATGACGGGGTCAAAACTTGACCCGTCGGTGACCTTATTGCTCGGTACTTTGGTTTACAAGTAGTAACTCTGCTCCTATCAGAGCTACAAAGTTGGGGTTGGTCTCATTGTAAAGGTAATTAAATTTCCTATCAATATGATTGAGTTTCAAATATAGGTGATTTTAAATAGCACCACAGAAAGGACCTACATCTAGGTTTGGTCAAAGGTCAATAGGTCAAATACACCATCTTGGATTTTTTTTAAACTTGATATTATTAATCTATATGTATGTAGGTACAAGATAGATAGATATTTGGGCTTAACATCTCATATTTTTGCAACGAGGCTAATCGAGACAATGAGTGGGTGATATATGAAGATGAAATATGGAGCTGTTTGGCGGAAAGGGGCAAGTAGAAGGGAGCGTGAGGAAAGGGAAAAGGGGAGGAAAGGGGATTGGGGTGTGGACTGCACTTTGTCTGACTTGCTTATAAAATTTGGAGATGAGTAAAAATTTTGTTTCTGAGATATATCATGTTAACTTTATGGTCAATTTATTATGACAACTGAAAGTGAAAATCATAATGGGTTCTATTTTTTTTTAAATATTTTTGTACACACTTGTTCTATCTTGTTTAACTGAATGTCTACATCTGAGCTGTTGAGACTTGTTCAATCCTGTCTGCACATGCAAGAAATCATGCCCAGCCATCAGATTCTTTCAGTTGTATTAGAGCAGTAGCCCAAGTAGGTGGGTGGCAAATTTCTTGTACTGAAAAGAGTTTATATTGAGTTATCTTTTGAGTTTTGATATGTGTTCAATTGGGACTCTGTTGGCAGATAATTGCTCAAAGCATGTTACTTTTAAATCTGTTATTGATTTTTCCCAGGAAGAGTGCTACCTGTTAACAACTCGTTCAAATTGTGATACAATTATAGATGTGTGTGCGCGACATTCTGACATATATTTGTCTAAATTTACTCTTTTTGAAAAAACGTGTTGTGATCCGCAAAATAAACATCCTAATGAATGTAAACGGAAATATTTACGAGTGATCAACATTGATTTTGTCAAAAAGTATCAATCAATTGTACAGCTGATACCAGGAAAGAAACTTTGTTTTCTTTGCCGAATGTCATTGCCCCAGGCCCTAGAAGAGTACGAGGTAAGTGTAAGTGCCAGTACATCTACGCCAAGTAAAAATAAAAGCAGTGACGTTCAGTCTGAAGATACAGCTGAACACTTCCTGCCATCATGTACGGACACCTTAAACAAATCGCTGTTTTTTCTTGACGAATCTCCAATCAACGCTAAAAAGTTGAAGGGAAAAATGTATCCAAAAAGAAAGCTTCACAAAATTAAGACTAACATTGTGAAAAAGCTTAAGCTTATTTCTCCAAAAGAATCAGGAATCCAAGAATGTCCGTCTTCAAGTGATGAAAGCGATGTTCACAACAACGTGACTGATGACTACCAATCCATGATGAACCAGTTGAAAGAGAAGTACAACCATCCAGACTGTACGAGACGGGAACAATTCATGATTTTGTCCATACTCCCAAAAACGTGGAGCTCGGGGAGAGTGATGGATGAATTTCCTGGCGTTTCCAACTACATGGTTAGAAATGTTAAGAAGGCTGTTGAAGAGAATGGCATTCTTCGTCTGCCCAAACCTAAACCTGGGCCATCGCTGCCTGCAGAGACAGCTAAAATAGTATGTGCTTTCTACGAGATAGATGACGTCAGTCGGTGTATGCCAGGAAAGAAGGACTATGTGTCGGTCAGAAAAAATGGCAAGAAAATACACGAGCAAAAGCGATTGGTTTTGTCAAACTTAAAAGAAATATATGCTCTATTCAAGGAGAAGAATCCTGATATTAAGATTGGCTTCTCCAAGTTCGCTGAATTGCGACCTAAAAATTGCGTTCTTCCTGGTGCATCGGGTACCCATGCAGTTTGTGTATGTACGGTCCATCAGAATGTTAAATTGATGATCGAAGGAGCCAAATTGCCTTCATTGACGACGGACGTAATTCAGTTGGTTACGTAACATGATGATCTGAAAATGATCATGTGTGAACAACCTCGTCCTGAATGCTCCTTAGGGACGTGTTCCGATTGCCCAGGTGTTGATCATCTCAAAGTAGAATTGGAAGCTATTTTTGCTGATCGGTTTATTGATGAAATTGTGTATAAACAATGGCAAACTACAGACCGTTGTAATTTAGAAACAGCTCACCGGCCTTCCAGAGACTTCATTAACACCTTCGCCAATAAACTTCTTGTGTTACGTAATCATCACTTCATAGCCACACAACAAGCTGCATTTCTCCAGAATGTGAAAGGATCACTTCAGCGTGGTGAAGCTATAGTCAGCGGAGACTTCGCCGAGAACTACAGTTTCGTTCTTCAGGATGCCGCCCAGGGCTATCACTGGAATAATAGCCAGGCCACACTACATCCGTTTGTTTGCTACTACTTAGGAGATGACAAGCTGGAACATACAAGCTTTGTTTTCATATCTGACTGTCTCACACACGACACTGCTGCGGTCTATTTATTTCAGAAGCAGTTAATACCACTCCTACGCGAAAAAGTACCAGAACTCAATAAAATTATATATTTATCTGATGGTTGTGCTGCACAATACAAAAACAAAAAGAACTTTTTAAATTTATGTTTGCACGAAGCCGACTTTGGGGTGCCTGCTACGTGGCACTTTTTCGCCACCTCACATGGAAAAGGGCCATGTGATGGTGTAGGTGGTTCTGTAAAGAGATTGGCTGCCAGGGCGAGCTTGCAGAGACCATACAATAGTCAAATCACAACACCAAAGGAGCTGTTTCATTGGGCCGAAGCTAATATGAGCAGCTCAACATTTCGGTTTGTGTCTACGGAAGAGATGGAAGCGACGCGCCAATTCCTTAGTGAAAGGTTAAAAGTTGTTCAGCCAATTGCCGGAACGCGAAGTTTACACTGCTATGAACCGACATCCACAACAACACTACGAGTGAAACAATACTCTTCGTCTGCTGAGAGTAGGGATGTGCAGCTGATTCCAGATGAAGAAGACACAATCAACACAAAAGACGAGTCTGACGAGGATGATTTTGAGTCAGATGTGGATGAAGATGATACCGAACCTGTTGTATCTATTGGGGACATTGGGGAATATGTCACCGTGCAATACGATGGACACTGGTGGCTCGCATTTGTTTTAGAAAAGATTATGCCTGAAGAACTTTAAGTCCGATTTCTCTATCCACATGGGCCGTCTCCATCATTCACATACCCCCCAAAAGACGACGAACTTGTGCTTCCTTTAAACCATGTGCTGACCAGAGCGAGTGTCCAGCCCGGAGGGAGTTCTGGTCGCACATACAAGATTACGGAAGAGGAAAGTAAAGCAGCTTCTAGATTGCTTACCATGAAGTAACATCTTAGTAAGACTAGAAAAAAACCAGTTTGGATTAGTAGGAGAAGATGGATTGTATGAAGCCATTACGTGCTATATTTCTTTAACTTGCCGCCAAAGACCAGTGGATTTCCTCATTTAGAAGAAAGTTCAAGTTAATTAATTAATATCTCAAAAACGAAATTTTTACCCATCTCCAAATTGTGTGTGCTTGTACCTGCATATATGTAGATTAATAATACCCAGTTTAAAAAAATTCGGTGTTTTTGACCTATTGACCTTTGACCAAACCTGGATGTAGGTCCATTCTGTGATGCTATTTAAAATCATCTATATTTGAAACTCAATCATATTGATAGGAAATTTAATTACCTTTACAATGAGACCAACCCCAACTTTGTAGCTCTGATAGGAGCAGAGTTACTACTTGTAAACCAAAGTAACGAGCGATAAGGTCACCGACGGGTCAAATTTTGACCTCGTCATAACTCCTGAACCAACTGTCCAAAGAATACAAAATTAAACACGGTTGCTCCATGCCATGGTGTTAATGACTGTACAAAATTTCATGTAAATCAAAGAAAGTCAAGAAAAATGGGTTGGTTGACTTCATATGGCATGACCCCCCTGTGTGGGTGTGCGCCAAGTGCTCCAACCGTAAAACTTCAGTACACGGTGCCCAGGTTCACTTTAAATCCTGTAAAGGACCTTCAGTCCCGGTAGTTACCTTTTTTCCTTGCTTGCTTTGTAATCCGTTTAAGTACTTTGCCAATTTAAAAGGGAGGTCTCAGCATGAATGTCATGCGCATATCGCAGAACGTATAGCGGCTGAACAGCGGTCGCTCCCACTGTTCCATGGGAGCGGGTCCGGTCTGTCTGGTCTGCTGATGAGATTGCTGAGTTAAAGTAGCTTTGACTTTTGCACCGGGATTCAGTTAATATAAATCAAACTATAGCTCAGTGTCTTCCTTCCAAAACAGCGAAACAAATTTCGGATAAACGTCGTGATTTTCTTCGCGTAGCGGAGCGCGCTAATAAGGACCCTTCAGGTCGGTCGGTGATAGGTGCGGTTCCTAGGGGGCGGAGGGGTCTTCGATCTGATAGTTTAGTGGGTGCTCAGAGCGTAGGTGTGGGCGCAGGTTCTGGTCGCGTATCTCTTTCATCCAGCCCGGCTCAGCCGAGTGGTTCGGGTGCTCCTTCCACTACGGTGGGGGAGCTCCGGGCGTTTGGTGATGCTTCTCGCGCGGTTTGCGCTCAGGCCCGTGCTCTTCTGGATAGCATGGCGGGGTCTCGCATTATTGCTTGCAGTGGGGTTAGCTCCCCTCCCCCGTTAGTTGAAGGGTTGGGAGATCTTAGTTTGGGTGGGGTGCAAGATGAGGTTTTTGAGCTTGATTATCCTCTTGTCGCCACCCTGGTTCCTGAGGAGGGCTCCGACCTTCTCTCCCTGTCTACACCTGGCAGTCTCCTTCCTTTGAATCCTTTCCGTTCTAGTGACTCCTTTGCAAACATGGAGTCGCTTTCAATCTCACCTATCGCTGCTTCGCCACGCGGTTTCATCCCAATTGTACCTTCCCCTACTGTTAGTGGGTCCGCTTTGCCTGATTTGGCACCCGTCCCCACTCTCAGTATGGTCTACCCGGATATGTCTTTCACCGGTCAGTCTTTGTTAACCTGTCACCCCCCCTCACCATATGTGGAGGGGGGTGTTCCTGGTTTGCCTTCGAGTGTGGTGCCTTCTGCTATCATTACTCATCATATTCTTGCACCCTCTTTTCCCAGTGTGAGTTAGCTGTGGGTTTTGCTAGTGGTGGGAAGGCTTTATCACTTTTGCATGACACCGGTATCTCGTCCAACAATGAAGTCGGGTAGGGGATAGGAAATTAATCCCATCATATTCTGGCCCTTAGGTACATCGAAGCCGGCTGGCCATGCCTTACGCTTCCCTCATGTTAACTTCCTCCTCTTCACTTTCTTCTTCCTCTGCTCTTTCTACAAATTCTGTCCATACTTTTCTATCTTCCCACCATCGTTCCTGATTGACCTCTTCCCAAGTTGCATTTCTTCTTTCCACGTCCATTGCTATCACTTCTTCCCACCCAAGTCTTGGTCTTCCCCTCTTTCTTTTCTTTTTCCCTGCTTCTTTCTCAAACTCAATTTTCGGGATCCTGTCTTCCTGCATTCTTGTCATGTGGCCAAACCACCGCAATCTTTCTTTTCAGAGCTTAAAGGTTAGACTCTCCACTTTAAGTTCCTTCCTTATCTTTGAGCTCCTTATCTTATCAATTTTGGTCACTCCTGCCACACTCCTTAGGAACTTCATTCCTGCTGCTTGTATTGCTTTTTCTTTTCCCCCAACTGGCCAAGTCACCGCTCCATACGTGGGTACTGGTACAAAATATGCTTTGTATATTAACAATTTGCATTGCCTTGGTATCTCTTTTTTCCAAATCAGTTTCCTCACTAACTGGAAAAAATTTTCAGCAGTACCCGAGCGTCTTCCAATCTCCTTGTCAATTTTACCATCAGATGAGATGATCCTTCCAAGATACTTGAAATCCTTAGTCTCTACTTTTTTTTAGTTCTTCGCCTCCCAGTACAATCTTTGGTCTATACGCTTTCCTCTTCTTATTCCCCATAACCATCACTTCGCTCTTAGCCATACTTATCTCTAATCTAAACTCTTGAGTCCCTTCATTCCACTTATCTACTCTTTGTTGTACTTCTTCCCGTATATATATAATATAAAAAAATAAAAATTAAGAAGTTCGTGGGGGGGGGGGGGATGGTGGGGGAGAGATGGTAAAAAATACAGTACTTACAGCTCGTAGAAGAGACGGGTCCGAGTACACAGCCCAGAGCTAGGGCTGACCATTCGGCTACCGAAGTAGCTTACTATAGATAGGCTGGTACCCTAGACCCGCCCCATTTTGGTCAAGAATGGCTGATGTTAGTACTGGCAACTTAAAAACTATGGGAAACTATAACTATGGGAACACCCCTATTATACGTAACACACTTGTATCACCGGCACAGTTCCTGATGAACAGAATGTTGCCTGGACCAACATCCTAGTCTAATTCGTAGCTGCAGGTTGTGTTCAACATGGGGGCGAATAGTTGTCTGTCATGATGCTACTGCGCAGTTATTAAGCGAAATATACGAAAAAAATACGCCTAGGCCTAAGAGAAGAAGACCAGCTGACCCATTGTTTACATGGTCACGTGGCGCGTTTCAGCCACAGACGCAATGCATACGTTTGACAGCTCGGGCAGTGGCGTCACGTCGGCTACTCTTACAGCAGACTCTTCTGAAGTGGATTTTTACAGGGCTGCCACTGCACGAAACCTTCAAAAACAGTTGCTTTAGTTGCCTATAATGTTAAAAAAAGTTGCTTTTTAGTTGCCAAAATGCAATAAAATAGTTGCCCAAAAGTTGCTTATGCAGCCAAATTCCAAACGCTTTAAGCAAAAATATAAATGTCGGGGTACAATCCAGTTCAAATTCACAAAAAAAATTTTGATTTTTTTATTATGTCTTAAAAATAGCATAATTTTTGTATTTAACGAAAAACAAGATTTAGGTTTTTTGGTAAAATTTGCAATTTGGCCTTTAATGTATGTACAAAACACATGTGAAGGTAGAAATAGTTGCTTAATAGTTGCTTTTAGAGTTTTTTGTCCAAAATAGTTGCTGAATAGTTGCTTTCTTTAAAAAAGTTGCTAAATAGTTGAAAATAGTTGCCAGTGGCAGCCCTGTTTTTATGAAGCAATGCTCACCCCACAGGTAATGGCTAAAATTGCCGAGGAATCAAATAGATTTTATGTTCAGACTGTTGCTAAGGCGGCGCTCTCCCCTCGCTCACGACTTCAGAAATGGGTGGACACAACTTCTCGTGAGTTGTATGTATTTATGGCTGTTTATATGATGATGGTCAGAAATATACATCTAACCATGGCAGAGACACTTTGTTACAGACTCCAATCTTAAGCAAAATAATGCCTCGAGAAAGATACATTCTTATTCTCAGCATGTTACACTTCAGTAATAATGAGGAAGTAGTTGTGGGCCAAGATGATAAACTTAAAACAGTTACGACCAATAATTGATCATTTTAGAACTTGTTTCAAAGCTAATTTGATACCTTTTGGCAACCTTTGCATTGACGAAGTCTGGTTCTCTTGAAAGGGTGTCTGTCTTTCAAACAGTATATCAAAACGTAACGTCATCGTTTCGGAATAAAAATGTTCGTCATATTTGTGACGTTGAGACAGGTTATGTTCTAGACTGTATTGTGGTAAGGACACAAATATTGATGACACGGACAACTTGGGGGTGTCGGGGGCTGTTGTCTCTACACTGATGGAGCCTTATTTTGACAAGAGCACTATATGTCACCAATTGGTATACAAGCCCACAATTGTTTACATTGTTGGACAGTAAGTTTACAAATGGGTGTGGTACTGTACGAAAAAATAGAAAGGGGATGCCTGCCTTCAAAAAATTGGCAAAGGGGGAATCTGTATGATACAATTTAAGTTTTTGTATGCAATGATACTGCATACAAGTACTCTAATGGTAATGAAAAGGTGCAACAGGCGAGACATGCACATGGTGTCAACAATCTATGATGACAGTATGAAAGAAACAGAGAAACAGGACCCAAGGACACCGTTGCCTGTGTGTCATTGATTATAACGAGAACATGGGGTCAGTAGAAAGATGATGATATTTGGGGTTTTACGTCCCACATTTTTGCAACGAGGCTAATCGAGACGATGAGTGGGTCATTATGAGGAAGAAAAAACGCCACATGACATCCATGCCCAAGCCAGGATTCGAACCTGGAACGCAGAGACCGCGGTTTACTAGACCAACGCCTAATCGACCTCGGCCAACTGCGCTGCGCAGAAAGATCTGACATGTTGCTTAGCTCTTTGGGAAGTGTTAAAATACAATGGTACAAGAAATTGCTTTTTCATTTCAATGACCTTGTGCTCTTGAATGCGCACGCATTGTACTTGACCACAACTGGGAAAAGGCTACTACTAGCAGAGTTCCAGTTGGAATTGATTTGCCAGTTGAGTGAAAAGTACCACACTCCAAGGGTAGCATCTCAAGGTGGAAGGCCTAGAACATCTGGAACCCCCCTTTGCCTTACTGAAAAACATAATCCTTCTTTTGTGCCCACTGAGAAAAAAACAAATCCAGCCAGGCATTGCCATGTGTGCAGCAAACCTTCCAAAAAAGAGAAGAAGAGGAGGGAATCACGATACATGTGCGAAGAGTGTGGTGTGGCTTTGTGTGTGGGTCATTGTTTCAAGGAGTACCACACCTTGAAGCATTTTTGAGCAACATTTGCTCATTTGAAATTATTTATGAAGTGTAATATACAACAATATAAACAATAAACAAACTGAACAATGCCATTTAATCAACAATGGCAACAAATAACAATAAGGAAGGCATGAAAACCACCACCTGCCGTCAACAGCATCATAGCAGATAATTAGCAACACCTGGTAAGTGTAAATTACAACAACAAATAATTCTCAGCAATAAACACAACAATGGGATTTTGGATGGGCACAACAATACGGTGTCAATTCCATAAAAACCTTCAGAATAATTATTGAAAACAATTACGAACAACTTGGAAAGTGAAAAAATAAACAAAATTCAAACAAATATTTTTTCACCAAAAAATTCAACGATCGGATTAAATGACAACAATATGGGTAAACTACAATAATACAACCACTAGAAATCAAAAGCCTACTTTCACAATAATTAGAATGTGCATGTTAGCACGTAGCTGGCAGAGAGTGAACAAAAAATGTATCGAGTCCTGACATTCCATATTGCGATCAATTTACAGATGAACTCAACGCTGCTGTACTTCCCCAGGACAACGGAGCAGGAGGACAGGGCAACGAAGCAGGAGGACAGGGCAACGAAGCAGGAGGACAGGGCAACGAAGCAGGACAGAGCAACGAAGCAGGAGGACAGGGCAACGAAGCAGGAGGACAGGGCAACGAAGCAAGAGGACAGGGCAACGAAGCAGGAGGACAGGGCAACGAAGCAGGACAGAGCAACGAAGCAGGAAGACAGGGCAACGAAGCAGGAGGACAGGGCAACGAAGCAGGACAGAGCAACGAAGCAGGAGGACAGGACAACGAAGCTCGAGGACAGGGCAACGAAGCAGGAGGTCAGGGCAACGAAGCAGGAGGACAGGGCAACGAAGCAGGAGGACTGGGCAACGAAGCTCGAGGACAGGGCAACGAAGCAAGAGGACAGGACAACGAAGCTCGAGGACAGGGCAACGAAGCTCGAGGACAGGACAACGATGCTCGAGGACAGGACAACGAAGCTCGAGGACAGAGCAACGAAGCAGGAGGACAGGACAACGAAGCTCGAGGACAGGGCAACGAAGCAGGAGGGCAGGACAACAAAGCAGGAGAACAGGACAACGAAAGTGAAGACGACGACCTTCCATGTTTTAAACGATGATTCTGATCTTGACGACTATGGCGATGACTCCGATAATGACAGTGATGCTCATGATGACAGTGAGGCTGAGAATGAAGGTGGTGTCATGTTTGACGACTTTGATTTGAGGACTCCGATCAATGACGCGGGCACAACTAAGGGACACATTCTCTTACTCGTATTAGCATTTGTTCTTCGCCATTCTTTGAGCGATAAAGCCATGATTGACTTAATTGTTCTTATTAACACAATTCTAGACAGAGAAGTAATTTCCCCTTCAAAATATATGATAGACCGATTTTTTCGAAACAGTTTCAAACATGCAACGGTCCACTTTTTTTGCAGTTTATGCAAACATATTCTAAAATCGGTAAAGGGAATGCTTTCTGTTGTAAACGAAACAGTTTTATGTCAGTTTTGTCAGCAGAGACGAGCCGTGTCTTTTAAGGAGAACATTTTTTTGCTATAATGAATTTAATACCACAAATAAAACAGTTTTTTGAACGCCCATTTATAAACAAACAACTAATTACTGATGCCAGAAATCGTACTGGAGACATTTATGAATCGTTTATATACAAAAGGCATTGACCCGAGTGGGAGGCGTTCTCAATGATGGCGTCCACTTTACGTACAACTTCAACACGGACGGTGCCGCGATATTCAAATCTTCGAAGAACACAATGTGGCCTATTCAGCTGACAGTTCATGAACTACCACCGAAAACGCGACATAATAATCCGATTCTTGCGGGCATCTGGTTTGGGAGACACGAGCCAGTTATGAAAATGTTTTTAGAAAAGTTTGTGGGTCAAGCTACAAAATTAACAACCATTGGTGTGACATGGCAGAAGGGCGTCGACATCATTACGTCAAGGATTTTTCCATTTTGTTGTGCTGTTGACTCAGTGGCACGCCCGTTGATACAGTCAAGTACTCAATTTAATGGTTATTTCGGCTGCAGTTTTTGCTATCATCCAGAGAAGATAGTGAATAGGGTAGTCAAATATGCCGTCACTGTGCCACCTTATCGTGATCGCTGTAATGAAGAGGTGCGTGCGGATATGGACGAAGCAGAAGCAAGACAAAAGAAGATCCGGGGTGTGAAATCGAAGTCGCCCCTATTCGATTTGCCATCTTTTGATTTGGCGTGGGGATTTTCAGTTGAGTATATGCACGCTGTCTTGCAAGGAGTTACTCGGCAACTCATGGAACTTTGGACAGGAACACCCCAGACGGGATGTTATATAGGAGCTCGAAGACTCAGGGAAATAATTGAAAACTGATTGTCCAGTATCCGACCGCCTCAGGTGATTCACCGAACTACGGAATGGCGTGTGTGGCTTCTGCACTACGCTCTTCCGTGTCTGTCCGGGGTTAACATTAAATACCTGGAACATTTTGCCCTCCTAAGCCAAGCAATGTATCTCCTTCTACAAACAGAAGTAACTAACCAGGACATAATCAATGCCGAAATCAAGTTATTTAATTTTGTATGTGACATGCAATTGTTATATGGTGACGCGGCGATGACTTTCAATGTGCATTTAATGACACATATAGCAAAATCAGTTAGAGCATATGGCCCTCTGTGGCCGACATCTGCATTTTGTTTTGAGGCCGGAATTCACAAATACCAAAAATTGATAAAAGGTCCTTAGGGAGTACTTAAGCAGGTCGTTAAGAAGACACTAATGACTGACAGTTTGGTGTACATGAAAGAACAAATAGGTTTAAATGAAAAGGGAACTAATTTATGTAATGACCTCACAGCTGTCATTACTCAAGGCCAAAGAATAACACCACTGGGAAAGGGAAGTCCGAGCTTAGAGGAAGAGAACTTCGACCAAATTATCGACCTCCGCCATTACAACTCGCCAAATGGAAATTCTCACATCTTCGAGTAAACGCCCACACATTCAGTGTTAAAGACTAAGCCAGGGCAGAAAAGTCAAACGACTCTTTATGTCACGACTCAGGATGGACGATTTGGGCAGATAATTCACATTCTGCAGCTCATAAGTGGTGCAGAAGAACCACAATATCATATTATAGTATCATTGTTCCATATTGAGCCTGCATTATTTGGCCAGTCGCAATTGACCTACATGTTCACATGTAGAGATTCTATGGAAACAGTTGCCGTTCATCCAATGGATATTGCAAACGCTGTTTTGGTGCAAATCAGTCCAACAAAAATGTACATTAGTAAGTTTCCCAACGACTTGGAGGTAAAGTAAAGTACCAGTGATGGGTTTGTTATTTGTACGAACTGTGTTCATCACCGTCGTCCAATGGTTACTATGTACCACGCGCCACGTACGCCACTGTGTTTATTTAATTATTTGTACAAACTGTGTTCATCACCGGCGCCCAATGGTTACTGTAAATCTACGCATTATCCGCATTCTGCCATCTCCGTTCTATGCATCATACCTGACGATAGAGAGGGAGCAATTCCTACGAAAAAGTACATCTTGTTGCATCATCTCATCACGGAATCGGGTAAGTGAGATCATTTGAATGTATTTATTGTGTATATTCCATTATCGTTCTTGGTTTTAAATTTTACTGTGAACATAGTAAATAACTGAATGGCTACTTTTAGAAAGGGCCTACGTCCACTTTTACCCAAAACACACTTTGCAAAATTTTAATTACAATGGCGACAGACGAATCATTAATTAAATTTAGTCAATGGGCACTTGCCCATATTCTCCCTTCATATTATTTTTTTTAATAGAGATCGAATTTGTATGCATTTGCATGTTTTTATGTATGCATGCAACTGCGTTATCTTTGCATTTCATGACCTTGTGATACTAAAAATACAAACTTGTATGGGAATATCTAGCTATATTTGGTAGGCCTATGTCAAAGAATATTTAGAGGTATTGGAGAATATTTGGGAATATTTTGCCTATTTGTAGAGAATACATAGAAATTGCGGAAAATGTATTTTCTCTTCGTTTTCCCGTTTAGCAGGGATGAATAGAATTTTGAACAACACTGTACTTTTATATTTCTGTTTCTACAAACATTCCTAGAAATTGCGGAAAATGTATTTTTTCTTCGTTTTCCCGTTTTTCCCGTTTAGCAGGGATGAATAGAATTTTGAACAACACTGTACTTTTATATTTCTAAAAACATTTTAAGTGGTCACATCCGGCCACACCTCGGTCATTACACTGAAGAGTGAAGACCTTGGCTATTTCTAATCCCCTCCCTCTACACTTGCAACAAAACAATGCCAATGTACCATTCATCCACCGTCGGCTGCTGATTCTTGTCTCGCAGACGCGTGGTTGAACTTTTGCTATAGCATCCGGTAATGAATTCGGGGTTTTCGTCTCATGTTTGTGCTAGCCAGGTAGTCGGGGTGTACAGCATTGGTGAAATCCCAAGATGGACGAAAGATCGACTGATTGTCTTGTCTCAACCAAGCCGCGGACCCGCTGAATACCGCAGTCATGGGGAGGGGGGCGATTACAGAAAATTAACTGTTAAGTGTAAACAACTTGTTTCAGTTTCAAACTTGTGCCATCCTTGCCCCCCCCCCCAACCACCCCAAAAAACGTAAAATAACGTAAATTTGGACGAGAGCGAAAATAGGATAATGATAGTTTTTGAACACAAGTTGCTCATAAGAGTGGGACTAAAGAGACGAATTCGGATAACAACACTTGAAATGTGTTTTTACGAACGTAGATGAATATCAATTGTATACTTTATACACACAAGACCTTCGTACACACCTGTTATACCACTTTCAATTTTGAATAATATTTTGTTGAAAAACAAAAGGGAAATTTGTCATGTGAGGAATAGGGGAGTCTCATGAAGGTTGTTAGATAGTTGGAACATATGAAACACGTAGAAGCGTTCACACAATGTTTTAGTTTTAAGACTTTGTTTTTATGCGTTATTCGTTGTTATAAAATTGGGCAATGTCCAACTTTACGACTAGGCCTAAATCTTAAAACAAGTTACGAAAATCTCAAGTCAACGAACCATCTACTTTAATAATACTTATGAATTAATCGTAAAACGTGTAGGAATTGTTGTAAACAAGGCTTTTATAATTAATTATGGATAATACGAATTTCAATTAATTTGTATTGTATCACAATTTTGCTTTAAGGCTGTGCGGGCACGGTTTTTCAGTTTCACCGTGCCCGCACAGTTGTAACTGAGGATAAAACGCTACAAAGTACTTCACTTTAGTAGGCCTATCATGAACGAAACGACTTTATGTGAACCAAAGCCTTTAAAACAACGCATTAGAACCTTAAACCTTGTGTCTTAAAATTCTGTGTGGACCAGCCTTTAGGATCAACTTGCAAAACACAAAAATATTTCATTCATTTCTGGCATTTTGCGAGCCATGACGTCACTACTTGTATGAAGCAATCAGCCAAACATACACACAAAATAACTCCTCTTTTCAAATCTTATCCATGAGAAGCATACGTGAACTCGTGAAGTGAAATTAAAATCAAATTTATCTTATATTCATAATAATTCATGTTCGACATTTTAATAATTGAATGCCGGGCCAGAAGAACCAGCTAAGCAACATTTTTTCAGAAGTGGTGGTTTTAGTAAGTGCACAACTACATCCATCAGTTAATTTAGTGTATTCGATTTTTGTTATGTTGGCGCCCTGTACTTAGTTCAAAAGTTGGCTATTGTGGAAGAACAATTTAAGTGTAAACAAAGATGGCTGACTAGAGACCGGTGAAGTTGTCACTAAGCTCTTTAAACCACTTAAATAAGAGTAAAAAAAGAAAAAACAACATTGTGAAATGGAAGGACAATGAGCGTAAATATCTGAGGAATAGTGGAAAGGCTTAGGCCTACATAAACCGAAAAGGAGCTCTCAAGCCCGAGAAAGAGCGTCCAATAGAGGTGAGTGGAAAAACCATGTAACCAATCTAGACCTTGCTAGACTGTTGGCGGCTTTCCTTGTCACTGTAAATGCCCGTGTTCAAGGATATAAACTTGTTGATGCTACTACTTCTGACGTTTGGTTATATCATTGTAACTTTATGTCACACCTTAACGGGTTTTCAGACCTAGTTGCTCAGCTGAAAGGGAAGCTTCTAGGCGTTGACCTAGGGATCACAAGGCAAAATGTTATAGGTTTACAACTGCTTAGGCCTAGGCCTAGGGGGCCTAGTTTACTTCAAATACTTGTACAGAAGCTTGCACCTAATTAACATTAAGTATTAGAGTACGGCACATTTTCACACCTCAAGCCCTAGCTGAAAAGGGACAGTCTAGGCCTAAAATAGGCCATCCCTGTCTATGCCTATAGTGTAAGTCCAAACTTTAAATGCTTGTTCAGAGGCATATGCCTAGACTTATTTACATTACGAATAAGAGCTAGGCTACATATTTTTTCAAATTTTATGGCCGAACTGGAAGAAGACTGTCTAGGCCTAAAAATGGCCATCCCTTACTAGACATAAAGTCAAATTACATTTAAGAAGCAAAGTGAATTTAGAACTACAAGTCGCTCAAAGATGAAAATTATTGTCCTTTGGTCCCGGAATGTAAATTCGGTCTCTATAGTAGGGCCTCCTTTTGAGACTGAAAATTTATTACTAGACCAAATGAAAATTTTTTCCATCTTTGAGCGACTTGTAGTTCTAAATTCACTTTGCTTCTTAAATGTAATTTGACTATAGTGTTATTTAGCTAACGGGGAGTGTCAAAGCCTAAGTTGATGCCTACCTGCTTGTAGACATAGCCTAGTTCGGAATTAAATGCTTTCATGCACTTGCTAGCAAACATAAACACTCCATTCACCTAAATTATAAAATATGTGTTTAATATTGTTTGCTACAGCTAATTTAACCCTTCTTTCAGGATCGTGTTTGCAAATGCAATAATACCGCATGTCCCGACATTACTTTGGCTCAGAAGGAAAAGTTGTTCGATAATTTTTATGACATCGGGTACGATGAACAAAATACTTACCTGTCCCAAAATTGTATGGAGCTCATGGATATTAAGAGGCACAAAATCGCTGAAGATGTTTCACGGCGCAAGTGCACATTTAAATATTATGTGCAAATCAATGGTAAACGTGTAAATGTTTGTTCGAAGTTTGTGTGCAGTGTGTTTGGTATTACACACAACAGATTACAAACTGTTCATGAAAATGGGATCTGCTATGTCTGATAACCGTCGTAACACCAAAATCGGCCCCATAAGTTGACAGATGAAGTCAAGGACTCTATTCGTACTCACATTAAATCATTCCCAGCCACTGAAAGTCACTACTCTCGTCATGCAAATCAAAATTATGTCTAAGTGGTGATTTAAACATAACTGAGATGCACAAGATGTTCCATATTATACACCCTGATACGAAAGTGAGTAGGACAGTCTACGAGGATGTTTTCAATTCCGATTTTAAGCTACGGTTTGGCCTCCCGCGGTCTGACACATGTACAAAATGTGACAAATTTTTTGTACAGCTAATCAATGCAAAAACCGAGGATGAAAGGTTAAACATTAGTGTTTTAAGTGAAATACATCACAGAAAGTCTGAGAAAGCATACTCTACTTTAAAAGAAGACACAGAAAGGGGTAAAATTGACTTAAGTTATGTAGACTAGTCTTAGCAACTGATCTGCAACAAGTCTTATTTTGCCCTACACTCACTCATTCAAACGTGTTCTACCAACGGCAGTACTCTTGTTTTAACTATGCGGTTCACAATGTTGGAAATAATAAAGCTACAATGTGCTATTGGCACGAGTCAATTGGAAAAAGGGGATCAGCAGAAATTGCCTTTTGTCTTCTCAAGTATGTACTCGATACATACCAACCACTGGAGATTTTAAAGGAACGTACTCTCGTAGTTTGGTCAGATCGATGCGTTGGACAAAACAATAATTGGAAGATGTTAACTTTGTTTCAGTATTTTGTCAATCTTAATTACTTCACAAGAATTCATCAAAAGTTCCTAGTAAATGGTCATAGTTTTCTCCCTTGTGACCGTGATTTTGCCTTGATTGAAAAGGCAAAGAAGACAGCAAAGGTATATACTCTATTCCAATGGATTGAAGTTATTGTTCATTCAAGGGTTAACAACCCCTTTACCGTCCTCGCCATGGAATTGGAGGATTTTAAGAACTTTTCAACACTAGAAGCCTCGCTGAAAAGGAACCCCGAACTTAAAATCACCGAACATGCCTGGTTTCAGTTTTCGGCAGACGACCCCACTTCTGTTCGAGCCCGTAAATGCCACAACGTGTTGGAGCCATGGCAATCATACTCGTTAACTAAAAAGCAGCGAGGTGCTAATGATTGATTAATGGGGCTTAACGTCTCATATTTTTGCAAGAATGGCTAATCGAGACGATGAGCGGGTGATAATGAAGATGAGAAAGATGATGATGAATAATAAAGCCATTTCCGAATCAGATCCATAGAACGTCGCGTGGGTCGTCATACGGGAGTCCAGCAAGGGTGGGCAGGGCCAAGTGGGAGGAGAAATATTCAGTGGGACAGTAAGAACTGCAATCAACGTTCCTTAATAGTTCAACCTAATACTCTTCCCGAGTTGTACAAGGAGCCCATTCTTATTAAGTCGGAAAAGAAAAAAGATTTAATTCATATGTGCGAGTTCATAAGCCAAGAGTATCGTGTGTTTTACGAGAACTTGACTACCTACTGAAAAGTTACTTTTAAATAGGTCAAGGTCTAAAATATTTCATTATTTGTAATACAAATACAAAATTAGTCATCAGTGTGCCTAAAATGTACTTGGCTTTATGTAATATGAAAGTCTCAGAAGAGAAAACATATTTAATTCATATGTGCAAGTTTATAAACCAAGAGTTTCTTGTGTTTTACGAGAATTTGAGAACTGAAAAGTGACATTAATAATATAATTCATAATAATATATTTCATTCTTTGTAATAAAAAGGCAACAAAATGTGAATATTTATTAATTTGTGTCTCTTGCCTACATTTAACTAG